>BQMZ01000379.1:0-84750 GCA_036984285.1 Chlamydomonas sp. KOR1 | reverse complement strand
CCTAACCTAACCTAACCGTGTAAGACGACAAGTCCAGGCTTTTTTTAGGTGCGGTGCCATGGGCAAGCACCGTGTAAGACGACAAGT
The DNA here is from genome assembly GCA_036984285.1 of Chlamydomonas sp. KOR1. Classification (NCBI taxonomy): domain Eukaryota; kingdom Viridiplantae; phylum Chlorophyta; class Chlorophyceae; order Chlamydomonadales; family Chlamydomonadaceae; genus Chlamydomonas; species Chlamydomonas sp. KOR1. The sequence continues at coordinate 84,663 of BQMZ01000379.1, read as the reverse complement.
CCAGGTTTTTTTTTAGGATTGACATGTGAAATCAGCGGTCAGCACCTCAGCTCTGAGCGCCTTGTACACCTTTGGCATTCGTACCACAACGCCCTGTCACTGTCCGTGCCACGCACTGCCGTCCGTCGCCATCTTGCCCGTGCCCTAGCCCGCCCTCACCTGCACCACCAGCCGTGAGCCCATCCAGTCCTGCTGCTGCCGCTGCTGAGGTGGCAACGACGGTGGCGGCACCACGTTGCGAGTGCGGACCATCAGCTTGTACGGCGACAGGTCAACAGCTCCAAACGGCGGCAGCACCGTAAGCAGGTTGACCGAGTCGTACTGCCCGTAGTAGCCCGCAGGGTCGCCGTCGACTGCACGGTCCCACTCGTGTATGCTCAGCTGCACAGGGGGACCACAGTCAGGTGTACACGGTGTGCAAAGGCGGGACGGACCGGGGCAGAAGAGTGCGCCTGATTGGTTGCGCTTCCGCCAGCGCCCTGTTAACACCTGCCAAGACACCCCTCGGCAGAGCTTGTGGCCCAACCTCAAGGGTATGCGAGCCATGCAAATGCCATGAACTCACACGGCACATCATCTGGATATTACATAGTGATTCACAAAAGCGGGCAGCTTACACCACTGACCTGCTCCCGGAACTCCTCCGCCAGCTGTTCGTCCGCGCCCCTTGCCGTCCTGAAGGACAGGTACAGGTTCCTGCAAGACGTGTCAAGGGCGCGCGTGAGTTATTCGACAGCCAGGACGTAGCACGTGTACATGGAATGCAAATCGATGAGGCAGTGACTTCGTGTCCGGCGGAGCCTAGCAAGCTGCTGCTGTCCCCTGCCGCGTGGCGCACCCACTTGACGTACGCGCGCCTGTCCAGCCAGTCGGGAAGCACCCGCAGGAAACTGCCGTACCGTCCGGCGGCCGTCGAAGCCAACAGGAACGTACGGTAGCGGTTCGTGTGGAGGGTGCTGTGGAAGGGCCCGAGGAAAGGGGCAGCAAGACAGGTATGGGCGACACCACTGTAGCGTCACGCAGAGCATCAAACATACGCGGTAAACGGTGCGTTGGTGACCACAGCCAGAACCTGCTTGTCAAGCTCATGAGTGGGACTAATATCGAGGCACCGTAATTGGGTGGGCAATGGGGGCACCGGGACCCACGTACCGCCCGCTCCCGCCCGTCCCGTACCTGGTCCGCAGCACGGCGCGCGGCAAGGCCCAGCCCAGGCGCCACAGCTCCGGCGCGTTGGGGCACACGTCGCCCAGACCCATGCAGCTGCTGCGGGCACGAGAGCCAGGGAAATATGCAGGCACTATGCGGTGGTGTCGTGGGGGTTGCACGGGGACGCTGATGGCGTGGCTCGCAGGCACAGCAGCCTTAACACCCAGGCCCCCCTCAAACACTCAACACCTGTAACACATCGGCCGTATCCCACGGTCCTTAACCAATGTGTACTTATACCATGCGCCTCAGGCCCACCACACGCACCTGTTGTCCTCGTACTCAACTCCCTGGTAGTGCCTGCGGGAGCGGGATGGGCTCTTGGTGTCTATGAGCATGGCCCAGCAGCAGGGGCAAGGGGCCCTGCTAGTAGCAGGAACAGGCTGGGCCGTTCTTGGCCACATACCTGACATACCCTTTTCCAGGGCCCCAACAGGATGCTGGTCACACTGTAACCAACACCAGAATATGCCGGTGCGGCTCAGCTGGACGCACATGGACCTTCGCTCGTACTTACGCGTGCCAGAGCCCAGCGTTGTGCAGCAGCTCCTGTGGACGTTCAGTGACACCGGAGTGAGTCATTCTAACACAGACGCAAGCAACTGGTATCCCCGCACCCAGAGGGTTGGGTGGCCCACCTGGAAGACAAAGCCCCTCTTCCAAAAGCCCTGCATGCCGATGGCAGGAAAGTCCCGGGATGATGTGGGTTAGGTAGGCACAGAGGGAGTAAGTATCATCTCGCCTGGTACGGAGTGCGGGCCTGCAGCAGCCCCAAACACCATCTACCTCAAAACGCTGCTAGTGAATCGTCCCCGACAGCGCGTCCGGGTGCCACGAGTCAAGTTGCGAAGACCCGGACCCAGACCCAGGCGGCGGGGGCCTCGCTCCAACAGCACACGAGGAGTGCATTCGGTGTGTGCGAGCAGCAGCGCGTGGCTGGGCACCACTACGCTGTCACGGCATGCACGTCACGGGGTTCGATGACACCGAGCGGCCCGTCCTTGGCCGTGACGCACTGGCTGGGCCCCCACTCACCCACTCAGGGCCCATGTCGGCGACGTACCAGGTCTGCATGCCAGGAGTGAGGATACAGCACACGGCCATGGCCACAGACACGGGCAGCACGCACAACAGTGTGCCAAAGTGCTGGAGCTCCACGCATTACAGTAATGTTCCCAGATTGGATGTGTGTTGCTGCTGCTGGTTGCCGGGCATGGGCAACCGACGGGAGTCCCTTGGGATTGGAATCAAGCAGTATCAAGAGGCATACCCATGACCATAGGCGGCCGATTGGGTCAAAGCGTCGGGGGCTGTGGCCTCAGCCTTGCTGCCCTGCAGCGACAGCAGGCAGACACTTCTTACCCACCCGTTTCCCGAAGTTCTCCGCCAGGCCGGGGATGGTGTACGGCACTGGGATGTCCCCGAGGCCCGACCAACCGCAGGACGCGCCGTACCCGGACGGTAGGATGTACGAGAAGCGGTTGAAGTATGGCTGCAGGGCTGAAGTAGGGTATGTATGTATGGTTTTACAGTGTTTGGTGGGGTGTAATAGGGTTGGGCTGGACCCCCGACAGAACAGACGGCGACGCGGGGTGTGTTGTCGTTGCGTGCTCGTAACAGGGTGACATTTTTGGGCAATGCCATGATTGCGCAAACAGCAGCTGCTGGATAGGCATGATAGCACGGCGCACTGTATGAGTACAGCACGCCGTGCGCCTCAAAGCACTACCCGCATACGACGATACGGGGTAGTGCGCCGTGCTGGCGTTCAGTTCGTTCCCTGGGTTGCGGGGCCCCACGGCTATGTGCCCTCGTCGGTCCCTACCTCTTCCAAGCATCTGAGCGGCGACCTTGTCCGCTGCTGCTGCCAAGGCCCCTGCAGTGCATGGTGTTGGGTTTGTATGCGTACAGGCTTTGTGCTAGGGTTCATGCGTACTCATCAACGCTCGGGTGCACTCCAAGTGTCAGGGTTGCGGGTTGGAAGGGTGTGGAGCCACCTACTGCAGTGCCCGCAAGAGCTTTCTTCCCAAGCATGCAGCGACACGTGTGTTGCAGTACCCCTGCACGGCTTCGATACCCTGGCTCGTGGACTCACAGGGGTTACAGGCCAGCGTGAGAGAGCTGCATTGCACTGGCGTTTCGGCGACCTGCGGAGAGCGGGTATGTCGCCGAGCAGGGTGAGGGCGCCTGTTGAGCGCAAGGGGCTACCTGAGCGTGAACTGCAAGGCGTTGTAACCTCCATGGAATATGATTGTCGCCGTAGACTGCAAACGCAGTCCGCAATGGGCCGGCGCAACCATCACGCACCTTGAGGGCGGCGCGGTCCCCCACCATCCAGCCGTAGCTGCACTGCCGCCAGAAGTCAAAGTAGCCACCCTCGCGTGTGTACGCCTCCCGTACGGCCTCCACGCTGGCTGCAGGCGCCTTCGTGCACCCTCCATCCAAGCTCACCACCATGACCAGCAGCCGTACGACAACCGCGGGCTTGACAGGCTGCGAGTACGTTATGCTGGCGGTGGTTGCCGAGGAGGTTGTGGACCCCAATGCGGTAACAAATGCCGCTTGTGCTGCTCTACGTGCAGCTGTGCTGCCAGCAGACAGGGGCTCTGCGGCCGCTGTGACACGTGCGCTTGACGGCGCTCCAGCTGTTGCAAGGCCAGCCCCATGTCTAGGGGTTGCCATGGTGGGGCCGCTGAACGCCGCGTCATGTTGCTGCAGCACCCCCGAAACGGCTGTGCATGTGTAGGGATCTTGCTCAGAAACTGTGCACCTCTGAGCAGGGGCAACAGGCAGCCCACATAGGACGTGGGTACACTGTCAATTTCGATCAGGCATGGGATCTTCCAGCAAATACGTCTGCAGTACACAGTACTACGGTAGGGGGGCACGATGCACAGTACAACAAGGCGCGCACACAGATCGGCCAGCAGTTCAAATACCAGACCCTCCCAACCTCTCACCAGCGACACCCGGGCGGTCGGGGAAACGGGGTCTCCCCCGTCCGTCACAAGGGGGCCTGGGAGCACATAGCCCGCCTGCTGGCCGTCGGGTGCGCGCATGCTCCAGCTGAAGCTACCGCCGTGAGTGTCCGCGGAGGCCGCGGCAGAGGCCGTGTCCAGGAGCCATACTTGCCGGACGTGCATGTCCAGAATCACAAGCCGGCCCTGCGAAACAGCAGTTGGAGGCTTGCTATGTCCATCTCCTGCCTTCCGGCCTCGTGTCCCTGGCGCCTCCTATGCTTTCTGCCTTTCTGCCCCACAGCCTACGCTGGTCCATGGCAAAGCAAGCAGCCCAGGCTCACCTCCAGCTCCACATGTGGCATGCGTGTTGCTGCCGTGCCTGTGTCCCATGGAAGATGTTGATCGGCAAAAGTAAAGGCTACGGTGAGCAGAAGGTCGAGGGGCTCTCACGACAAGGGTGTACAGGGGAGACCTCTCAGGTACTCCATGGTGCTTATGGAACGACATATGCTGCTTTGTGGAATAGTACCTTGCAGGAGGAGCAGCGCAAGGAAGGTCGCTGCCTCCAGGCAAGAGACCAGCCGGCCGGGATGGAAATGGCCATTGGCTTTTTGTTGGTAACCGCTGACAGCCGGCCGTGCTTTCTTCCTATACATAATACATCACTACACCAACCGCTGATAGCAGTACGGTTGGCTGTTATCTGTTTTAAAGAGCATGACGGTGCTGCAGCCTACAGCCTACAGCCTACGCCAAAACGATCAACAGCTATTACAGAAAGGCATGTAGGACTAACATATGATATTCGCTTCCGTAGCAAGGCCCGGTGTGTTGTCATTCAGAGCTGCGCGGCACCTACCTCTCACCCCGTACGGTACCGCAGCGGCAGGGGAGCTCCCCTGCCAGGACCAGTTCCGCGCCAAATTTCTGCACGACCAAGTCAGCAGCAAACCTTACCTGGATCGTGCGTGCGGTGCGGACCTGTCGGGATGGCCAAAGTATCGGACGCAGTCTTATTAACTGCTCGAACGAAGCTTCCCCAGGGGCTCCCCTGCTGCATACCGACGGGCTTGTGGGTGCCTTCCAGGGGTCAGTAATGCCCTGTCCCTGACAGCGCGCAAGGAAGGAGCTGAGGCGCCTCTGGCCGCAGTGCTGCCTGTATGCCTGCACCATGGCACGGGCCGGTGCTTCTGTTGTAGCCCCATGGCCCCCATTCAGAAGGCCCTGGAAGGCCCCCTTCTGGCCCCATTGGCAGCTGCTCCACCTTCACCATCAGGGGACAGTTTACAGCTGCTTATGGTATCTGAGGCATAAAAAAGCGGTTCACGAGTTCAGGACACACATGGGCATCACGACCACGGCGTCAACACTCGCGCTGCACGTCATTCATACTGCCCTGCAGTACATAGCAGTCATGGCAATTAGCTGCAGGTTAGCAAGCTTAAATGCCAGGGTCTTCCATGTCACCACCAACTAGCCGTCGTTGGACTTGGTACGCATGCTTGCTCGACGCGCAAACTGGCAGAGATACCATTGCAGTCTGACCAGGCCACGTCAGACCTCCGTGCCTCAGCCCGCTTGCATACCACTGGCGAGCACGCTGGCAGGGGCACCTGGCGCCATCACTTTCATAAATTTCTAGCATATCTGTACGCGCATGAATGCATAATTCATTAAGCTTGCGCACGCACACACAACTGCCCAACGCGCGCCCTCGCCTGGCATGGACTGCACGTACGGCACGACGCTCGAGAAGACCCTCCACTTCAGGAGAACGCATGCCCGCGCACAGGGCTGCACTATACGGCGCTGACACAGGGAACACACTCAGCCCTGGTGACACCAGCACACCACACATGTGCAGCAGCAAGCCACACTCTTTATGTTTGGCTCCCTCCAGGGGCGCAGCCGCATGGGGGTGCGCCAGATATAAGCAACAATCGAAGCAGCTCAACACTTATACCGGCCAGCGCAAATGCGCGGGTGCCGACTAGCTTAGCCCTACTGGGCATTTAACGGCTCGGGCACTATCTATGCAACCTGCAGGCCAGGGCAACAGCGAACACGTAGGAAAACATGGGGAACACGCATACCCTCCCAGGCTCAAGAGGCCGCTGCAATTTCAGCATCGGCGCTCCGCCTCTCTCTGAGTACTAGACGGAAGCATTCTTACTTGTGTCCTGCGTGCTTGACCCGCAATGTACCTCCTTCTTCAAGTCTCAAATGCAAACGTTTGCGGCTGGGGAAGTTCAAACCAGGAGCACGGTCCACGTGCGCATCTCAGTGCCTCGTTGCGTTGGCAGCGGTGGGCGGTTTGGGGGACGGCGGAGGCGGAGAAGGAGGCCGTGGTGAGGGCGGCTGTGGAGGCGATGGTGATGGGGCGGGGGAGGGCGGCGGCGAAGGCGGCACGGGGAAGGGCGGACGGGGCGGGGGCCGGGGCGATGGTGGGCGGGGTGGCGGCGGAGGGCTGTACTCCAGGCATTCGGTCGGGGTGGTGAGGTAGCGACACACCGCCACCTGCAGCTGGGGCCCTGGTAGCACGCCTGCGGGAGGGGGCCGTGGATGAGAGCTCAGAGCTTAGCCGGCCGCTGAGTGGATGTGGCCGTTGGGTGTGTCTGCAGCAGGTGTTGGCTGCCGGATGCCCTAGACGGCACTCTGCCGTCCAGCCACTGTGCACGGCACGCATGCTTTTACCTGCATCTGCACTCTGTCCCCTTCCCCATCCCACGTCAGAGGGTACCCCTGCAGTTTGCCACCATGGGTACGACTACTGACTGCCCTTGAATGGCCCCACTCACGCTCGGCCCGTACGTAGATCTTGTACTGCGGCATGTCCGTGTTTTGGCCCACTGTTATGGCCTGGAGGAACTGGACCTTGGGGTCGCCCGTCCGCCGGAACACGTTGTCGATTGACTTGTCAATCTCGTGTATGTTGAGCTGCAAACGAACGCAAAGGAGTATGGATTTGGTAGGTCAGGATCAAAGGTGCAATGTGCAGTCGTGTGTGATTTAGAATAATCAAAATGTGCAGTCGAGAGGTGGCAGTGGAAGTGCGGAAGAGAGGCAGGCCAGGCGCACGTGTTCCAGCACCTACCCTGTTTGCAAACTGCGGCTCCAGGCGCACGTCGCCGCGGCAGTTAAGCCGGTACGACAGGTATACGTTCCTGTTGGCGTAGGCAGGATCGACAGAAGAGGAAGTAAGCAGCGCGAAACGGAAGCAAAGCACATGAAGCGACTGCTGTTTGGACACGTCGGAGAGCGCCCGGCAGCCACAGCGGGGTCAGTAGCTATACGGTACATGGCAGGACCCTGGCAATACAGTGGACAGCGCAGCACGGGACGGCAGTGGGATGCAACTCGCACGGCAGGCAGCACGAATGGCACACCGCCACTGGGCGTGCGCCCATTTGCCCGCCCATGGCACCCACTTGGTGTAGCTGACGCCCAGCCAGGAGGGCCCGATCTTGAGCATGATGCCTTTGTTAGCGATGCAGGTTGCGGGCAGGCGGTAGCGCAGGTAGCGACCCACAGGTGTGTTGCTGCGGAGATGAAAGGAGGCAGCAGGTTATCAGCGTGCGACTTGCACTTCACAACCTGACTGACCTCGAAGGTTTCACGCAGCCTACACCAGTGCCACTAGTACCTCAGGCATGCCCCTGCATGTGCCGGGCTGTGTTGAATATTACCAGCCAATGACAGTGCAGTGTAGTACAGCAGGAGGCAAAGGAGGCAGGCGGTCAGAGGTGCGGCCACCATGCGAGCCACGGGGGCGAGGGTGGGCGCCGGGTAGCCCACACTGGCCACCAGCTATGGGCTGGCATGCGTACGCTGTGGATCATTCTTGACGGGCTAGCGTGTACATGGCTGAAAGCGTAGGAGGCACTTGCATGCACGACTTTGTGGAGGTATGCAGGGCAGTGCGCCCACCACTCGGAGGTATGCAGGGCACTGCGCCCACCACTCGGCTGCTGCCGGGTCACGATGCGCGTGCGCCTCACAGGTGTCGCCCTACACTTACACTGCCGTGAGCGACGCCACCTCGGTGCCCCAGCCCAGGCGCCACAGCTCGGGGGCGCTGGGGCAAGCGTTGCCCAGCCCCATGCAGGTGCTGCGGTGGATTACGTCAGGGCAGGCGCACAGGCCAGCGCTTAGACCGCCGGAGCTGCATTTCGATTAGACCGGAGCTCATGTTGCAAACACCACGCATGGCCAGCCGTGCACATGGGCCTTTCAGGAACAGTACCCCTCATGATGCAGCCGCATACTGGTCGTAGGTGCAGGGCCTTGAACACGCACGCACCTGTTGTCGCCGTACTCGATGCCATTCCTGTACCCATGCCTGCGCAGGAGCGATGGAGATGCCCCTTCAGTTTTGCAGCCAGGCAACTGGCACGCCGCGAGCACGAGTAGCAACTACTGACGCAACTAAGACAGAAGAGGGCTAGGCAGGCGCCGTCCACCGAACACGGTTACGTCGACACGCCAGGCTTACCAGATGCCGTAATTGTGCAAGTACTCCTGCACGGTTCAGGGGAAAGCACACATGCGTGGGAAAGGTGTACCAGTAGGACTTCGTGCAAGCCCAACGTACTCCAGCACGAAGTGATTCGATGCCTAGACTCACGCTTAGGGTACAACTACGCCGAGTGGCAGAACGCTTCCCCGTCCCGGTATCGATCCAACATGCGCACAGGTTCCGTACTCCTTGGCGCAGAGCCCGGAGATGCAACATGGTAACGCCTATCAGCCACGCCCCCATGAGCCATGGGCCATGACCACTACTGCGGTCCCGGAAGCGTCGTGCGTGTGGCAGCGACAGCTACGCACCTGGAAGACCACGACTCTGGACCAGAAGCCCTGCAAGGCAAGCAGGCAAAGGCGGCAACAGGAAGGACACCGTGAAGCAGCAGCGGCAGCGGCACCACTGCAACATGCCGTCATGCCGTCATGCGGGACTGGGACCCGCGCTGGGCAGTGCCATGTACAAGTCTGGAGACGCACGTGCAAGCCTCAACTGGGTTGGCTACCTTCGCCAGTTCTACGGACCAAAACCCCAGCGTGCAACACAGCGTGCGTAGCTCGAACACAGCGGCAGACTTACGTAGTCGGTCAAATTGTCCGCGATGAACCACGTCTGTGGAGAGCGGGCGTGGGCGGACAGGGATGGGGCCAGATGGCACTCGTGATTGCTATGCAACCTTGAAGGTAGGTCAACGGACAAGCAGGAAGTGGCTGTACGTCATTGACACCGCTGGTTTCAATGCAGGCTTGCGGACATTCCCTTTATTGCTTTTCCACCCCACTGCACCGCTGCCTGCGCGCGCAACATGCAACACCCAGCAGCACGCTGCATCGGAGCCGCGTGAGCTCGCTATGCCCATCCTTGCCGACCGCCGCCCCTGAAATCCCGTATTTCCGCGCTCCCGGCCGCAACTCGCGGTCTCGGTCCCATGGCGCTTTGTATCTGGGGAGTGGGGCTTGGCAACCCCAACCATAACGCTGTCCTTGAGTCGCAAACACGGTGTGTAGCACCACAGCACCTCCCACGCCTGCTTTCGGCCCAGCCCCTCCTTCACGGGACCACGTCTCTTCCACCCCACGACCGCACCCGCACTCCGTTGAACTCGGCCAATTCATAGGTGGCGGTCGGCACGGTCTCCTCCAGGCCCGGCCCGTAGTTGATGCCGCCGAGGGCCGCGAAGTTGCACGCGCCGGCCATACCCACGGGCAGCATGTACGAGTAGCGGTTGAATTGCGCCATGAAACCTATACGGCATGGCCCAGGACGTTTCAACGCAAGCCTTTACAGCACAGTACATGCGGCACAGCGGGTTCAGGCTGGCGCCGTGGGCAGCACCCGCTGGGGCGTGCCATGCAACATGGCGCTCGGGATGGAGCAGTTGACGAGTCGTGGGCAGCGGCTGTGGTGCACCGTGCAGCGTGCATCGGGGGTGAGCGGACGGCACGACCTGAGCACCTGGCTGAGTTTTCCACCTTTCCATGGCTTACCTGAACCGAACTGCTGCGTCACCACCGCGTCGGCTCTGAGCGCCAGCGTGTCTGCAGCGACATGACACGGTTGCGTGTCAGCGTGGGAGCATCGTCCGGGGGACCTTCCAGCGTTCCAGCACGGCGTGACGGTGACAACACAGCAGCTTGCACCATCGCTCGTAGTGCATGATGCTGCCGAGTACTGCAATGGAAATGACTAGCCGTGCAGCGTGGTGTGCATGCCGTACTCACAGACGTCGCAGTTGGTGATGATAGTGGTCCCGCACTCGATGGGAGTCTCCAGGATGGTCAGCTTCTCCCTGCTCATCATGAAGTTGCCGTAGCTGCACGTGTTCATCCAGTCGATATAGCCGCCGGGCGCCTTGAACGCCGCCTCCACCGCCGTGGCGTTGGCGCCCTTGGCACGCGTGCAGCTGCCCTTGAGGCTCACCAGCATCACCAGCACATTGATTGTCTGGTTGGTGGCCACGATGGGCGCCGCCGCGGCCGTCTGAAAAACCGTGGAGATGGCGGAACACGTGTTCTCGCTGGACAGCGTGCACGTCTGGGTCCGAGGCGGCGGGCAGGCGTGGGGGACAGCAAGGTTAGCAAGGCTAGCAAGCCAGCAGACGAGGCACTGTTTTACGACCAGTAGGGAATGCGCTATGAGCAGCAGACGAAGGGCGCCCTCCGCATACGCGCCCCCAATTCCATTGACTTGCCCTAACAGCTTCCGCCCCAGTGCCCGGCCAGGGGCGCTCCCCTGAGTTGGACTTTGCCTGGACGCCCGGCCATACGGGAACCAACGCCGGCTCAGCACGTGGGGCCAGGCCAAAGTAACGCTGCCCGGTGCGAACACCGGCGGTGGGCACTCTAGGCTGCCATCGCGTCGGCGGCAGCTGGCACTTCCATGCATCCAGGAGCGCGTGCCTACAAGTCCGGCCACGTGGCCAACACGTACCCCTGCCGTACCAGGACTACATATGTGGCGGGCTCCACGGGCCGCCCCTGGAAGTCCACTGGCTGCCCGGGCAGGATGTAGGCGGTGGGCGGGTCTCCCGTGGTGACCACGTGCCACCGCTCCAGGCCCCGGATGGTCACCAGCGACAGCTTGCCCTGCGGTGCCGGGGCCCCGGGCAGCGGCAGAGTGTAGCACCGCATGTAAGCGTACTGTGCCACAGGAGGGCGGGGGCGGGAGAGGAGCTGCGCGCCACGGTGATAGGGCTGGTCGTTCAGTGTGCGGAAAACGAGCATGGATCACATGGCCGAAGGGCGGGCAGGGTCGCGGCGGTGTTGGAACTACATCAGTCGATGCGCGCATTGCAAATGTGGGCAGTAAACGGTGCTGGAAAGTAGGCACTACCTCCACACCTGAAGCTGTATGAGCTGCTGGGCAGAGGCTGGGTGTAACCCTGCAAGACAGCAGGGCATGGACCACGGCAGTGGCAGGAGGTGTCAAGCAAGGATGGCAGAGCGTTCCATAGTAGATAACTGCGAGGGGCCTGCAGATGAGCAGCACTCGCGCTGAGTGATGCAAGGCAACCGAGTGCGTGAGGGTGTGTGAGTGCGGCGGCTTCCGCCGGGAGAGGGCTCACGACAGACGGGGCCAACGGGGCCACGGGTGTTCGACATACGGTACGGCCCAAGCGTAAAATACTCGTGAACGCTGCCTCGCTGCCATCACTTACATGCCACGATAAGAGCTAAGACGACGGAGGTAAGCTGAAAGCCGTTCAATGCTGGCCGTTGCCGGGCAGCGCGTGTATGGAGGGAAGGACAGGTGCAGCGGGCGCCCGCATGGTCACCGTGCAGAGAGGCGGCCTTGCGCTCCATGCTGTGGACACGAAGGCCAGACAAGGTTTGTTTAGCAAGTTCCGTACGACTGCAAGAATGCAAGGTCTACAGTGCAGTACATGGTTGTTGAAAGGCTGCCTGTGCCACGGGCAAGGTCACACACATCAAGCTTCGGACCAGCGCCGGACAGCAACGATCTGAGCTTTCTTAATTGGATCGAAGCCTGTGCATTAGTCAGATAGATGATGAACGGTGGCAACTGCCATGATCGTAGTGAGTGACGTCAACAAGCGGGGGAGCATGTAGGTGCGAGGTGGCAGCATGCTACCTTGCCCCTTACCCAAATACGGGACTCCCTCATGCGCCGGATTTTTCCCAGTGTTCGAGCAAGTTCCATAAAGTTTCAATACCCTTCGACTGCGTACCTTCTTCTGCAGCTTTGGCGACGGTCGTCAGCTTTGGTGACCGCCCGCCCTCGGCAGCTGAAAGCTTAGCACGATATTAAGGGTGTCATTGTGTACTGCTAGGCCCTCTTGTATACGGTGTTAGTAGATATCGCTTGTATGTAGGCTTGTGGGTTGTCCGCCGGGGGCACCGCTTGGGTAATAGTCAGACGACTCCGACGCGGCGTAGAGAGGCGTGGGGGCAGTCGAAGGATACTAGACAACAAAATTCCCCCTTTCTGTCCGGACTTGGAAGCGCCGTATCAAGCAGGCTCCTGCTAGTTGTGGCCCAACTACAGACAGTTGGTATACGAGAGACACCTAAACTACTTTGAACGCCGCTCAATCCTCAATCCACATGCTGCTCAAATGGGCCGAAATGGGCTTTGTCAGCGCCATTACAAGTGGTTCCGGAGCAAGCGGTGCCATGGTGGGCACAGCAGATGAAACGAAACAGGCAGAGGAAAGGCACCCAGCATCCAGCAACCTTGGCAAGCGCTGTTCGCAGCAAATTCGTACATCGTTGCAAACGGGGTACGGGGACTGGGGCTCAACTGTTCCGGCGTGAGGGGTTATAGTGCAGCCGGTACCGGCAGGAGGGCTACCCACCGGGACCGCACCCCTGCCAGAGGGATGTCGCGCTGGGAGGTGCTGGACAACCCTAACCGACACGAACGCACTCCCGGCTTACAGCAGCGATGTGCGAGGCGGCGGAAGCGATGCTTTGGAATGGAGTTCTTCCAGGCACCCCCTGCCACCTGGCGCCTGCATGCCGCTGCAGGGCTCGCGGTGGCGGCCTGCCATCTGTGCGACGTAGTACCGGTATGCGGTGCTGGGATGATCGGGTAGACAGAGGAGCAAGAAGTAAGAGACGAGAAAGCTGTGACGTGGGCGGTGCCTGAAAATTTCCGACGAGGTTCGTTCGGGACAGAGGCTAAGGCTGTAGCGTGTACGTACGCGACATGCTGCTGCTGACGGGCGGTGGCCGTACAACGGGACGGCGCATCTGGCTGCACATCCAAGTCACCTTCCACTCCGTCTTAGCTGTCAGCCTTCCCACAGGTTCATATTGCAGCTTGTGGAATGACACGTGATCGCCAGAGTGACAGTGCTGCAGACCGGCAGGGCAACAGAAGCGCAAGTCATACGTGGGTGGCAGGCTTGGACGGACCCAGTGCACCCCCGCTGCGCCAGCACTCTCTGCCGCAACAAGGACCTGGCCAGACTCTGGCTGTGCCGCCGACACGTGCCGTGGCCGCTACGCCTGGGCTTCCCCGTGCCCATGCTGAACCGGCGGCTGTGGCGGAGGGCGTGATCACGCATTTAATCGCTGCAGGAAGTACTGCCAATGAGCGTTTCCTATCCTGCCGCGTAAACCTGGATTTGTTACTGAAGCGCACGTTTGGTGAGGCTGATGGACGGGGGCAGAGGGTTCGACGGCTGTGGGCTCAGCTCGGTCGCTTTCCGACCCGCTTCCCCGTCACCCCTAACACCACGTTCCAGTCCCCTGAGTCCACGGGTGAAGATTTGAGATTGTTGTTGACCAAAATGGGGCAAGGCGGCCACAGGTGACCAACCTATCCTGTGCATGTCTGCAACCAACTGCAACACTGGGAGCCCTACCTCCCTTGCACCACTTACAAGCCTAGATCAGGCTCTTACCACCGCAGCACTTGGCCGCCATGACCAAACCCAAGGCAGCACCGGGGAGACGCGGTGTACTGGCATTGGTGCCCCAGCCGAGCTTTCCTGTCCCCTAGCCGGGTTCCCACCTTCATACATGGTCACTGCAGTGGACAAACACTACTTGTGCAAATGGGTGCAGACTCCAAACTGCAGAAGCCGTATCTCAACATACAGAACGTGCATTGCACACGTGGTAGGGAGGTACGGCTCAAAATCAAATGAGGTTCCATCGCCTCTGGGGGCGTACCGTGCCGATGGCTACCGAGAGCGAGTAAACCGGCCGTCAGCAGCCAGTGCCCACCGCAGAATGCATGAATATAAAGCGCGCTACTCATGGCGTACGCGCATGGATCTGGCCAGTGCATGCCGAAGTTAAATATCCGTCGGCGCCCCACAGGCCCGGGGCATGCACGCGCCTGCCAAATGCATATCCAATGTGATCACTCACTAGCGTGATGTTGAGCACAACTAGCCCATTATGGAATGGCCCAGGCTATCCGGCCAACGCAGTGACCATTCGAGCTTCACACGATGATGAGTACTGCAGGTGCCCCTTCCTCCCAATGAATGCGGACGCTGCATCACGACACAGCCCTGTACTCAACACAGGAGCAGTCGCACGTGGATTCCTTTCAGCGTCCTGTCCTTATTACTACACCGCAGGAACTGTTATTTCATTTCACAGTCTTCCTCCTGCCGGCCTCCTTTGCCGCAGCTGTGGCTAACACCACCGTCTGGCCCCGCCCGCCGACCTTTTGGCCCAATCCCAGAGTCACCGGCTTAGCACCTCCTGGAGCTGCAGCCGGCGGCCGCTCCCTGGGCCCTGTCCCCGCGCCTGCCCCCGCCCCTGAGCTGGACCTTGCAGATGCCCCTTGACCAACAGCAGCACTACTGCCCGCCGCGGCTTTCGGGATGGCCGCCAGCGCCGTCCCGCCCACGTTCCCGCCGCTGGTTGCTGGTGCAGGGCCGGACTGCCGAGGGGCGGCGGTGGTCGCGCCGCCACCGACAGCGCCAAGGGAACCGGCAGCTGCCGTTGCGCCACTGCGCTTGGGCACAACCGTCTGCACATAATGGGCGCATATGGATGCCATTCTCAGCAAAACTCAAATTCTCAGGTCAGGTGCTACTTGGGATAGCAGCGGTGCACAGCTTTCCCAGCCAAACAATGGCGGTGATGCATACACACGAAGTACCGCCACTAGGTGATGCTGTTCCCCTCAGCCCTGCTGTCCCAAGGCCTAACTTCAACAGCTGCCCTGCCTGACTGCGCGTATGCATCTCAGGTCGTACGCGGGGGCCAGGCAAACCCCAGGCAGCGCTCCGAGCTGCCTGCCAAGTCACCCAGCTTCGCACCTGCGGCTGCGCTGCTTTCGCCTGGCGCGCGATGTCGTCGAAGGTGTAGCCGCCACGCACGGCCGCGTGCTGCCACCCGCCGCCGGCAGCAGCAGCAGCCTCGTTGGCGCGGGCGCGGGCCATTGCAGCCTAGGGGAATGGGATGGGTAAGGGCCGTGGTTGGCACTGGACGGGAAAAAGGGCGGTCTCCGTAGACGGGGCCCGCGCGGAACGGTGACTACGGTCGGCCACAGCGCATGGGGGCTGTGGGTTGCAAAGGCTCCAGGACTGGAAGCGTGGAAGGTCAAGCCGGCACGCGAGCTTGGTGCAAGGAAGCCGTGGGCCCAGGCTCACCATTCTGGTGGCCATCTGGACGGCCTTGGCGGCGCGCGTGAGGCCGCTGCCCGCCGGGTGGGCCTCCCCAAGCACGCGGACCTCCTCTGCGGGGCGCAGGAGTGCAAGGGAGCAGGGCAGTGAGACCATGGACTACCAAGTCAAGGTGTACCGTGGTATCGCACTCTGAACGCCCCACCCGGTCCAAGGAGCACCGGCAAGGAGCACTTCCTTTCTCCCTGCGTCACTACGCACGTGACCGCAGGAGCAAGCCCCCGCAGCCTATCGGCCAGCCTGCATGTGCGCCTGGCCGCAACCACGACGCCCCCTGCCTGCTGCTGGCCCCAAGCCCACATCAGTCCCTGCTGCTCCCGAACCCACCTGTGACCCTGCTGCCGTCCTCTGCCTGCTGCTCCGCCCTCTCGTACCGCTCCACCACCCGCCCGCCGTCCCCCTGCTCCTCGCCTGGGCCCAGGCCGCCCTCGCCAGCGGCCTCCTCCTGCGGCCCCGCCAGCACCTGCCATGGCAGGGCCGGCCGCGCGGCGCTGGGGGCCTCGGTCGCCTGGGGAGCAATGGTAGGGACAGCAGCACTTTGGGAGTGGAACCCCGAGCTTGGCGTGCTCGCAGGGATAGGGTATCCGGGGACGCGTGCCAGCTGCCAGCCCAGACACCGTGTGTACTATGGACAATGAGATGGACGGACCACGTTCTAGCAGGCCGACCGTCCATGCCTCTCCACGGCCCACATGCAGCAAGAGGCCGTGGCCTCCGGGGGACTCTGTGGCTGGGCGCGCGCCCGGCGCAGCGCCATCCGGCCCCACCTGCAGCTCCGTAATGAGCGCCTCGCACGGGAGTGGAACCCCGAGCTTGGCGTGCTCGCAGGGATAGGGTATCCGGGGACGCGTGCCAGCTGCCAGCCCAGACACCGTGTGTACTATGGACAATGAGATGGACGGACCACGTTCTAGCAGGCCGACCGTCCATGCCTCTCCACGGCCCACATGCAGCAAGAGGCCGTGGCCTCCGGGGGACTCTGTGGCTGGGCGCGCGCCCGGCGCAGCGCCATCCGGCCCCACCTGCAGCTCCGTAATGAGCGCCTCGCACTCCTGCCTGCCCGGCCGGCTGACACCCAGCGGGGCCACGTCCAGCAGCAGCTGGTGCAGCTCACGGGGCAGCGAGGCTACGGGAGGTAGGGGGCAGGGGCGAAAGGAAGCGTGGGGCGGGGTCGTGGGCAGCAACGGAACACACCCAGGCGCTGCATGCGTAACCGTACGACCTCCTCAGTCACTCGCAAAAGCCCCAGCGACAGTACCCGATGCACAGCTGGTGTTTCACACGCGATGTGAACCGCAGCCGGCGCTTACATAGCGACTCTCGCTGGGCTGCTTGCGGCCCTCCCGCCGCCAGGATGGTCCGTGCCGCCGCGTGCCTTGCCACCCAGCCGTGCCGCAGCAGCTCCTCCAGCGCGGGCCTGCTCGCGCACTCCACCAGCAGCCCTCGGCGGAACCAGTCCGCCGCCTCGGTGCTCAGCCACAGCGGCGGCGCGCCCATGGCTGAGGCGGCCCCTGAGGAGCTGGTGGTGCCGCCGCTGCTGCCGCTGGCTCCCGAACGCCGAGAGGTCGCGCCGCTGCCGCCGGCAGCAAGCATCATGCCCCCGATGCCGTTGCCGTGAGCGTGCACGGGGGGGAACAGGCCACCGCCGCCGGCGCCGCTCGTGCCTCCTATAGGCGAGCTGCTCCCGCTCAACCCCCCCGTCGGCGACGGCAGCGACGGCGGCGGTGGGGCGGCCAGGTCGGGCTGTGTGGCTGAAGGCCGCCGCGCTCCGACTGGCGGAGAGGTCAGCGGCGGCAGGAATGACGGCGCTGCATCGCCACCGGGGGGGCTGGGGGCTCTGTTGCTGAAACCGGTCCCATTGCCGGTGGAGGCCATGTGCCGACGGTGTTGGTGGAGGCGGTGGCTGTGCTTGTCGCGAGGGGGTGTGCCGATGAGGGCAGTGTGCAGCAGCACGGCAGCAGACCACGAGAGGGCCTGGGGGCAAATAGGACGACAAGCGGCGGGGCGCGACGGCGTGAGCGTGCAGCGATGGGCACTGTCGCCTAGAACGCACCGAACGCAAGCTAACCAAGTGGTGCGTTCACGATACGAAGTGTTGCCAGATTGACCTCGTACGGTTTCCGACCGGTATGCTTCACGTAATACCATTGGGGGCACACTCTGCCAATGCCGGTGGTGCCTGTTCTACCGGTTCAACCATACCACACAACCGCACAAGCACAAATGCACGAGCCCTGTTGGCCCTTCACTTGCTTGAGTTGACAACAGGCAAGTCAAAGCACCGCCCAGGGAGGACACGGCTCTCCGTTTCCGATGTGGCCTTGTTTCCAAGGTGGCCAAACTGTACACGTGGCCCTTCATTACGCCAGGCCAAAGGTACTGCACAGGGCGCTTGGCGGGATGTCCCAATGCGTCTGTCTTCCTGCCTATCTAGCACCAACAACTGACAGGCTACAAACCTGGCCTCTTAATTACAACCATGTTCGGTTGCCTGCTATATTCACCCACCTTGCGTATGAGCTGCTCATCCTGCATACCGGGCTGCTCGCACCACTGGGTTGCCGTACAAGGGTCGTACCGCAGCAGTGGAGCCACGTACGGCGCCACTGCAGGGTGCAGGTGCGGCTGCGCGTTCCTGTCCCTGTCCTTGCCCTCACAGCCTCCGGTGGACGAAGGAAGAGGCGCGAGTTGGCCGGAGGGTTGAGGACTGACGGCGGCAAGCGGTTGCGAGCGGTGGCATGTCATGGGCACTGCGGCACGTGTGGCAGGGCGGCACGACAGGGGCAGGTCATGGCGCTGTCAGCGGAGGGGTCGCCCACGGCAAACTGCCATGACGCATGCAGCGTGGGCAGCTCAATGCAACCGCGCGAGCTTTAAAGGCTCATGCTGTGAAGCTCGGATTGCGCAGGGCACCTGGGGCACAGGGCAAGCACGGACAACAAGGCAGGTCCCTTTGCAGCATCGTGCGTGCTGTCAAAGTGTTTGCGCACACCTTTTCTAGCTGCGTTCCTTGCATTTCAGCCCCCACCCATTGCCCTGCGTCCTTCCAGACACCCATGAGCACCCAGACACAGGTGTGCGCCCACCGCACGCCCATCCCACACGCACCCATGATCATCGCCTGGCCAGGCGACCCCGCTGTAGGGCTGTCCACCCACACATCCAGGCCGCACACGTAAGGCGGCCGCAGGTTCCAGTTCCCCAGTACAGCCAGCGCCTCCGCCAGCGGCTGCAGCAAACCCCGCACTGCACCCCGTTCGCTCAGAGGAGGGGTCTCAGCCATTGCATCCCCATGCCCCGGCCCTGCCCCAGGTGCCGCAGGTGTAGGGGACACTGCAGGCGTGGTCGTGGACGAGGGCGTGCCATCGGTGTGACAGTTCGAGGTGCCGGAGCGCCGTGGGGAGGGAGGGGGTGGACCCGGGTCGAGCGGTCTCTGCGGGGAGGCCGTGACACGGGTGGGTGATGGTGGGCATAGTTGGCTGCGTTTGTTGGGCGTCAGAGCGCCTGGGTTGCAAACATGGAGTCACAGTGTATCAGGTCCTAGGTGCATAGAGTCCACATGTACGCGCACTCCGCATTGGTGAGCAGTGCCAGCGTAGCAGTGCCAGCTACCACCAATGATCCCCATGCCTGGCCAGGAGGCAGCGACGCATGGCAAGGGTTGTAACAGCCCGATGCAATCCACACCCCCTCTAGCCCACCATACTGCCGCGCTCCATATGGGTACGCGCACCTGGTTTTGCCCACCCGCATAGACCAGGACAATGGTGTGCTGTGGCTGCTGCTGTTGCAGCCCTCCGCCTCCCGCTGCCCAGCTGTCCCTGTCCCTGAACACCGCGTACAGAGGCAGCAGCGCGGGATGCTGCACGCTGTGTGCAGCGTGGATGGCGGTGGCCATCACGCCAGATACGTTGCCAACTGGCGGGGGAGGCGGAATAAGTGGGGAGGATCTTCGGGGTGTGTGCCAATGCCGTCCTCAAGGCGCTCAGGCCTTTGTGTATGCAAGGGGCTGCAGATTGGTGCAAGGGCACGCATGCCCAGGGCAAGGTATGAATGGCCAATTCCGTGGCGGTGAATGTCGACTGACCCCACGGGCATCGCCGCACGAACAGGTGTTGCTGCAACATACGAAGTGCTTACCCTCCTGGTAGGTCTGGAGCACCACCGGCTCTCCAGACCAGCTGCAGCGCGCAGCACAGACCCGCCAGTTGGCGCCCTCATTGTAGATTTTGTTGATCTCAAAGTCTGCCAAGCGGTACCGCTCTCTAAACACCGATGCTGGGCATGACGACGTGGCTGACTGCATTCCTTCCTCTGAAAGGTCTCAGCATTCTATGCCCCTATGTATCATCAATGCACTGCAGGTAGCTGGGGCTTGCTGGCCACGGGTACGGGCAAGGGTGGTCGCGTCTCGAAGGCAGGTTGTGTCAGGACAAGAGCTCTGTGCACGAGCTACACAAGATTATACGCTATTGTAATTAGTCTATTTCAGGCACTGGTGGGGTCTTTGAAGGACTTCAGGTAGACGAGGAGGTGGAGGAGGACGACAACAAGCGTCGTTCTTGCGTAAACACGTGGCAAGCATAAAGAACAATTACAGTATGTCCTGTTGGCTACAGGTTATTGTGTATACGACCACGGGTGAAGGCAAAGGGCTGACCGGCAAGTGGTGCAGCGGTTCTGGAGCTCCCCTAACGCCCCTGCTGAAGCCTGAATGCCTGTGAGCAGCTGTGGTGCCTTCCTCACACACAAGCAAACTGCAGGTTGATTTCTTCAACCATCAACAACGCTGACATAACGCTGCACTTCCCTATTTACCTGATCCAGGACACCCACGCAACTTCCACAAGCCGCTCTTCGGCTTTCTTACCTTTACGCCGGCTAGATCATAAATTGGTTACTTATTAGGCCTACCTAGCTGCGTAGGGACTTGCCAGCACTATCGGTTTATTACCCATTTGGGGACACCTATGGGGGCACCTGGGGGGCCTTAGCCCAAAGTACCCGTTGTTTTGGTCTTGTAGCAAGCTGTAGCGTAGCCAGGTTGGCCTCCGGGGTGGGCCACAGCCAGAATGCCCTTGCCAACTCCAGCGTCGCTCAGGGACAGAACACCAGAGTTCCTCGCGATAGCGGAGCGGCTTCAACGGCAGCCTGGCTTTGCTCCTGTCGCTCCGACGAGCAACGGAGCGGGTCCCTCGAGCTCTGTGCCTGGGCCTGCTGCTGGAGCAGGAAAGGGGCCAAACCAGCACAGCGAGTTTGCGCGACGAGCAGCGGATATTGGTCATGGAATCCACCGCACCTCGCTCAAGCTTCAGAAGCTGGCGCAGCTGGCAAAGCGGACATCCGCTTTTGATGATCCCGCTCAGGAGATAGACGACTTGACAGGTATCATCAAGGAGGACATTAAGGCGCTCAACAACTCGGTGGCAGACCTTCAGCGTCTATCCGCGCGGAGCCGGCCGGACAACGGCAACAAGCAGGTGGCAGACCACAGCACCACGGTGGTGGACAACCTGCGCTCCCGCCTGAAAGACGCCACCATGCAGTTTCGGGACGTCCTAACAGCCCGCACAGACACCCTCAAACACCACCAAGAGCGGCGTCAGCTGTTCACGTCGAACACGGACCCGGAGGCTGGGCTGCCGCTGCTCGCTCGGCACCGCAGCTCTGCAGCTGCATCCAACGGCCCTGGCTCCTCTGTAGGCGCAGCTGCAGCGGCGCCCATGCCCAGCTTCCTCGCGTCTTCCAGCAACGCGGCGGGGCCCTCGCAGGTCACCACGCAGGTGCTCGCGCCGCAGGACAACTACCTCAGCAGCCGCGCGGAGGCGCTGCACAACGTTGAGAAGACGATCGTGGAGCTGGGGGGCATTTTCACGAAGCTGAGCGAGCTGGTGGCGGAGCAGGGAGAGCTAGCAATCCGTATCGACGAGAACGTTGAGGACACGCTCCAGAACGTCAACTCAGCGCAGGCTCAGCTGCTCAAATACCTCAACAGCTTGCAAAACAACAGGTGGCTGGTGCTCAAGGTGCTGGGCGTGCTGCTGGTGTTCCTCGTTGTGTTCATCATGTTCATTGCATAGCAAGCACACGCGTTTTGACAGCTGCTACGGTGCATGGGTCATGCACCCACGGGGTCGGGTGGCATAGGCGGTGGTCGCGGGTGCAGGGTGACTGCAATGTGAACAGAGCGCGTGCCACGTTTAGGTAGGTGCACATGGAATGGTCAATGTGAACAGGCTTTAGCGAGTGCGACTCCCTCATGGCAGCAGGTAGTCCACCGGGTGGGCTGGTAAAGCCCCACATGGAAGTTGAGCGGTGGCAGCATGGAGCGACTCCATGCACGTGGAGGGCGGTCACTGCCTGTTAGTAGCCGCGCACCGGCGGCGTACTGGACCTGACTGTGTCGCTAGCTGCTGGGCAGTACGGTGCGCAGGCTTGGGCTGTGGCGAACGGCGGTTTGCCTGGTCTGCTAGCACGTGGTGAGCGGTCCCCGTGTGTTGGCCGTATGTGTGCATGTGCAGACCGCAACTGGACAACATGCAACGCATGCGCCCTCCGTGCAGCAGGCGGGCACACGTGGTCGCGCCGTCCGTGGCTGTGTTACCGGATGACCGTGCGGGAGCGCAGGAACTCGTGTGGGCGGTGGGAGGTGTGTAGGTAGGCGAGCGGAGACCTACAGGCATCCTGTGCAGGCTCTCTAGGCAACGAATTGACCAGCGTTGGCTTGATTTGGCGCCGTAACGGACAGGCAGGCGTGCTGGTACACAGCAGCAAGGCGAACGTTGACACGGTGCATTGCTTGCATAGTGGTTTATGGGCTAGATGCTTGCTGTGTGGTGCATGGCCGCACGCTGTTAAGGTGGTCGTCGGTTCCAGTGTGCTCATGCTGTTGCTAGCAGTCGAGCAATTCAGTTCGGTACATCAACATGTAGCCTTGCAGTCCGGTCCCGCTGACAGCACTACAATCAGCGTCACGTGGTCACTGGTGCACACTGTAGGCAGCCCGATGGCTGGTGTCAGCGGCAGCCCGATGGCTGGTGTCACCCAACGACATGGCAACCAGCAGGCCAAAGACGCACCAGGCGCGCGAACTTTCTTGGCGTGAAATCTTGCAAGCAATCATGAATCCTAGCTACAATGACAGGAAGATATAACAGGTCCATGCTACAGCACCTTATCTGCAGACGCCATCCTGCGGATAAAACAAGTTCAATGTACGGTTGTCAGTTCCAGCCCTGCAGCCCAGTTCCTTGCACACATGCGCAACACCCTGACACGGGTAATACGGGCGAGTCCTCAGTGCTCCATGCACGAGCGCGTACACAGTTAACCCGTTATAACGGTCAAAGCCGTGTTGTTGTCGAGCGGAACTTGGTCTTGGTGAGTACACAGACGCAGACGCAGTTCTTCCCTTCATACCCACGTGCCCTTAACACTCTTACTACAGGCTCACCTCTACCCATCTGCTCTACCATCAGACCCCGCACTTCCCTCCTGTGCATCACATCGTTCTAGCACCTTTCTTTGATCACCTGTTGCTGCCGTTCATCCCCGTCTGAGCCCGCTGGTACTGCCTTTCGGCAGCCCTGCTGCGAGGCTGGCCTTTGCCGCCGCACCGGCGGCCCGCACCGCCGCCACCGCTGTGGCCGGCAGCTGTGGATCCTTGTCGAAGAAGTGGCCGTGCGCCGTGGCAGTGGCAGCAGCGCCCAGCTCCCCCTGCGCGTGCACACGTGGGCATGTGCCATACGTCACGGTGCCGCGTCAGCACCGCATGGGTGGCACTCCCCCGCCACAGCGAGGAGTGGGTGCTACCGCATGGAAGGACGTGCACGTGAATGCAAGCGGCCAATAACGGCCAGGGGCCATTAAGGAGGCCAGTCAGGGGCTGGTGGTGGATGTGCAGCATGAGTGTGGCAGGCCGTTACAATACGGCCGGACATGCGGTCGAGAGCGGGCGTGCAGTTGGTTTCGGGGGTATGGGCACTGCCCCGCCATCCTCCGCTACCTAACCGCGGCTCACAAGTAAGGGACTCGGGCTCGCTGCCCTCCTCCCCCTCACCCTACCTGTAGCATCGCCGCCAGGTCGTCCACCCTGCCGCACAGCTGCTCGTACGCCGGCCGTGTGATGTTGTAAGGCTGCAGTACGGCGGCGAGGGAGTCCAGCCGGGGGAGCCACGTGCGGCCTGCGAGCGTTACCATGACGGTGCACGAAGATGTACGGGGTGGCGAGGTTGGATATGTACGCACGCGTCCAGTGACAGTGGGAGGGGAACGGTGATACACAAACCAGCGTTTTCAACTGGCCAATATCAGGTTAGATGGCCGAGTGCTCGTCTGACAGGAGGCCCCGTCACATCCTCCTTGCGCGGCATCTTAACGCTCCCCGGTCCGGGGCATACACTGAAAGCACCGCTGCGTTCACTCACACGCGTCTACCCTGAACCGCTGCACGTCGTGCGGGTGCTGGAAATGGCAATTAGCTGGTGCAACGGCAGAGGAAGCAAGACAACATCACTGCATACCTTCCGAAGGGGTGTCAATGCTGAGCACGCGGTAGGCAGAGCCGCCGTTGTAGATTAGGCGTACACGGAACTCGTACTCATCAGTCTGCTGCAAATAAGGCACGAGGAAGCAGCGTTATGGAGCTGCAAACATGGTCAAAACACCGTTAGAAATTCATGTTATGGACTTCACACGCCAGCCGTACTGCAGCGTGTCTGAAACCTGTGCAGGTTGACATTAACGCAGCGCTGCCCAGCGTGCGTCTCAGCGCTGCGTAGGCGGTTAGTCGTCAGCAGGTAGGCTCCGCAGGGTTGGAGCGCCTCAGGAGGGGCACCCACACATGCAGCAACCCGCCACATGTGGGTCCACACCAGAACCACACCTGCCCGTCATGGTTGTTCTTGCCACCCCAGCTGCCGTCGTCCTGCGCCACCTCTGCCTCGATGCCCAGCTGACGCAGCTGCCTCTGACCTGGCCCGTGGCCACGGCTCTGCCTGCGGCCCTCCCAGCTCCACCTCCCGCCCCACTCCCGCAGGCTGCCGTGAACCTCGCCCCAACGTAGCAGCCGCCGCAGGCCCTCAACCGACCACGAAGGGCTCCCCGACGCTCCATCCTCCACAACGCTGCCTTCCATCATTCGCCCTCCCTCTCCATCCTCCCCACCAGCCGCTTCCCCTTCCTCCGCATGCCCCCCCGGCTCCGCCTGCACATCCATCTCCTCCCCTTCCCAGTCGCCTTCAGCTACGTCCGCCACCGCCGCCGCCTGCTGCTGTCCCGCCTGCGCCTGCGCCCCCTCATCGCCCACCCTGCCTTGCTCCTCTGCAGCTGGTGAGCTATCCCCATCGCGCAGCCCGTCCCCTTGCTGGTGCGCACTGCTCCCGCCCGCGGTGGATGTCGCGACCAGCCCTCGGCCCACGGGCACACGGTGCAGCTCGATCACGAGGTGGGCGGCGAAGGCGGGCCAGCGCGACAGGGGATGTCCCAGGGCTGCAATGCATACCAGGGGGCATGTGCAGGAGGGGATCCGTTGGTATGCGGCGGCAGTGGCAGGTAGCGAGGGCGCTGTCCTGCAGCAAACGGCGCGATGAGGTGCGTGCGTGCAGCAGCGCAATGCGGCCGACTAATGTGCGGCAATCTGAGAGTAGGTGTATTGTGGTGGATCTGCAAACTGATATCTGTGCTCTAGAAATGCTGCACTCCAGCCATCCGTCTGCCCACCGATGTGCCTTGCTCCGATATCTCATGCATTGCACCTCAGGTCCACACTCACCAGCCATGATAGGCATGAGCGTGCTGTCGTGCCCGCTCAGCAGCTCCAGCACGGGCCGCTGCCGGGGGCCAACCGCCGCCGCCAGCGCCGCCGCGCCACGCAGCGGCCCCTTCCCCTGTTCCTGGCCGTCATCGGACGACGTAGACGATGAGCCGTTTCCCCCGGTGCCCCCCGCGCCCTCCGCCCCGCTTGCGCCCCCGGCGTCGCCCTGCCGGTGCTCCCTGGTGGCGTCGTCCAACAGAGCCGCCGCGTCCGCGTCAGACCCAGGGGTCGCTCTAGTGGAGGGCGCCGTACCCCGGTTCGACGCAGTTGCAGCAGCTCTGTACAGGCCAACGAGCATCTCCTGCAGCATGAGGCCAGCGCCAAGCTGCAGTAGCTGCTGGCACGTGCCCGTGCCGTTGCAGGCGGGGCCCAGCACGGCCGCAACGCGGCGGGTGGCCTGTCGGGCACGCCATTACAGGGCGAAGACACCGATGTGGGTAAAAGGAACAGGGTTTAGGTATGGACACACTTACAGAAGCGAACCTCCAATGTCGCTGCGTACCGCTTGGGTACAAGCATCAGGCGGCATATGGGCGTAGGGGATCACTGAGTATGCTGCAGCCCCGCGACAGTGCCCTACGGCCCCTGCTTCCCTCCGTTACTCCGTACCTGCTCGTCAACGATGGCGTACAGGTCGTCGTCCAGGCCGCCCGCCAGCGGCGCCGCCACCGGCTGCCACCGGCGGCCGCCCCACAAGTTCCACACCCCTCCGCCGACGCCGCCAACGGCGCCGTCGCTTCCGCTGCTGTTGCCGCTGCCGCCGCGACGCACAGCACCCCCAGACGCCACGTGCATCTCACCAGCCAACAGCATCCGGCGGCCCCCGCCTTCTACCCCGCCGCCAGCAGCCCCATGTGCCATGCCTTCAACCAGGGCCTCGCCACCTCTAGCAGCTCCTGCCGCCGCCGACGGGACCCCACCGCTGTGGGCCAGGAGCTGCCCACGAGGGCCCGCAGGGCGCCGGAAGGCGCTCGACCGCTTGACGCGGCGCGCCGGTACGCCAACCTGTGCCCCCTTCCCCGTCCGCCCACCTCCGCCCTCCTCGTTCATGACCTCCGTCTTCCCAGCCCGCTGTCCTCCCCCATCCCTGTCCTGCACTTCCCCTAGCTGCCCCTGCAGCCCAATGTCTGCCGCCTCCGCCCCCGCCTCCATCTCCGCCTGTGCCGCTGCTGCATCAGCCGCCGCAGCCACCTGCGCTGCCTCGGCCGCCTCCGCCGCTGCCACGCGCCGTCCGTCTGCCCGCGCCGCCTCCTCGCACATGGCTGCGTCCAGCAGGCGCTTCCATGACAGCCACGACGACGCCTGGTCGGGCACCAGCGGCGGCAGCGACAGCGCCGCACGGACACGTGCTTCGTCTGCGCCACCCGCGGCGTCGCTCGTAACTGCCATCACCGGGATATGGACGGCGTACGAAGGTCAGGACCAAGACACATGCAGTGCACGGTACGCAAACAGGGGCCAGGGTGGCAAGGTGGTGGCGAGTCCGAAGGGCAAGCCCTTTCCCTAATGAGTCGGGGGGAACACCGTTTTCCGGCAATGGGCTGGTGCCCAGGGCCTGACGTGTTGCTAGCAGGCCCCTTGCACCAATCAACATTGGCTTCATCCATCATGTCAAAACTTACACACGTGTGACAACGCGCCGCCGCCTCACAACCCGCGGCTCACCTTGCACCGCACGGTCCGCCAGCCGGGCCAGCAGCGCCAGCCGGGGGCACAGGTCGGTGTTGGCGTACAGCAGCTGGTAGCCCTACATCATGTGGGTTCACGGGACCGCACAGCCTCAGCACACATGAGGGTCGTGTGCCATGATGGCTTTCGGTGGTCGGCTACTGCTGCTGAAAGTGCGAAAGGAAACCTTACTGCCTAGTAAGCGCCAAGGGCCCAAGGCGGAGGGCGCGTGCCCTTCGCTGCTTTGCCGTCCGTCGCTACAGCAAGCCGGCATCCTTACCTGCGGCGCCACCGACACTGGGACCACGGCATGGCGGGCTGTGTCCGCGGCCCCCGAAAGCCCCTCGAGCACGCCCTGGGGTTGCGGATTCAGGAAAGCAGCATTTTCAGGATGGACCTCTTGAGGTCACCGTGCTACTGCTGCAAACTACAGTGCGGCAGCTGGATGGCCATGGCAGGTGCAACAACAACGCGGTGGTCGTGTGGGAAAACCACCAAGTGGACGGACACCATATGTGTCAACCAATGGCCCCCCTCCAGCCCGCACTGTACCACACAACATTTCCCAGCGACCGCCACTGCCCCGCTGCCCTGGCAGCACCTGGAGAGTCAGCAGCGCGCGCGCCACGTGTGTGCTGCGGGCCGCAACACCCGACAGCCGCCGCGCTGCGTCGTCTTCTGCCGCCCATAGCGCCAGCGGACCACGGAGGCGGTGCCCTGAGCCGTGACCCTGCAGGCTGCCGCCGCTGCCGCCGCTGCTGCTGCCACCACTACTGCTGCTGCTGCCGCCTTCCCCACTGCCGTACCGGTGGAGCAGCCACTGCCCCAACGACACGGCCTGCGAGTAGCCGTACCTGGTCAGCTGCCCACACGAGCAGTTCTGGGTAGCTTGCTGCTGCTGCGGTTGCTTCTGGGGCCCCCCGGCCGCGCCTTCCGCTACTGCACTAACGCCCGACTTTTGCCCTGCCCCCAATACCGCCTTCCGGCCCACGGGTCCCTCCGCCCGCAGCGCGCGGAGCATGGCCCGCACGTCGTCACGTGTAAGGGCGGGCGCGCCTGGCTGGCTCTCAATGAGCATCTTCGGCCCCTTGACCGAATACTCGCACGCGTCGGTCCGCAACCACGTGGCAGCCGCAGCGCCCAGGCGCTTGGAGGTGGCGCTGACCGTGTCCGCTGAGGATGAGGCGCCCTGTGCGGCAGCAGACGCGGCCTGTACAGCGGGGTAGGTGCCGGAAGTTGTTGGCCTGGTCGCACTGACCGCTGTTGTTGAGCGCTTTGCCTGACTGTCAGCAGCCGAGGCTTGGGTGGCAGTTGTGGAGTCTCCTGTGCTGGGATCAAATGACGAGGGAGCGCCGGATGCAAGGCCGCGGAGGGCGGTCTGATCATGAGTGTCGACGTCCGTGGCAAGGGTGGAGGCGGAGGTGGTGACGCCGGGTGCAGCCGCGACGGGCCCCACGTAGCGGTCGGACAGGGGGGTTCGGGCGCCGTGTCTGGGCGGGCAGGAACAGGGCAGGAGGGGTGTAGTTAGAACCAAAGTCGTCAGGCCGAACGACAGGCGTTGCTTAAGGTGCAACATGGCTTGGTACAGCTTGGTGGCGCGGTTTTAGGTGAATACGGGTGAGGCAGTATCTAATGGCCTGCGCGGCGTACGGAGTTGGCTTACTAACGAGGCGCCAACGCAGCCTCTCGCGACCTGGTTACACATGCAGGAGGCGCTCTCTTCGTAGCATATGTCAATACCGATCTGGGCTCTGGAACAGCGAGCGCTCACCACGCCTTTACCTGAATACGACCTGGACAAACTCCACCCTCGCTCCCAGCCGCAAGAGCTCAGAGTCATACTTGCCCAAATCGTCATTGAACCGGAGCAATTTTGTGTAGCGACCAGAGCGCTTGTCAGGCGAAGGTAACGCAGCTCCCCATGATAGTAAAACAAAGCAGGCGATAGCAACTAGCGCCATGAGGAATAGAGCAATGATTGCATAGCAGCGTAGGAAGGGCGTTGCCAGTTTCCCTCGGGCATTTCCCGAGGTCGACCTCGGTCTCATCGCACATCCGTGTTAACGAAATATCACTACATGTTGTTAAGCAGAGTGATCCTGAACTATTAAGGTTTGTGACAGAATTAGGACTGGCTTCTGAAATGGCCTAGGCTTCTGAAATCACCGTTCTGCTAGCTGGGCCGGATCCACTCTGCTGCGTGTACGCTCAGAATTAAGGAATGGGACAAGGCGGTCTGCCCTCACAATGTCCATGTCCACTGCACTCGTTGGTACTTTCATCTACGACTCCGTTGAGCCCCTTGCATGCACACATCGTACAGGTGCAATGCCACCATACTCATTTGCTGCAGACAAAGCATAGATTTCGATGCCTCCTATGCAGGGCTTTGGCCTGCCAGGCGCGTGAGCCTCGCCTCAGTCCCGTGGGCCGGCAGGCCTAAGCTAGAGCACGAACAATTACCCTTTGTCGCAAACAATTGTAAGAACATACAGGCATATCAAGTAACAGCCGAACACTGCACTGTGCATGTGTGTGTTGTAAGCTTGTAACGCGGAATTGAGGAACAACGGCAACTGCCACCAGCGGCTGGCCTTTACCGTTCACGCCTGGACCATAACCAATCGCCTGGACCAAGCCAAGCGACGGCCACAACCTCTTCCCCGGGGAAAGCTGCTTTGGCCAGTTGCTCACGAGGAAATCAGGCTGTACGGAAATTGGACGTCTAGCACCTGTGCAACCCATATCCGAGCCTCCTGGAGCCTCCCCCCGCATAGTCGTTCCTTTTCCTCTAATTTCTTTTCCTTTTCCTCTAATTTCTTTTCTTCTTCCTGTAGCAAGCCCATGCGCTTACGCTACTTACGAAATGAACCCCTCGGCCGCCAGCCGGCACCACCCTGGGGAGCTCCCCTGCTGCGCACGCATGGCCTCGATCCGGCACCACGAGGTAGATTGGCTCCTCCCTCGGTCCCCTTCTCAGGGGGCGGAGTGTGTTATGAAGCAGTCTTGCGCCCGCATATCCGCACCTTCTTTCAGATTCACAGTCGTGCATTACACGGTTAATAAACCAGGGTCGTGTTCCACCAGCTCCACTGACGCCAGGGGCACGAATTACCCCACCATTTACCTCATATCCATCTACCGCGCAGCACATGTCAAATATCACCTGGATCCATCTTTTTTGCTGGCTGCACAACAGCTTCGGCTGGAAAGGACAAACCCGGTCGACGAGGTTTCCTCGGAGGCAATGCATCAAGGGTGATGGGCCAGGATGGGCTGGTGATGGGCCTTATGCCACCAAGCGAGGAAGAAATAAAATGAGGCAACAAAGGCAGCTGATTACATCCTCACCGTGGGAGCGTCGCCATCGGACAGTGACTGTGTGTCCTGGCGGAGGTTGAGGAAGAATCCCACAAGAATCCCCACCTGGCACAGAGTCCCACCGCTGCACGCAATGCCTCCAGTTGTACCTAGCATTGTTCTAGCCGCCTCAGCACCCCGCCAAAAAAAACCTTCAATCACAACACTGAGAATGCAGGGCACTTTAGACCCAAGGTACTGCACGCAAACGTTACCCACACCCACCGCCACGGACGTACAGGCACAACACCTGTCCAGTCCAGCAGCACCAAAGGAAATGCAGGTGCCAGTTCACCACTGTCCAATCAGCACCAAGCATCACAACCCATGGGCGGGCGTCAATCCTGTACATACCGCCAGAAAAGCGATTTGCATCTACTTGAGGAGACTAGGCGCAAGGAGTAACGCAAGAGCACCCCAAACCTCCGAGTGGGATAAACAGCTTACGCTCATGCTGCTTGCCGCCACCTATTTCTCAAGTGTCACTTGCCTCAGCCCACACATACACAAAAGGACACGCGGAACCAAACGCAAGGGCACATGCACCACGGTAGTGGTAGGCCGTTGATGTGCATCAAATTGAGTTCGGCGTCGGAGTTGGGGGCTGCCTTCGGACACAAACAGACCCGGTGATGGGCCACATGCTTGTGACGACAACCCATAGCCATCAACAACATCGGGCATTCAGACGCCCACTGTTATTCCATATGGCGTTCTTCGTGTCCGCAATGTTTGGACGGACACTCAATCTAGATCACCGCATGCAAGAAAATGAAGGCTCATCAGAGGAGGCGCAAGGAACACCCACGAGAACCGCAGTACCAAAGGAGGGGGTAAAGCCCGCGGATATCCAGTGGATGGCACAGGTACTACTTTCTATGCGCCAGGAGTAATGCCATCAGGATACACACGCAGCCGTGTCAAGATGGCTGCTTGTACACACGTATACATACTGTTCAATACAGACAAGTGCACACCCAGCACCCGCACCTTTACTGCTTCGCGCTGAGCCGAGCCACACGCACCCACCGACCAACGCAGCCTGCCCGCCCCCAACTGCTACAGGACACTTGGTGTTCGTGCAGCAACACCCGCCCCCATCAGTCTCTGTACACATGGATTCCCAGTGCTGTGCAACCAACTGCACTGCCCTTGCGGTCCGGTGTGGCAGCTTGGCGCAAAAGTGCTGTTATGACCCGCCGGCGAAAGCGGGACATGCTCGATCAAAGCCATGCACAATTCACACTCGTAAACGACGAGCCAACCGTACAACGGTGTTAGCCTATCACCGCACTCATTTCGACAAGGCTTGCGCGTAACCTCTCATGCTGTCGTCGCAATTCTCCCATCCTCTAAGTCCTGTCCGTCCCAAGACGAAGCATCCTGGCAGTCCGTCTCCTGCCTTCCACATCCTGTCCAACCAGACTTGGATGGCGCCTGATAAGGGACCCGCCACCGGCAAGTGTCAGTACGTGCGGACGGCCGCACGACCAGCAAGTTGCAATCCCACTCTCTCCTCTCCAAGTAAACCTTCAGGCACACTCTAAACGGGCGACAACGCGGCCGCCGCCACGCACCAACCTGGTGCAGCGCACCGAGGCCCCTGTGCACGCCCAGTCGCTCTACCACCCGCAATACCGACACCGAGAGCTTGCAGCAACGTTGCCCCACGGTAATGCATGACCCCCTGCCACACGCACCCGTAACGATAGCACGCAGCCAGTGGCCCCGCATTCCTGTGAAGTCACGTAACAGCGTCGCACTTATACTGGTACAGCAAAGATAGAGGCATAAAGAGGCAACAAAAAAGACTCTGTTCAGGGCGTCATGTGCACCTGGTACAGGCAGGTTCAGAGCATGTTTAGCCAAAGGCAGTAAAGGCGACAGCCCAAGGCATCCAGTGCTGCAAGTGCATCAGTAGCCGCGATTATAACCATGTACAAACCGCAACCACAAGGGCGGCAACGCTATCAAAGGTGCTACACTAAATAATCCAAGCCTTGCCAAATACGCAGCGCAAGCTGCAGCATGTGGTAGTTTGTGCGCCAATGTGTTGCATATCAGCTAAAAAGCGCAGTGTGGGCTATGGTAGCCGGTGCTTGTATTTGCCAGCGCCAAACCGCCCGCACCACCGACCCACATGCCTTTGCACACCCACACCTTCGCTTTCCAGCCTTCGTTTGAAGCCAGTGGATACATGACACATCCAACGCTTCGTCCGTTATGTGGCGATACACCTCAGTAAGCGCCATAGCTCTGACCGTATCAACCCCAACACCAGCTTGCCAGCCAACCCTGGCTTCGCGGTTACCACCCACCGTCACCCATACATCGCCATCCTTGCACCAACGGTGAGCTGCCGTTTGCGGTGCAGTACTCAAAAGATATGCCCCTCCAGCGAAGCCGGCGACTAGCTGCCGCGCCACGCGGCTACTGTGCAGGGTGCACGCCTATTCCCCTAACCAAGGCGGGTCAACGTAAGCAGCCGTCGAAGACCCACATCCTATCCCAGCAGCCTTGCCTGCTGCTCAATGTGTTGCGGCGCTGGATGCCAGGGCCAGCAGGCTGGCTGCGACGTCGGCACTGGGGCCCGCGTCAGCGAGGGACTGTGAGTTGGCGCGGTCTGTGGGACAGGGGCAGCAGGCCGGGTGACATGCGAAGACAATCTGACCCCAGGTATTCAGCGCGGACGCAATCGACCCACACTCCTACCCAGTCCCTAAGCAAGAGCAGCACACCGCGCTGCCAGTAGCGAACGCACGGTCATGTGCGCCCGGCACAATCGCTGACAAGTGCATGTGCTCCAACCACACGTGGCGCATCGCTGCGGTACGCGTGCATCGCTGCGGTACACTTCAGGGCTGGTACCTCCCCGAGGCAAACCTGCACGGCGCACCTTGTAACTGGCTACCAGAGCCCGCCGCGAGCCCGCCGCCAGCCAGCGGCCCCGCCGAGGGTTGCCCGGGCACCATCTGCAGCCCGCCGCCTGGCAGCCGCCCCAGTGTGGGGTCGCACAGCCCCGCCACCCCCCCAGGCCCCGCCGGCCCGTCGCGCTCCGGCCTCCGGGCATCGTTCACGCCGCCCCCTGCCACCTGCTCGGTAACCCCTCCACTCACAACCGCACCGGAATCCGGCACCGTACATGGTAGCTGCCGCTGCTGCTGGTGCTCCTGATGCTGCTCCTGCGGGACCCCACGGCTCTCGCGATTGCTGCGGTCGAAGTGCTTGATTGACTCCAGTTGCTGTTGCTGCTGCCGCTGATCATGCTGCTGCTTGCGGCCCTCGTCGTTGAGCGCCAGCAGAAGCGCCATCTGCTGGCTCTCCGGCAGCAGCGGCAGCAGCTCCGCCACCTGCTCCGGCTCCAGCTGCTGCAGGAACTCAAGCTGCTGCTTGGGAGGCCAGCTCGCCATCACCTGGACCACGGTCTGCCGCCCCGCATCGGCCTTACTCGCAGGACCGTCAGTTTCCCCGCCGTCAGCCCGCGGCAGCGGCGCCGCCAGCGTTGTGACCTCAGCCTGGGCAGCCTTGGCGTCAGCACATCTGTGGTGACTATCGCCGCCGCTGCCGCTCGCCGCCTGTTCGGACGACGAGGAGCCCCCGGATGGACGGCTAGACACTGGTTGCGGTGGCGGCGGGAGCACCGCAGACGGCGGGGCGGACGTGTTGCTGACGGTAGGGTCCGCTGCGCCGCCTCCGCCGGGACGCAAACCCGACAGCCCCGAGCCCTGCTGCTGGGCCATGCCCGTGCCCGAGCCGCTGGCGGCCACGATGCCTGCCCCCTTCCCACCCGGCGGAGCCATCCCGGTCTTGGTGCCGCTGGTAATGATGTTGCTCGCGGTATTGCCGGGAGAGCGAGTCGCAGAGTTGTCCAGGCCCATGCCGGCGGCTTGCAATCTGACGGGGCCGTTGCCTATCGTAGACTGGCGCGGCCCTGTGGAGAAGCCAGCCTCTGGCCAGGCGGCCGCGCTCGCATCCTCTATGCTGCCCTGTCGGTCCGCGGGCAGGACCGGCAGGCCGTCTTTGACTCCCACCACTGCAGCAAGGTTGGCGAGCGCCGCCACCCCGAACGGAGAACTACTCTCACGCTTCAGCTGCACAACGGAACCGAGGCGGCTCAACGGAGCTGCTCCCTGCCTTACACTCGGTTCCTCTGACGGGGCCCAGTCACCAAGAGATGACCGCTCCATCGCCGACTGCGTGGTGCGGCCGCCGCCTGGCCCCCGCACGAACTGTACGGCACCTCCGAGTACTTCGCTATCGGCCTGCACCGTGGGCGCGGCAGGCGCAGCGGCGCCCCTGGCAGCATCAGCGTACTGCCGCGGCGGACCGCCGCGGCCTGTGACGGCGCCGGTGGCGGATGGCACGCCCCCAGCCTGCTCCAATGCCTGATGCACGGCACCGAAACCGTCCTTGAGGATGGCGATGCCCGCTGCTGCAGCCATGGAGGCGATCTGCTGGTCGGTGGGGGCGGCAGCCGCTGCTGCTGCCAGCAGCAGCCGGCCCACGACCACAGCAGTATCGTCCGCAGCTTGCGCCTGGATGGTGGGCATGGGCTGCTGCTGCTCCCGTTGCCCTTGCTGCTGCCGCTGTTGCGCCAACACCCGCAGCTGCTGCAGGGCCACTTCCTCATCGTCCATTTGAGGGCGGCTGCGAAGCTGACCGCCGCGGCCATCAAAGACCGGGGTATTGCCGCCACCAGCCGGCGGGAGCAGCTGTCGCGTAAACCTGCCCGCGTCATCGAACACAGGCGCCGCCGCCGCTGGTACACCGTTACTAGCCCGCTTGGCCCCGCCACTGTTTCCGGCGCCCGCCGCGGCCGCCAGTAGTGCCGCCGCCGCCTCGTCCTCACACCCTGACCTGCTGCCGAACCCTGTGTCCTGCCGTCCGCGCTTGGCGGGGCCACCGAGGTCCTCGTCTTCATCCCCCCTGCCCCCGTTCGCTCGCACAACGCGCCCCAGCCCCGGGTGATCTTCAGAGATGACATCCACAGCGTAACGCCCGCCACCGCCACTGAGCTGCCCAGGTGCCGACGTCGGAATGTCGAGCGCGGGACCGCGGGCCTGTTGTTGGCTTCGCATGCTCGCTGACAGCAAGCCTTGGTTAATGACCACGCCACCGTGGCCGTTGCCTCCGCTGCTGAGGGTGCACTGGCTGTCGGGTCCTAGGCTCAACCCGGAGCTCAGGTGCCGCCCTGGCAGGCGCCCCATCTGCGTCGTGTCAAAGGGCAGCGATAGAGAGCCATGGGATACTGGAAGCGGCAGGGGCGGTATGAGGTCCAGGGAAAGGCCCTGTTGGCCCAGCCGCACCGAGGAGATCCCAGTTCCCCTGCAATCCGTGTGTTGTTGCTGCTGCAGCTGGAACACCTGCTCGTCAGGCAGCGGCGGGAACGGCTGCTGCTGCCGCTGATCGGCCTGGCCGTCGCCGTCGCACTCCTCCACGATTAGGGGCCGCGGGGCACGAGGGCGGCCCCGCTTGCGCTGCTCGTACAGCTGGAGTTGCTGCTGCTCTTGCTGCTCTGCGGAGGTCATTGAAAGCTGGTGCTGCAGCAGCATTAGTGGTGGCGGGGGGCCAAGGCCGGTCGACAGGGTCCCCAGGCCAGTGGAGGCGATGCCGTTTGTGACGGGGAGCGGCAGCGGCAGGCCCCAGCCGCCTGGGATGCCAGCAGCGGTAGTGAGCGTGCTGCCGTTCTGCGGCAGCAGCTGTTGGAGGGGACCGTAGTCCTCGGCATCGTCCATGTCATCGGTCATGTCCTGCAGTGTGTACGGTACCCATACGGCATGAGTGCGTGGCATGTTCGGACAGGAGGCTCGAAAGCACGGCCGGCGTGACGTTCGTGAGTAGTGGAGGCACGGGTCCAGCCGAGCTGGCGACCGAGATACGGTTCCCGGAACCAAACCCATGTCCCACCTGGTCCATGCCCGCTGGCAAGTTAAAGCCGCCCTCCATGCTCATCATACTGCTCCTGCATCGGTATATCCATTTGTAGGTGGCACAATGGGTTCAACAGCTTGATGCAACACGTCGGGAAGACAGGAAATGAGTAGCGCCAGTTCCTACCTTCCAGCGTGTGCTTTTGGTGCACCCGTACATTCTGTGTAAAGCTGTCAGCTACATCAACTGGATCACTTCGACTTACAGGGCGGCTTCGCTGGGAGTTGGCAGCTTCCGGCGCTTATAATAGCGCATCATGAGCGCCTTGCGGCAGTTCCTGCACCAGACATTGTGGGTTACTTCATCCGGAGGCGCACACAGTCGTCACACAGGTGTGCACTGCGCAGCACAAAGCACTGCATTCGTGCACTTAGTCTGCATGGCCGGCTGCTTCGGCCCATGGGTCGGTAGAAGAATGTGATGGGTACGAGTCGCTGATGCTCAAAGCTGTGCACTCATTGACCCACATCACCATAGCAGCAGTCCACGCGCAATCTACACGATGCGCAGCAAAGACGCACGCGCAGACAGAGTCCGGGCTGCTGTGCTTTCTGGCAGTCCGCCTCTTCTCAACTTGCAGTCTTACCTCTTTTGGCCGTCAAACTCTTCTACCTGTGTAGCCGACAACAAGGGAGCAACGAAGGACAGGCAAACTGCGTTAGTGGCATTCCTAGAAAGAATGCCGCGCGTTTCACCCTGCGGTTGGACCTGCACCAAAGCCTCCTGTCTCTCTTGCAGCCTACTTGTATGCCATCGACCGCATGATCATTTTCACATAGGCTTACCGGCTGGAACTTGCCTGCGTGCAAAGAGGCAAGGAGTAAGGCGGTCAGTACCGGACAACGGAGACAGCCAGGCGCTTTTTCCTGCGAAGTTCCTGCGACCCTTACCGCACTGTTGGCAGAACCTACAGGACCTGCCGCCAACAGATAGGCTTTGGCTTTTCAGGTGCATTTCGCAGACTCTGCGCAAGGTCAGAGTGGAACGTCAGGGCGCGTGTCAGACCTCCAGCTGACGTTTAGCAGCCACGAAAGCCCTGCCCTAACTGCGATGTCTCTCCACTGCCGCCTGTAACTTCTGTCGCCACGCTTCGCCGTGCTCACGCTTCGCATGACCCGACGTGCGCACCTGAACCTCCGGAAATAAGCTTTTCCTGCCGCGAGGTTAACAGTGCAGCCCTTGACCTGTAGCACAAAGCAGCATTGCGGTAATTGGTTCTGTATATCAATGGAAGCGCGTGGGGCGCACGTCAGTGCCGATGTATGAAAATGCGCAAGAGCGCCGACGCAACACCGCGCCTCTCGCTTCCTTCCCACTTAATTACCATGCATTTCATATCCGCCATGGGTCCTGTGGCCTGAGGCGAGAAGTCGCTGACACCTCTCCCTGCGTTTTAGGGACGACGCATAAGCGGGCCTGTACCGAAACAGGGATTGGGCGCCGAGACGCGCACACACCGAGCTCGAGTATCACGCCTTCTGAGCCCTGGAAGCCGCACGGCGCTTGCCTTCTGTCTTGTAGTCTGGGTCGTCGCCTCCAGGCGCGCCTGCCGCGGCCATCATGGGCCTGCCGGCCAACGCTCGCCACTATTTAGGCGATGTTCAGCCAAGGGGCGAGGGAGGCAGGCGTACGAGGGGCAAGGCGACTACACCGCGTGGTCTTTTTGCGTGGCACACGCCACGGGAGTGTCCCTAGAAGGATGCTGCGTGTTGTTATTGCCTTTATTTCCTAAAAGATTATGCCTTGCAATGACCCGACCGCCGCTGCTGCTTTGCTTTCAGTCTTTCCGGATTTACGAGTAATGTAATCGTCGGATTTCCTTCTCCTTGTACGACTTGTCCTCTAAAGCAACGAATGAACTTATTGGTTTGCCGAATTGATGCAGGTCGTCCTACAGCTGGATGTTCAGACCCGGAAGACTTCCGACCCCGAAGAGCTCGCACGGAAGTGCCCTTTGGCCAACGTAACTTCAGTCTCATCGGTAACAAGCTGAGACCCCGTGTCATTATTATGTCTTTCAGATTCTGCCAAGCGTCCGCCAAAGGTCCGGATGCCGTATTTGCAACCACGAGAACGCGGAACATCGTCAGCAAGCCGTTCATAACCATAACCACATGCGTATGGGACATCTCACTACTTATAAGCAGTCTGTCGGCCGTGGCTGAGCAGAGATATTTTGGTGGATACAGTCATCCTCACACTCACGAGGGACACTTGCTGGTTTCGCACCCACAGTTTATTATCGCCATTGCTTTATACGACGTTAACCTCAGCTTGCTTCGACGCTGAGCGGAAGGCACGTTACTGCACATGTGAAGCTTCGGGTTCAGTTGGTGGCTGCTGCAAGCACGACGCAACGGAGCGAACTAGAAGAGGTTGTATGCAGCCATTAAACACTTCTGATGAGGCGATGTGCGTACCAGCGTTGGATACCGGACGAAGGCGTACAAGTCGCACGTTGCGTCGTTTTCCCTTGCTCAACGACCTTGTCGCGTACCTAGATATCACCTGTGATCATACTTGCCGCACTGGTACTGCTTGCCGCGACGGTCGCGAACACCCCTCTGCTCACACCTTCGAGTACACCTTCGAGTACCTTGACGCGGCACGAAAGTGGCAAGCTGGTGGGAAGGCCTCGCCGTCGCAATGCACTGCGCTGGAGGTGGTCGACAGCGTGCTGGTGGATTGCAGGTACCCAGGAGCACGTGGGCCGCTGGCACGCAGGTCTCCTCGCCCTCATGGCACGTGTGAGCCGCATGCATGGTCCACTGCCGAGCGACACGCGTAGATGAGCCACTCAATTGCACCTTCCAGGCCGCACAACGGCAGATGCGAGCTTCAAACCGCTACGCGGTTCTCTTATCTTGAGGCACCTCGACGGGCCCTGCCTGTCTACAGCTGTCTCTACCCTTGCTACGGTAAGTGAAGAAACGCCCACGTCAACAACTGCCCTGCTGTCGTACGAAAGGACAAGAAGGCCTCCTAGTAAGGTCACGTCTTCGTATGGCGACGGTGGAGTTGGCATACTTTCGTCCAGCCCAACGAAGAGCTGCGACGTGCGTTGCAACACACCACAGGTGCAGAGTACAACCTGTGCACGCCACACCTTGTGCGCCACAAGGGGACATCCAGCAAGGGGATGTCCCGACACCCGTCGCCAGTGTGACATAGGCCTAACGAGCAAAAATTCAAATGCCAGTGTCAACGAGCTTATATCCTAACGTCAATGTCGACGAGTGAATGTCCAAGGGCCAGTCGTAGGCCGTACCGGTATAGCAATAGTTTCAGTGGCTACTGGTGCCTTGCCTTCTGCGGCGCGCGAGCTTCCATGAGGTCCACATTGACACAGTCGATATATGTACGCATCGCCAACGTCCCAGCGTCAATTCAACATTGTGTGCAGGCTACATGGGGCCCTCTGATGCAAGCGCCCTTTCCGGAGCGTGCTCCTGCACGAGCCTGTAATTTCTCACGAAGAAAGAAAGCGCAGTGTACCTGCAAAGGTCAGTCCCCGTGGTCAGTCCCAGACCAGACCCAGTCAGGCCCAGTCCAACCCAAGCCACCCCTCTGCCGCTGCGGCGCTGCCCCGCCGCCTGCGGCCACATTCGAGGGCCCTAAACATAATCGGCCTTCCCGCTCACGGCCTTCCTTCCCAAATGTTCAAACGCGCTGATTCGACTTTTCGCACCGTACTGGTGGTCAGGGACGCTGCCGACCTGTGTGTCACCGTCATGGCCAGCACAAGCCACCTCCCTTGTGTGCAGCGACTGCAAGACAAGCAATACCTTCTCCGTCGTTCATGGCCTCATCAGCGTTTGGTGCGGACAGGCCTTATCATGCCGCATGCCCGCATGCCTAGCCGCATGCCTATAGCCGCATGACCCACAGTGAAAGGAAACGCCTCTCCTGCCTATAACCGCCGGGACCAGATCTGAGGATGGCCACAGCCACCCGCCTCCACCCGCTCAGTGACATAGTAATCGTTATTTGCGGGGGTCCTTAATGGAGCACAGTGATGACCACGGTTACCATGCATGCATGACAAGTCCTATGCATGCGGGTACAATCTCCCACATGGACCCACAACCACGTTCGTTGCATTTGCTGTTAGCATGGCCAGAGCTTCGCGTACCTCCAAACAACCATGCTATCCGGAACAGCCGTGAGCTTTAAGGTACATGCTCAGCGGCACCCGTGCCCACGTTCTTTCAGTGCATGGAATGGGATATACGCACCGTGCTAGCTTTGGTACCGCGGCGGAGGCAGCATCGCCTCCTGGATGTCCCCCGCCGCCACCAGCGGTGCGCCGGTGGAGGCCGCAGGCGCCGTAGCCCGCGGTGTGGCTGGCGGCCGCGGGGGCGTCCCTGCTACTACCCCTCCCACCTGCTGCTGCTGCGGCGGCGATGGCGGATGCTGCCACTGGTACTCCTGCAGCTTGGCTTCGTACCCCGGCTGCTGCTGCTGCTGCTGGCCGGCGCTAGCATCCTTGAACGCCGGCGGCGGCAGCGCCAGGCCCATGCCCGCCGACGGCGCCGGCGGCGGCGTCTTGCCACGCGTGCCACGTGCCATGGAGCGGTGCAGCAGCTCCTTAGCCACAGCCAACTGCGCTGCCTTCCCCGCCGCCGCCTCCTCGCCCTCCTCGCCGCCCCTTGCCGGCGGAGGCACGTTGAAACGCGGCCCCGGCAGTCCAAGCGATGCAACCAGCCCCTGGGCGCTGTCGCCACCGACAGCGACGGCACTGGCGTTGACGGCGGATGCGGTTGGCGGCTGCACGGGTCCCTCGAAGCCGGGTATGGCGGCGCGCAGAGCGGCCAAGCGGTTGTACGGCACGACCAGGTGATCGCCGTTGGGGTCCCCAGGGGGGTCGGGCAGGACGATGCCGCGTGCGCGTGCGTCCCTTCAAAGGGCATGGGGCATGGGGCATGGGGCATGGGGCATGGGGCATGGGGCATGGGGCATGGGGCATGGGGTTTGGGGACCGTTTCAATGCGTCATGTTGGGGAGAAGGAGAGGGCGGCTGCCTGAACGGACGGAACTGCGCCATGGGTAGACGTTGGACGGAGGAGGAGGCGGTTAGGTGGTCTCGCCTGCATGCGCGCCGCCCCTCGAGGGTGGCGGCAGTAAACAAGAACGGCATGTGACGCACTGGCGTGCTCTTAAACAAACACAGTACAGCCAGCGTGTGGTCTGTTCCCGTGGTGAAGGGGGCATATGGGTTGTGACAAACGGGGTTCGGCCCGCTGGGGCGCACCTGCGCAGGTCCTCCAGCATGTGGTGCAGGAACTCGGGGGTGAGGCGGTCGGGGATGGTCCACTTGGGCCGCATGATCTCAGCCTAGGTTGCAGCGCGGGGCCGTGTACGAATGCGAAAAAGCGGCAAGGTCAAGGGCACAGATCACAATGTAGACGCGTGACAGACGTAGGCTGCGACCTCAAGTCAACGTGTTCGTGCCCTGCATGCAGCGGCCGCTCCCCCAACGCGGTTACGTGTGGCGCCACCCTCGTGACGCAGCCATCCCGCGGGCCAACCGCCCCCACCTGCTTCCTGTCCTTGCCCATGAGCTCCAGGCTGTTCTTGTGCCCGATGCTCAGCGCCACGTCGGCGACCCGTGGGTCATAGGCCAGCAGCAGCATGGGCGCCCAGGACGCGAATGAGCACACCGCCGCAATGTGGAACAGTGGATTCCACGCCACCTGTAAGGGGCAGAAGGCACCGGCGATGGCTGGAGTAGCGACCAGGGGGGCGAATGCAACGTGGGTGGAGCCGCGCAGAGGTAGACACACAGTACCTTCCGTTGCGTTCGCTTACTGGTGACAGGTTACGGCGGCACCCTCCTGGTCCTCATGTTCCTCTCCCGCAGGTCTTACCTGGTACGCGGTGTCGCCCCCTAGAGTGAAGTGTGGCAGTAGAGTGGGCGGCCCTCCGTCCGCGTCCCATATTACAACACGCCCGTCCTCGCTGCCGCACACCAGATACCGCCCGTCTGCGCAGGACACAAGCATCACGTACGGTACTTCAACTGCATACACCTACATAATCTTAATAGTAATGCTCGTAACATGTTGAAAAATGCTTTAGCCCCCATGTATGTCCTTTGCCGGAGCTGCTTACAGGCACAGCTGCCTCACGCAGGCACGCGCTGCACATGGGGTCAAGGGCACCGTCGTGAACGCATCCCGGCCCACCGCACCCCGCCGGCACCCACCTGGGCTGAAGGCCGCCTTGATGGGCGCCTCCCTGCACCGCACGCCCGTGAACTGCTCCGCGCGGCTGAGGCTGCGCGTCTCCAGCGCCAGCAGGCGGCTGCGCTTGGTCAGCACGCCCAGCCGCCGCCCGCTGTGGTGCAGGAACACGTGCGCCAGGGGCTCGCCGTCGAACTCGTCGCAGCTGCAAGGGAGCACGCAAACAGCAAATAGCATGTTGGCTTCTGGTTGAACCTTGCGGGCCTAAGGCCCTTGCTCATCCGTGCTACCGTAGCAAATGCCTCATATGCAGCATGTGCGCCTCAAGTCTAGGCTGTTCCGCTTC
The DNA here is from genome assembly GCA_036984285.1 of Chlamydomonas sp. KOR1. Taxonomy (NCBI): domain Eukaryota; kingdom Viridiplantae; phylum Chlorophyta; class Chlorophyceae; order Chlamydomonadales; family Chlamydomonadaceae; genus Chlamydomonas; species Chlamydomonas sp. KOR1. The sequence continues at coordinate 41,560 of BQMZ01000379.1, read as the reverse complement.
ACACGCTATGTCGCAGTCCGGTCCTTCCGACAAAGTAGTTGCTTCCAGAGCCTCTGACCTCACCCATCCTACCCGGTCCCCCCTCCAGAACCCCACTCACGTTCGCAGCACCCGGAGGATGTTGGCTACGGGCGGCGGTGCAGCGCCGCTTTCACCGCCTGCCCCTGCCCCAACCCCAGCGCTGAGAGTCGCGTTCAAACCCGTGCCGCCCGCCGCCGCAGACCCCGGCCTGCCAGACGCGTTCAGCCCAGGGCCTGCCGCCCCGGCCATACCAGGCCTCCCCGATGTGTTCATGGCCGCACTGCTGCCACCTAATGATGTGTTTGCATTGGTGCTTGACCCCGGTCGAATGGATGCGTTCAGGCCGGGGCGCATGGAGGCGTTCAGGCCGGCCCCGGGGCGCATGGAGGCGTTGAGGGCGGCACGTGGCAGCATGGAGGCGTTTAGGTTGACCGAGGGCGTGGCGGCTGCCCCGCCGGGTCGGCGCATGGTGGTGCTCATCATGGTGGAGTTGAGGTTGGTGCCTGAGCGTGGAGGGCCGGAGTGGGGGCACTGGAGGGTAATGCACGGGAAGGTATGACTGTAGGGCACCAACAAGGTTTGGAAGTCCTGGACAGGAATTATAGCGGTGAAAATACATGGCAGTAAGACGAGGTTGTCGGTCCAGGCACTAGCATCCTTGTTTGCTTGGAAAATAGGCTAAGGGCCACACCGGCTGCGTCCAGTGCTGGCGCAGCACCCACCTGGCGCCGACACGGTGCTGATGCTGAGGTTGGTGCCTCCGGGGGCTGCAGCCACGGCGTCCACGCCCTTGTTCACGTCGCACGAAAACTCCTGGGATAGTTAAACAGCGGGCCAAGGCGACCGTGAGGGGCGACGGCTTACCGGGCTGTCAAGTACGCCTACTCTCAGTTGAAACGCTGTGTCCAACAAGACACAAACGTTGCTTTCTCTTCGTCTCCAACAGGTCTCTTGCTTTAGCAAGGCGCCCACCCGGCGTCATTGCCTGCAGCAAAGCACACTCATCTCCCCATGGCATACCTGCAGCACCCCGGCGCTGTCCGCCGCGTAGAGCCGTGTACCCAGCTTGTCAAAGCACAGGCTGTTGATGCATCCGCGCTGGGTCTGCGGAAGTGCGAACGTGAAAATGCAGTCACTGTAAGGAAGATCAACGGGGGTCGCCAGATTCCGCTTGGCCAATCACGTGCATCACATGTCAACAAAAGCAGTTGGGCTCCCGGCTCACGCAAAATGCGTTGCACAAACGGCGACAGGGTTTCCTTGCGCGAGTTCATACCCGCTGCAGCCCACGGCCAGTAGCCTGCGATCCACGTCACAAACCACCTTGCGCCCAACACGTGCTTGCAGCGCTTCACCGCAACGGACATGAATAATGACCCCTGCATCCCTGCGCGTAGGCATGCCACGCACCTTGACCGCCGCCAGCAGCTCCCCGGTGTACCGCCGCCACAGCCGTACGGTGCCGTCGTACGCCCCCGTAGCCACCAGCGCACTCCCCTGCTTCTGTACGGGATGGAACTGCGCCGTGTACACGTAGCACGCGTGCCGCAGCAGCGTGGGGTGCGGCATGCGGGCGGCGCCGGAGGGGCTGGACGCCGCCTTGCCGCCGCCGGCGGCGGTCAGGACGGACGAGGCGGGGCCAACTCCGCCAGCAGTGCTGCCCGGAGGCAGCGAGGCGTTTGGCGACGCAGATCCAGCTCCGCCGCGGCTCAGCGGCGAGGTGGAACGCTGCTGCCTGGCGGAAGCTGGCGGTGTGGCCGGCGCCGGCGGCGCCGGTGAGCCGGGCGGCGTTATCGCCGTGGCCGCGGCGGCGGCCTTTGCTGCAGCGGCTGCCGCCGCCGCCGCAGACGGCTTCATAGTCGACAGCATGCTCATCGCTGGCGCCGCCGCGGCGGCAGCGGCGGCGGCGTCCGAGACCTTCGCGCCGCTGGCGACGGTGCTGGCACCACCCACGCTGCCGGCGCCGGCGGTGGCGCCCGCGCTTGCGGCGGCCTGGGCGGCAGCTTCCGCCGCTTCCCATGCCGCCATGGCTGCTGCCGCGGCCGCGGGGTTGAGCTCCCACACCTTGGCGGTGTTGTCGGCAGAGGCGGTGATGAGCGCGCTGTCGTCCTTGGCCCAGGCCACCTCGTACACGAAGCCGTGGTGGGCGCCGGGGATGGTGCGCACCAAGGCGCCTGGCCAACAAGGAAAGCGGAAAGCAGGAGAGAGCAGTATTTGCAGGACAGGATAGGCGAACCAAGCAGCACTGGCGTTCAGCGCTTTCCACAGTGGTCCCTGGCCGTTGGGTTCGGTTACGGCTACGCGTGGTTACGTCGGAACATGGGACTCAGAGTGGGCTACAGCGCAAAACCGACCTGTGAGTGTCTTGTAGATGACAATCTTAAAGCGGTCGGTGTGGTCTCCGCAGCATGCTGCCAAGTACAGCCCGCTGTGGCTGAAGGCGAGGCACGTCACGCCGGCAGCGGCACCAGGCAGCTTGCGCAGCCGCGTGTTGGGCACCTGCAAGGGGTGCGGCTGCAGTGCGTGAGCGTTGCGGGCCAACGTGGGCCAGGCTCTAAGCGCGCGCAACGTAGAGCAGCAGTGTAGGGCAGGACTGTAAGTTGGGTTCTAGGTGGGTTCTGAGCGGAGTCGCACGAGCACTGTGTTGTCATATTAAAAGGACGTGTCAACAGTTTCCGCTCAGCAGGTTCCACTCAACAACGGCTCAACTTTCAATTCAGGCTGGCTATAACTGCTGTCTACTTCGGGCCGAACAGCCACGTTGCCCACGCACCCTGCACGGCTCCGTGATGGGCCTGTAGTAGGGGTTCTTGGTCACGTCCTCCACCTCCTGCCCCATTCCTGGGCCGTCACCCGTCAGGTAGGCAGACAGAGGTACCTTGCCTGAGGGGCGGAGACAAGGACGGTGGTGGGTTAAGCGCAGTGCTACGAATGAACAATAAGGTGCAGTGGGCGAAACGCAGTTTTGGGAGGGAGGAGCCGCAAGGAAGCCCGTAGACACTAGGAGATGCCACCAGTCGCTACCGGAAAGCACCTGACTGCTCGCCACCACTTTAACAAAGGTCTGGGCTTGCGCTTCAACAGTTGCAGCTGGAGTGACATTAAATCTGGGTCACGGCGGCTGCACAGCTGCAACAGCACCGAACCAAATCTGGTAGCAGCGCTGCTGGGTGCAGGAGGCGTGCTCCACTGGCCCTGCCCAGCCCAACACCCCACATGCACGCATGACACACTCACTGGTTTCAAAGCCGCTGCCGTACCCCGCCGGCAGGTACGGCCGTATGCCCTTGTCGGGCTCCGTGATGACCACTTCAGGCTCGGGCCGGGGCACAGCCTGCGAGCGCAGCAGGGAGGTTACGTTAGGGGCCGGGGAAGGCGGCGCAGCTGCTGCAGCTGTACGGAAGATGTGTTTCCTGCATGCAAGGCGCACACCAATGGCTCTTGCAGAAGGCCTGGCCCGCCCCGTGGCTGCTGCACACCAGGCCCGCCCCTTCAGTCTCTCTCTCCGCCCACCCTGAGAGCCCCTGCCTACTACCTGCAGCACCACCGTCAGCGCCGAGGGGTACTTGGGCACCACGGAGGCCCCGCCCACAGCCATCAGCGCCTGCAGGGCGCACCAGGGGCGAACCGGGGAGGGATTGTTTCATTTGGGTCTGCTTACAACTGCACACAGGCGAATGCAGGATCACTGCTTCCAGCTGCATACCTGCACGTTAGACTACCCAAAAACGTGATCCCGCAACTGCGGCTAGGGCTGCCATTGCAGGTGGTGTGTGGGACCCGTTTGGCGCCTGTGGTGGGAGTCGGCGACTTGTCCCGCTGGCCCCACCTGCCAGTTGATGTAGGCCCTGGAGGCGGCGTTGAGCACGGCGGGCGGCGTGGGAGAGCCGCCGCCCAGCCGCCCCAGCGCGCTGAAGCCACCAGAGGCGCCGGACGCAGAGGCAGCCACGTGTGTGATGTCTGCGGGTGGGGCAAGCACGTCGATCAATGGAGAGGCCGCGGACTTCCTGTTGTGCGGTTGTTTGCGTAATTAAAACCTACACCGTGCAGTATTCAGCCGTCTTCAAGTGATTCGGCAACTTGCGCCCAGGCCTCCATCACGCCGCCCTCTCTTCCATGCCAATCATGCTGGCACACAGCCTTTGCCTAGTCCGGCATGGCACAGCTGTGTGTCCTGACCCCCCAGCCACACCTCTCTTGTACTCGTACAGCTGCAGCTTGAGGCGGCCAAGCAGCGGCTGCCGCCCAGCCTCGGGCCCCGCGGGCGGCGGGCCGGCGGGCCGCAGGAAGCCCCACGCCACCAGGTGCGCGCCGTCCGCTGTGTCGTAGGCGCGCACGTGCTTGTGATAGCGCCGGTAGGTCACAGGCAGCTGTAAAACCTGTGGGGGCATGAAAGCGGTTGGGGCCGGTTGGGCAAGGGGGAGTGAGGGATGTGTGGGTTGAGACACGGAGATCAAAACTGTGTGGGGTGAACAGTACATCGCATGTGCACTAAGAGGTGGCTGCTGTGCAGTTCTAGCGTTTGCGGGGGTATGCGCTGGTGGCCTGGATGTAGTGCCGGCGCCTGGGGTTCTCTGCACCGACACCCTGGGTGCCCTCGGGTTGTAAGCCAGCGTTGTCCACCACAGCATGCCACGTTTCTGGCCGCGCTGCCTACCCTTTTCCGCGCGCCTACACAGGAGCACATCCCATGCCGGTGGCCCCTCCCCTGCCCTCTCCCCTTTCCCTCTCCCCCCCACTTCCCCCAGCCGCACCTCGAATATGATGAGGGGGTCCAGGGCTATGAGCCGCTCCACCGCCTCGTCCACCAGCAGCGTCTCGTCCCACGCCGCCAGGTTGCGGGCCTGGGGGACGGCAGGGGCGTGCGGCGGCGTGGTGAAGCGGCACAGGAGTCACCAGGCAAACGGAAGGGCTGATCACCGTGTGCATGACCACAAGGCGGGAAAGATGACATGATGAGGGGCGCAAGCAGAAATGCAGCTAACGTGAATGCGTGACACATACAGCCAGACAGAAGTGTCGAATGCCGTAAGTAGCCCGTTTGTGCGCAGCAGCAACTGCGCAGAGCATCATCCTTATGTGGCAAGCCCACGAGCAGCCACAGACCTCCATTTCACTGCATCCCTGGACACGTGCACAACTGCAAATGCGCACCTCCCAGTCCTGTACGGCCCTCAACCCCAAACCCACGGCCTCGCCGTCCATAGCCCCTGCCCCACCCCGCCCCCCTCTCCATCCCCACATCCCCACATTCCCCCATCACGCCATAAACCCTACCGCCCCCTGAACCCGCACCTCCGGCCGGCTGAGCAGGTCGTATGGGTGCGTCTGCACGGGGGGGATGGCCTTGAGGATCTGTGCGCTGGGGTCGGAGTTGTTGTTAGCGGTGACCTGGCTGGGCCGCCCCGGGTGCGCCAGCAGCGCCGCCTGCCGCTCCGCGTCCAGCCACAGCCCCGGGTCGTCCAGCGAGGCCACGTAGTGCCCCGTGGCGGGGTCCAGCAGGTGCACGCGCACGACCGGGCTGGTCAGCAGGGGTCGTACTTGAGGCCCTGGTTGGCGGGCGATGGTTAGTGGGTGTGCGGTGGTTAGGTGGTGTACGGGTGCCGTTTGCGATTGGGTCGGGGTTCGTTCTGTAGCGCGGGTGTAAGCTGCGGTTCGTGCGGTAAGGGCTTGAGGGTTGCGAGCTGTTGGGGGAGGCGGTCTGCAATGTGAACTTGGCAGGGCTAGGCACAAAACACGTGCACTGTTCCGCACCTCTGTTCGCTCGATGGTGACCGCCAGGGCGTTGGGCGGTATGGGCTTGGTGTATAGCGGGCTGTAGATTGGGGGAGGGGCAGGGGGCCCGGCAGCCTCGCCCCCAGGCCCTGACAGCAGGTCCGTGGCTGTGGGATGGGGAGGAGTCGGGGTTGGTCGGTGGCCTGGCCAAGGGATGACGTAGATCCACGCAACATGCACAGCTCAACAGAGCCCCTCCGATCCCAGAGGGTAACTAAAAAGCACGGCGTTGCTGCACGTGGTCCGTGGAGCTCCCCGCTGGAGGGGACGGTGGTGTAGCGGGGTGGTACTACCCCACGCCCTAGCCTCTGGTGCACCATGGCTGCCGGTCCTCGGCGGGCCCCTGCCATCCCTGCAGCGTGTGTTCCCACGACGCAACTCACTTTGAGCAAAGGCGGACGGCGGGTGCCCGGACTGGAGCGAACCCGGTGCAGGAGGGCCACCTGCAGTCGAGCTGCCCACAGGTGCGCCCACAACAGCAGCGCCCTGCGCGGCGAGAGGGGCAGTGCCCATGCCACCCGGTGAGCCTAACGATGCAGCAGGCATATTCTTTAGCTGCTGTTGTTGGGCGCCCGTCTTGGCCGCTTCAACTTCCGAGAGGATTTGGCGCCTGCGGTTGCGCCGCGCGCTTGCATTGAGGCTCAACGACATGTCCGACGTCCGGGAAGCCTGGCTGGCACTTCGGCGAAGTCCCTCTGTCGGTGTGACGGGAGATGCGACAGGCTGGAAGGATGGCGGTGCGTTGGGAGGGGTTGAAGCGAAACCCTGGGCAGGCCCCGCGAAGAGTTGCGGGGTGGGCGGTGAGTTGGTTTCCTCAAACGAAACCCGTCGGGATCCTGCACATACATGGCGTTGCAAGGTGACATAATAACGAGCATGTAAAGCATATGCGCTGCCCCTGTTATCCTGGGGCGCCCTTAGCTATGTGGGTCGCACCGTCCTCCATGGCACCAGGCTCCACTCGCGGGGGCGCTGGAGTCCGGGCTGCGTGTGGCTCACTAAAAACACTGCTATGAATCATAGCTGTGTATGGGAGTGGTTACAGCGCTATGGAAGCTGCGTCTCTGAGACGCGCAACATTCGTTCGTGCAGTGCCAGTCTTTCGTGCACGACAGCACTGATATCTACTATCCTTCAACTGGGCATCAAATTGAAAGCTCTCATACGCGTCGAGTATGATGTATCCTTATTACGCGCTGTATGTTACGCCCGCTGGGCCGAGGACAGAGTCTGCGACATCGGGGTTATGGCACGTAGTTCTAACGTTCTATACGCAAATGTGTAAAGAGGGAGCAGCTATTGGGTCACACAGGGGAGGGCAGTCGCAGACTGGGAAGCTCAAACGTCAGGAATGCCAACCAAATGGGACCAACCATAACCAAAACAACGACCTTCAGCTGCCACCTTCGCTGTTCGCTCCATGAGCGGCACAGCGGCTGCCTTTCCTGTTGCCATTGCTACAGCAGGTTCCATAGAACCTAAGACCATGTACGTCAAGGCCCTACAGCCGCCCTGCTGCACCACTCGGGACTCCAGGGTAGAGGTGCCCAGGAGAGGTGCCACCAGCGTTGTATCATGCAGGGTAGCATGGCACACGCTTCCATGTTGTCGGTGGCAACAGACATCTACCAGCAGCAATAATTGCCTTGATGGATGCATCCTGGTCGTGTTGGAGAGCAGGGCGACTGCATGGTGGCCAGTGGTGGCCCACCAGCTCCCCTGATGGCCGAATGTAAGGCATGCGATACCTTGGAAAATCGGAATGAAGGAGAGGGCCCTTGCCTTACTGTCATTGACACACAGCTTGATATTCTGAACCCAGTTTGTACTATGGCAGTTAGAGACCTTGCATTTGGTGTGTTCCTGAAGATCCAGACGCGCGCGTCGGCGCGTGGCAGCGGTTGCGTAACGGTAATGGGCGTTGGGCAGGAACTAGGGAGTAGGGACGAGGAAGCTTACCACTTGTGACGCTATCGGGTGCCTAAGATGCCATAAGAACACAGGCTTGCTAGTTTTGGCGGTAGTTCCTTAGGTGCCCGGGTGGGCTTTCTGACCAACGATAAAGTGGATAGTTGACCTGTGACATAGGTCTCAATTTTGGGGAATATGAATCTTTGAAAGGGAGCATGGGCAAACGCAACGCAGCTTACATGAGGCCAACCAGGCGGGCCTCATCGCTCGGGCTCATCGTGTTGTGTCTTACAGCATGCCACTGGGGAGCGACACATGGACAGCTTCAACCAGAAAGTGATCCTGCAAGGATTGCAGAAAGTGGGTGGCCGAACGCAGGTCTTACTGTGGTTCCGTGACACGTCGGTGGGGATGCCTGTGCTCGAATTATGCTATCGGGTTGTCTACTACAGCCCTGCCCTCTTGTTACATGTTGCATCCAACCAGGTGGTTAATATTTTGTGCACCAAGCCTAGCGCCGGCCTGAGATGACTGCCCATTGCACTTTACTGTTTTGCGGTTGGGGCCTTTCCTAATTTGCATGACAAAGTAGGACTGCTGGCAACAATGCGCATCCATTATTACTGATAAGCTGTCCGCTGCACAAGAGCCCCTCGGGTCGGTGCGTCCTCGGGTGGCTGGGGCACACCCGCCAACCAGGCAGCTGCGGCCAACTTCCCTTGCGCCTCGAATGACGCCAGAACATGCACCCCCACACCTGCAGCTGCATTTCTATGTCACAGCATCTTCCTTAGCTCGGCACACGGGGGCGCCTCATGGCCTCAGCGCCATGCTGCTACACCCCTGCAGCAGGCGGCCACACCTGCACGCCGCACCCAGAGCGGCGCCCATGGGCGCTCCCTTGCTACAAACCATGCCATACCGCTCCCACCACCGGTCCGCCCCTTTTGTTGCAGTCTGCCGCGTGGCCACCATGTACGACCCCATCTGTCCCGACCGCGGCTACCTGAACGCACTGGCTGGCACACCCAGCAGCGACAGCTGCGGCCACTGCATCTGCCCCGAAGGCTGGGGCGGCGTGGACTGCTCAGGTGTGCGGGTGCAAAGGGCGTGGGAGGCGTGGGGGTTTGGGGAGTGCTGCCAGGACGGGCGTTGGCATGGCCTCGAGCCAGGTGGTGAGGCGAAGTGCTGCCTGCGCCGGCATGAGCATGGGCCGGGAATGGGCTTGGGCCAGGCGAGGTTCTGGCAAAGGCGTCAGATGCCTCCACGCGTGGATGCCTAGGGCGGGGCATACCGGTACGTTGTGGCCTTGCGCAAGGTGGCTGCTGCCTGCCGTGGTATGGCGTGGTGCAGCTGTTGAGTTGCTGGTGCAGTCATGCTCGGTTATGGGCAACGGGGTTCAACCACCCCAACTGTGCCAGGCGCTGTCAGCTCCTGTGCCCCTTAACCACACGAAAGCACTCGTCCTTTGCTGCACTTCCGACTGGGTGGATACGAGACGTCTTCGGCAGCGCTTCAAGCCGCTCTCCCCATCTGATAGCAGATGCCACAGGTCCATGCCGTGTACATGTTGCACCTCGTTACCCCCACTATGCACCTGGCGCCTGCCCCGCAGCCTGCCAGCGCACGGACGCCTGCCCGCCCCAGCCCATGCCGGACGGCTCGCTGCTGCCCGCCGCCATGTGCTCGCACGACAGCGTCATGCCCTCGGAGGACGAGGCGCTGTACGGCAAGGTCAGGGACAGCCAGCGTGTCCGTGTACGGCAGGGGATCGCCATTAGGGGCGTCACGCAGGGCTGTGCTGCGGCACGGTCGCAGGATGGGATGATAGCGCAAGAAGGCGGGAGGCGCGAGACCGGAGGGGGCTTCGGGCCTTGGTCCAGACCCTGGCGCCTCGTCCTCTGTACCCGCCCTCCCTGCCCAGCTGCCCCGCACTGCCACCCTGCCGTAATCCCGTGCAGACGCTGGCATGCACGTGCGGCGGCGACGACGTGTCAACGCAGTACGTGTGCGGCAAGCAGCCGGACACCAATTGGGTCATCAGCCTGCTGCCCTCCAACGCCACCGCCGACTGGGGCGCGGGCACGGCCATCGCCACGGTCATAGAGCGGGCCGGCACACCGGACAATGTGGGTTGTAGGGGTGGCGTGCTGGGGTGGAGGAGTTCTCGGGCTGCAGGAGGTTAAGGCCGAGTGTGCACGCTGAGTTGCGCGGATGTATGGGTTGGGCGTACGAGTACCTGGGGTGGGTTGTGCAGAAATAGGGGAATTGGTGATGCCGGCGGGTCAGGGCGGCACGCAAGTCCTTTACTGGCTGCGTCCGGCTGGCTTGGCTCACTGCCCATGTCCTTGCTGCGCGTGCCCCCAGAGCGTGTCCAACTACCCGTGCGACCCCGCGGGGAAGGACGACTGCTTCAACCAGACCAGATATGAGTGAGCAGGAGGGGGGCCCGCGGGCGGACGTTGGCGCGTGAAGTGTAGGAGCGGATGCCAAAACGCACGGACGTTCACCAGCTTCTTTATTGCATGCCTTGGGGCTTTATGTGCTGTTTATTGCCTACCCCGCGTGCCGTGCCTGCCGCCCGAGCAGCCTGCGTGACTCCTTACTACAGATGGCTTTGCTGAATTCCACGGGCCGTGGCCTATCCCCCGTGCCTGCCACCCAAGCAGCAATTCCCGACTCCACTAGTCATGAGGCCGGTGCGCTGCTCCCTTGGCATCCTGTTATCCTGCTTCCCTGCGTGCAGCTACGCCTACCCGGGCGTGTGGGACGGGCTGTTCAAGGACTGCTCGTGGCGGCAGGGGCCCTGCATCTCGCCCATGACGGGGTCCGACTGCATCGTATACACGTGCCAGCAGAGCCAGGTGCGGTCGGCGGCGGGCGGTTGGGGAGGTTAGCCTGGGTAGTCAGAACAATAGTGTAAGTTGGTTGGCGGCTGAGCTTGTCGAATGCGGGCTGCCAGCAACCGATCATTGTCCACAGCCTAGCCAGGTTTGCGGTTGCGAGGCGGAGAATGCTGACGGTTTGACGTGGCAACTGTGGGAGCATGTCACGGTCGGGCCCCGCTCCTACCCGACTGGCCGCGCTCTCCTGCCCCAATGGCGAGCTCCATCGTCGACTTCGGCGCCCTGATCTCGGACGCTGCTTTCCCATTTCTCTTCCCGTTGCCAGGTGTCCTGCCCCGCGTCCTACATGACCAAGTGCCCTGGGTACACGCCAACCAGCTGTGGCAAGCCGCCGGGGGCCAACCTGTAGGTGCCACAGGTGTATCACGTTTGCAGAATTTGTGTAACCCGAAGGCGTGGGCATGAGCATGGCTGCGCGGCCTGTGAGAACCCAAGGCTTTTGGGCTGCTGGACTGGGACGGAGTGCCTCTGCTTGCGGCACGGCCGCACGGCATGGGTTTTGGTGCTATGGCTGGCACGCTCTTCCTGCTTGCGGATTCCTGCGTTTTTGTAGCTCACCCGGTCCTCGCCCCTGTCCCGGTCTACCAGGCCCTACTGGATGCACCACTGCCTACCCGGAACCTACCCCGTGCCGGTAAGCGACCCCCACGTACAAGCATGTCTATGGACTCCTTATGCCCACTTACAACCACCTAAGCGTGGCATCTTGTCCTCCCGTTGTCGCACTTCCTCGATGACGGCTCTGGTTGTCCCGGAACGTATCCTTTAACGCGTCCCGCTTTCGGCTGGTGCGCCTGGAAGCTGACAGAGGATGCCGCTGTGTGAAAGGGCTGTCTGGCACAAAGCCCCTCTGGCCCCTGTTGTGGCCGACTCCCCTCCCCTCTCCAGGGAAAGGCGCTAAAGTTGGCATGCAAGATGGGCAAGGCAGAGGACGGCACTTTCCAGTGCTACATCACCCAGGTGCGAAACACTTCCACGTTTCCAGGGGTGTGCAGGCAGTCACGTGCAATACGTTGGCCATGTAAAAGCGACCGGCGACTTACCAATATCTGTTGAAACGTACGCAACCGTGCGCCCTCGTGTCTGAGCTGTCATCGTTCAGTGTCAAACCCACAGCCCCGCTCCCACACGGCCTATTGGTGGTCACAACGCGCAGGAAGGCTCCTACGTGGCCTCCCTGGGCATGAAGTGCGTTACGGGCACCTGCATCTACAAGATGCCCTCACCGCCGCCACCCTCACCGGAGCCGCCCTCACCCGAGCCGCCACCGCCGCCGCCCTATGACCCGGGTGCGTGCGGACTGTCCTGCTCTGGGGCAGTTGCTGTGTCGTCATGTTGCAGGGCAACCCCAGCTGGCACATTTGTCAAAGGCCACCTCCCTGCTCGGCATGCTGGCAGCGCTTGCTTTGAACGCAAGCACACTCATTCCAATTATGGCCCCCAACGGCTGTGTGCGTTGCCCGCAGGTCCCCATGACGATCCCCCATCGCCGCCCCCGCCGCCGCCTTCGCCTCCGCCTCCGCCGCCTTCACCACCGCCGCCCCAGCCTCCACCTCCACCGTCGCCTCCCTCCTACATCAGCACGCACACAGAGGTAGGGTAGGGTCCGCCGGAAGCCTGGACCAGCTATCCTCTGTGTTGAATCCTTACTGAAAATATTACTAGGATGCCTTCCTCAGTTGTGTTGCGGTATGGTGCATCTGACACCTCGAGCCCACATGTAAGGGGCCTTATCGTTGGAAACCGCCTGTTGACCAACCCGTCCGACATCCAGCTTAACCACGGCAACCATTTGAGTTTCGACGGGCTCTCAAACCCAGCAGCACCGATGATGGACCACTGCTGTCGCATTACCATATCCTGTGTATTCTTCCCTTCAGGTTGCTCTCCTTATCGCCATTGGCGTTGTGGTGGTTAGCCTGATGGCGGGCGCCGCAGGGCTGTCGTACCGTGACCACCAACTGTCAACTGCCTGGCTCAACGCGAACTCTGACGGAGGGCCCGGTGGCGGCGGCAGGGGTCCTGCGGGCGGGGTCGGGCGGCGAGGCCGTGGTCACGGCACGCCACGCGCCGGGGAGGCTGCCGTGCCGCTCATGTGGTCAAGTGAGTGCTCTCTCGCATGGTGGTATGGAGTGTCAACGCACCAGCGCAAATCAAGGCTTGAGCAAGAACGATACCAGGAGTACCGTGGTGCTGGCAAAGCTGCCAAAGCGTACAATGACAGCTCACCTGATGCCCCAGGCTCGTGCCAACCCCCATCTCCTTGCTCTTGCGCAGCTGCAGCTCCAACCGACAACGGCGCAGCCGTACACCACTTTTACGAGGACGACTGGGAGGAGGAGCAGGCGCAGGGAGCCATGCCGGGCCCGGGCGGCCAGCAGCAGCGGCACCAGGGGCTCCCCGGAGGCGGCACGAGCGACGGCGGCCGGGGCCCTCGGCGCCAGCCGGTGGTGGTGCTGGCGTGGCGCGACATCCACTTCCGGGTGCAGAAGGCGTCGGGCGGCAAGCTGCACATCCTGCGCGGCATCAGCGGCGTGGCGGGCCCCGTGCAGGTGCGCGCCCAGCTGCCTCGTGGGGCCGTCTCATGGGATGCTGGCCAAGCGGTTGCTGCGCCTGGTGATGTAAGGCACGGCTGTCAGCAGTCCGAGCAGGAGGCAGCTGCATGCCTGCTGCAGCGGGCAGGTGCCGCACGCTGCCCATGTGCCAACCTGCCACTGGCCGTTCGCGCACCCCTCTGTCTTGAACACGACAATGCGTTTGCACGCAGGAGCTGCTGGCCGCCTCCGGCCCGGCACGCGGCCGGGCAGCTGACGCCGCCGTGTCCCCGGGACCCCTGCGTGGGGGCATGACCGCCATCATGGGCCCTAGCGGAGCAGGTGGGCAAGGGGTACAGGACTGACAGTGGGCGGCTGCGCGTTATGTCTGCATCCGTTGGTCCTTAACTTCTTACCGGTATTGAGTTATGCGCACTGGTACGATTCCCGAATCGCCAGGCAAGACCACGCTGCTGGACATCCTGTCTGGCCGCCGCACGGGCCCCGGGCGCAGCGGCGAGATCCGCATCAACGGCCACAAGGTCACGCCCGCGCAGGTGAGGGCATGGCGGGAGCGGCTGAGCCGTGTGCCACGGGTGCCTTTCCGGATGCCCTAGCAACAGAAAATGATGCATTCACGACTATTACCACTACAGAGGTGTTAAAGGGTGGCAACTGCTGCTATACCGGGCACCAATCGGGCAGCTGAGCTCGTCGTGTGGCATGTTCTTACCATATCCCCCATACCCCAACTTCGGCGCCACCCTACCGGAGTCCCGGTAATGCCCCTCCTCCGACCTCCCATCGCCATAAACCACTGATTTAATAATGCTTCCTCATTACTCCATGCCTTAAACCGATCCGCTCACTGGCGCTTTGTTACCCGCCCTCCCACCAGGTCCGCTCGCTGTGCGGCTACGTGCAGCAGGACGACGTGCTGCCCGGCACGCTGTCGGTGTTCGAGTACCTGCACTTCAATGCGCTGCTGCGCCTGCCGCCGGCCAGGTGGGTAGGAGTCGCTGTACTGCGCCGAGCGTGCCTCACCTTATCACTGGTATATAGCAGATGGTGTCGGCCGGTACGGCTGTTGTCCTTGCAGCAGGGACTAGCCTGTGCACTTCTGCGCAGTCCTCCCACTGGTGCCGTTGGCGAGGACAACCTCATCGTAACCTATGCCCGCGTGTGTTGCGCTGCCCGCAGATACAGCCAGGCGCAGCGCGACGACCGCGTGTGGGCGCTGGTGCGGCGGCTGGGGCTGACCAAGGTGGTGCACTCGTTCATCGGGGACGCGCACGTGCGAGGCCTGAGCGGTGGGTCAACGACTAAAGGGTCTGGCTGTGCTTAGCTGCGGTGCAATTAACTGGGTGCGGCTTTGACATGCACGGCAGGCGGGTCAAGTTGCATACAGTGTTGTGTAATTGTGTATGGATGACAATGTCGTGACAGCACGCCCTTGCCTCCCCGAGTCACCACACGGAGTGCCATCGTGCCCCCCAGGCGGCGAGAAGCGTCGCGTGTCCATCGCCGTGGAGCTGCTCACCCGCCCCGGCTTGCTGCTGCTGGACGAGCCCACCACCGGCCTGGACTCCACCAACGCCGCGCGCTGCGTGGAGGTGCTGTCGGGACTGGCGGCCGTGGGCGTCAACACGTTGCTGTCCATCCACCAGCCTAGGCCAGACGTGCTGCGCGCAATGGACCGGCTGCTGCTGCTCAGCGGAGACGGCCGCGTGGTGTACGGCGGGGATGTGGCAGCGGCGGCGGGGCACTTCGCGGCGCTAGGCCATCCGCCGCCCGACCCCTCCCTCAACATCAACATCGCCGACTTCCTGCTGGACCTGGTCATCAAGTGAGCGACAAGCTTTACCTGTCTATTATCGTGCTCGAGTCTTCCTTGTTCGCTCCTTGCATGCACACCCTTCCACGGCTGTCCAAGGCGCTGTGCTGTGCGCCCGTGGCCATGTATGGTTTCCGTTCATGCCACCGGCGCCTCACGTCGCCACGTGGCCATACGCCGCCCCATCCAGGTCGCCCCGCGACGTGGTGGCGGCCATGGCGGACGCCTACACCTCGTCCGCGGCCGCCGCAGTAGACGCTGCCGCCGCCGCCGCGCTAGCTGACAGCCCCACGCCGCTGCCGCCGCCCAAGTACACGCCGCACTTCTGGCTGCAGGCAAGTGCGGGTCCCTTCCGAAGCGCAACATGCTACCAACTCACCACTTTCTGCTTTCTTTACCGGCCAAGTACATCTGCTGGGCCCCTGGGGCTTCTGCCGAGGACGGCGCACAAGCCAATTATGGCACACTTAACAACTATACGAGAACCGCCCTTTACCACACCGGCGCTACCCATATTCCACGTTCCATTACATTCCTTCTGCCGAGGACGACGCATAAGCCAATTAAGGCACACTCAACAACTAGCACGAGAACCGCCCTTTACCACACCGGCGCTACCCATATTCCACGTTCCATTACATTCCATCACACTGTTCTCACACCTTCATGCAGCTGCGCGCGCTGTCCTCCCGGCTGCTGCGCAACACCTACCGCCACCCCTTCAGCGTGGCGCTCAACTTCGCAGCCACGCTGGCGGCAGCGCTGTGCCTGGGCCTCATCTTCCACCACACGGGTGAGTGCGCTTCGGCCGAAGGCTGGTGCGGTGGCCCCCTGTGTCTAAGATTTTACCGACGTAGCCACCGCACTCGTGCCGTGCCCTGCTCGGCGCTCCGATGAGAACCGTGTCGGGTCCATTTCCTGGCTTCGAGCATGTCAGGCGCGCAGAAGGGCATGCCTGTGTTGGCAGGAGCCGGTGCCTTACCGGCAACGCTGCCGTTCCCCGCGCAGGCACCGACACGTCCGGCATCCAGAACCGGCTGGGGGTGCTGTTCTTCATGCTGCTGTACCTCAGCCTCATGTCCCTGTCCTCGCTGCCCATATGGCGAGACGAAAAGCTGCTCTTCATGCGCGAGCGGGCCAGCGGCGTGTACGGCACACGTGAGTCCCGTCGGTGGCAGTGCACCGCAGTGCAACGCCGCAGCAGTACCGCATCACGCACACTGTTACGCTTGCCGCTGTCTTGAAAACAAGGTGCACTCCTGCACACCTGCTGCCATCCCATTACCAGGAAACAGTCGAACGCGCCAAGTGTAGCATCTGTCTGTCGCGAATCGGTACGCTACCCAAACCCGCGCATCCTGCCCGCTGGACCATGTCCCTTCCCCAGCTGCCTACTTCACAGCCGTGGTGCTCTTCGATGTGGTGCCCATGCGCGTGCTGCCGCCCACGTTCTTCGCGCTCTTCTCCTACTGGATGGTGGGGCTGCACCCCTCCTGCGCCACGTGCATCCTGTGGTTCATAGGTGCGTGCAGTTGAGGGTTGGCCGCCAAGGCTCCTGGGTAGGCCAGAGAAAGATGTTGGCCCAGTGACTGAGCGCAGATGCACTGCACCACCTTGTCCTTTTCCGCATGGCGTGCTCAGTGCAAGCCGTCAACCCCGCTCCACACCGTCACCGTTTCCGTTTGACGCCATAAGCACCCGCTTCGCATGCCAAGCACAACGGTGGCCTCCATTGTCCTCTCCCGTATGCCCAGGGGTCCTTGTAGCCACCTGCGTCGCCTCTACTAGTACTCAACACTGTCCTCATGTGTTACGCGGACACGCTCTGCATCGTTACACACTGCCTTGACTCCTGGCAGGCATGACCTGTCTCTACAAAAGGCATCCTGATTGCCGACTTGTCGTCGCCCACAATTAAACCATACCGCCTAATGCATAACTCCCCCGGGCCTGCAACATTATATGCTGCCACGGCTCTTACAGTTACACTGCCTTCCCCTTGTCCCAGGCATTCTGGTGGCGACCAACGTGGCCTCCGCCACCATGTGCATGGCCATCGGCGCCGCCGCGCCCTCCAACGCGCTGGCCAACCTGGTGGGCTCCCTCACGCTCATGCTGCTGCTGCTGTTCGGAGGCTTCCTGCTCAACAAGGAGGCGGTGCCGAGCTACTGTGCCTGGGTGCGGCGGGCCTCCTTCTTCAACTACGCCTACGAGGTGCGGCGTGCACGGGACACGTGCACCTGTGTTGCGCACACGGTCGTGTCCTGACAGGCTTATCCCCGGGACGACAGTCCAGGGGAGCGTGAAAGCGATGGCTGAGGCGCAGCCGTAGGCCAGGGCAGCACGGGAGAGGGAGGCACCCGCCGCCTGATAGCACTACGGCACCTTTCTGAGGCTTGTTTCGAGCCTAACATTGCTAAGCTAGCTGTGGCATGATACTCGACGCATTCCGTTTGCCGTATACCTGAAGACGCCCGCGAGGAGCGCTTGCCGCGTTACAAGAGCTCATGGGCCTTCGGCGTGCACCCGGTCTATCCTTAGTAGCCGCCAGCAGGGACGTCCATTGTACATGCAGCAAGCTGCCAACGCTGCACTTTGATAAGGTGTGTGCCACGTGCCCACCCCCCAGGCGCTGGCTGTCAACGAGTTCCACCACTTCCCGCTGGACTTCACCTTCACTGCGCCCATCAACACCAGCGTGCTGCCCCCCTTGCGCATCAGCGGCGACGGCGTGCTCAAGGAATTTGGCTTCGAGTAAGTGCCGCTCACGCAAGCAGCCGCGAGCATCTCCTACTTCACTGCACACAAGCGCGGGGCCCTGCACCCACGGGTCCTGCCTGGTCTCGCTACCGGCTTCCAGGTGCATGTGATGTGAGGCATGATCGGGCATGGTTTCCGTGCCTTGATGGCATGGCCTGGCGACAACCCAGAGCTGTAACACACACGTTTAGGCTGCATTTGTGTCCAGCGAAAGCTGAAGGCACAATGCCTCCGGCCCTACAACGCTGTTTTGATCGCCCTCTGCCGCACTCCTCGCCTTCTTATCCATGATTCCTGATTTCCAAACGTGTGGCCCTATTTCCTGATCCTCAGCGTGGAGCTGTTCTACCTGGACGTGTTCATGCTGGGCGTGCTGGGCGCCGTGTGCTGCGGCCTCACGTATGTGCTGCTGCACCTGTCGGGTGGGTCGCAAAACTGCGTGGGGCTTGGCTGCGCTGACTGCACCCGTACCTACGTAAGCGCTAGGGGCTTGGTGAGCCGTTGGGCTGTGCAGCGTTGACGCTGGGGTGTAAAGACGTGGATCAAGGTCTCCCAGGGCGCAGGGTTGGCAAGGATCCCCGGGAACGTTCTGTTGCTAGCTTGCCTGTGCCTATATCGGGTTTCTTTTACCTGCATTTCGTACCGCCATCCGCTGCACACCTATCGAGAAGATGCTGGCCCTCTGCACACTTGCGGTTGAGCCGGGGCCTGCATCATTTTCCTCAGGCCACACTCTGCTTGACGACTTTGAGGACTTCACGGGCCGCACCGTGGCATTGGTGGCCCTGCGCGCCGCCGCCGGCTGGCAGCGCGCAAAGGGAGCCCTCCGTCGAGGCGCCGCCGCCTTCCGCCACCGCCGCCGGCGGGGTGGCGGCGATAACGCCTCCGGCCGCCCTGAGGCACAGGGCCTCCTGGGCGGGCGCGGGGCACACGACTACGAGGCGGTGGCTGGGGATGAGGACGACGGGGAAGGAACGGGGGACTCCGAGGACGAGGAGCGCGAGGTGGACGAGGCGAGGTCGGTCATGACGCCGGACCCGGTGGAAGGGTCTGCCATTGTAGCGGGGGGGCTGGCGCTGCTGCGCAGCGGCAGCCTGGACGCCTTGACGCCGTCGTCGGCACCGTCAGCCATTGGAGGCATTCCGACTGCCGAGGAGGCTGCCGCGGCTGCGGCGGCGGCGGCTGCTCCGCCGCCCAGGCCGTCGTACAGCGGCGGCCTGCTGCCGTCGCTCTTCCGCCGTACTTCGGCCAAAGGGAACGAAGCAGCGCTGGGCTCCGCCAGCGCGCACCACGCCGTAACGCTGCCGTCATCGGCGCAACACCTTGCCGTACCGCAGGCGATGGTGTTGTCCTGGGAAAACATCACCGTTCGAGTACGGTTGCCCCGCGGGCGGATGCGGTATGTACTGCAGTCCGTGAGCGGCATCAGCGGTCCGCAGCAGGCGCAGCCGGCGGCGGCGGCACCAGGGGCATTGTCACCGCCGCCGCCAGGAGGCTCGGCGTCGGGGGCCCAGCAGCAGCAGCAGCAGCAGCAGGACGGCAGCCATCGCAGCGGCTCATCAGTAGCCAACAGCAGCACGGGCGTCAAGCAGCACACCGCTTTCGCCGGGTGGCCAGGCTTCAACGCTTCCCCAGTGGAGCCGCCATCGGCAGGCGGCACAGGCACAGGCGCAGCTGCTGACGGAGCCATCGTGTGGGGCGACCCCGGCTCCGAGGCCCGCTCCGGAACGGTCCAGCCGCTGTCCATGGCGCCGCCGGACCCCCGACACGTGCCCAACAGCGCCGCCGGTGACGGCGGCTCGACACGCGGCAGCTTCCTGTCGCGGCTGGGCCTGGCGGTCTCGCCGTCGGGAATGGTCAAAAGCCGCTGGGGCTTCGGTGGCGGCGCTATGGCGGCTGACGGCGGCGCTGCTAGGCAGGCCTCTCTGAACGGGCAGCTGGTGGCGGCTGCGCGCGGCGTCAGCCGCTGCTGCCTGTTCGCCATCGTGGGGCCCAGCGGTGCAGGTGCGCTGCCGTACCCGGTGACCGTGGCATCGTGTGGCGTGTACTGTAGCGGGATTAGGGAGTAGGAGCATATGGTATGCATTTGAGGTGATTGCCAAGGGGTGCTCGGGCATGGTTCATGCAGTCCTGCCGTGGTGCTCCTTTCGCTCTACCTACGCGGACGGACCGTTCCCTTGGCCGCCCGCAGGCAAGACCACACTGATGGACGTGCTGTCGGGGCGGCGGCATGGGCCCAGCAGCGTCAGCGGCGAGATCCGCATCAACGGCCACCTGGTCAACGCCGCGCAGCTGCGAAAGGTGCGCATATGGTGCAGGGGCTGCTGCCATGTGTCGGTGCCGTACGAGACGCTGATTGATGCGACCTATGCTGCATGCGGGAGAAATGCATATGCGCACCGTCCTGACGTGGCCTCGGTATGAAGCTTTCCTGCACGATTATGATAGCCTTTCGGCCGCTTGGGGCCAAAACCCCTACTTCGAGTTCAAGCATGGTCCTCTCCACGCTCCCAGCTCACGCCTGCTACTCTCCGAAGGCAGCACGTGTTGGCCGCACGGCCCCGTCACGTCGCATATGCCGTGCGCCCTCCAGGTGTGCGGCTACGTGGCCCAGGAGATCGTGCTGCCCGGCGCCTCCACCGTCACGGAGTACCTCACCTTCCATGCGGCGCTGCGGCTGCCGGCGGCGCTGGCGGCGGCGGGGACCGGGCCCGGCAGCCCGGCGGCGGAGCGCGTGGCGGCGGTGGTGGGCGAGCTGGGGCTGGGGCGCGTGGCGCACAGCCTCATAGGGGACGAGTTCGTGCGCGGCCTGAGCGGTGGGTTGATGGGGGTGCGGTTCTAGTCCATGGGGTAAGAGTTGACCCTGGTTGGGGCGCAGCTGCAAAAGGACATGTCCGGCACTGGCGCTGTGCATGTTAGTTGCGCCGTTGCAGAAGATGAGTGTGCTGCTCGGCCAAAAGTGAGGCGCTGCATGCGAAACACACGCGCGTGTTGTTGCTGCGCTGCCTGGGCACGGCTTAATGTTGAATAGTTTTGGTATGCCTTCCGCTGCTTGCTCTGGCCCGTAGTTCGCGATCGGACCTCCCAAAACCCCTGTTGCGCCCCCAGGCGGCGAGAAGCGTCGCGTGTCCATCGCCGTGGAGCTGCTCACCCGCCCCGGCCTGCTGCTGCTGGACGAGCCCACCACCGGCCTGGACTCCACCAACGCCGCGCGCTGCGTGGAGGTGCTGTCGGGGCTGGCGGCCGTGGGCGTCAACACGTTGCTGTCCATCCACCAGCCCAGGCCGGACGTGCTGCGCGCAATGGACAGGCTGCTGCTGCTCAGCGGGGACGGGCAGGTGGTGTTCGCGGGCCCCACGCAGCGCATCCAGGCCCACTTCGGCGGCCTGGGCTACAGCATGCCGCAGGACACGGCGGCGGCGGCAGGTGGGGAGGGGGCGCAATAGGCTGGAAACTTTTTGGACGTCTGCATTTTGGTAGTGTATGGGTTTATGTACGGTACAGCAGAGCTTCGGTCATAGACCGCGTGCTGCTTTCTATTGCCAGTACAACACGACCTCGTACCTGTTCGGCACGCAGCCACGTGGTACTTGGTTATCGGTCGGCGTCCTAGATGGCGTACGCCTTGACCGTAAACAGTTACAGATGCTCTCACCGGCCCAGTACATCAATTCATTGGCGTGTGACGGGGCTTGAGCGTCAACGTCCACACTCCTAGGGGCACTGGAGGCACGCGACACCGCAAATTCTGTCCTTGGCCTTGCGTCTTGAGGCAATGGAACAGGCCTCACACCTGAACCACTGCACACGCATCCTTACTGCTGCTGCTTCCTGACGCTGCCCCGCCCCGCAACCTGCTGTGCTGCCCCCAGACGCGGTGCTGGACCTGGTGATCCGCTCGCCGCCCTCCGAGGTGGCGGGCCTGGTGGAGGGCTGGCGGGCCAGCGGGGTGGCGGCGGAGGACGCGGCGTGGCTGGGCAGGGAGGTGCTTGGGGACGCGCTGATACACGAAGCCGCTGGCAAGGTGCGGCCATGGCGGGGGCATGAGTTTTGTTGAGTGCTGGAAGAGAGGGGCGCAGCTGGGTGCATGTGCGGTGGGCAGGGAGGTGCCAGGAATGCCGGTGCTGTTTGATGCAGCGGCAAGAGCGTGCAGATGCGTGTGGGGCTGGCAGGCACACGACGCAGGCCGGCACGCAGGTGGACTATGTTGCTTTTCTGGGTTGTGCGAGGGCCGGGTACGCGACACCCACGCACCACGCGCTGCCTGCCTGCCTGGTGTTTTGCCCTGCAGGCTCTGGCAGCGCAGAAGAAGTACGAGAGCTCCTTCGGCCACCAGGTGGGGGAACACGGGGCAACGGGGGCACCAATACCGCCCATATACCGCCCGGGTTTTTGCCCGTTGGCCCTGTGGCACCTCAGGCAGTGTGCCGAC
Source organism: Chlamydomonas sp. KOR1 (assembly GCA_036984285.1). Taxonomy (NCBI): domain Eukaryota; kingdom Viridiplantae; phylum Chlorophyta; class Chlorophyceae; order Chlamydomonadales; family Chlamydomonadaceae; genus Chlamydomonas; species Chlamydomonas sp. KOR1. Next base: position 19,387 of record BQMZ01000379.1, on the reverse strand, counting down.
AGCCATGACCCACCTCTGCCCCAGCCGCTGCCCTGTGACCCGTGCCCCAAACTCTAGCTCCCGCCTCCGCCGCTGCTCGCGTCTGCAGGTGGCCGTGCTGAGCGCGCGTCGCGCCACGGGCCTGGTGCGCCACCCCATGCTGGTGCTGCTGCACTTCGCCGCCACGGGGCTCATGGCGCTGGGAGTGGGGGCCATCTACTGGCGCACGGGCAGAGACACGGGGGGCATACAGGTGGGGGTAGGCGGTAGGAGGGGGGGGGGTGTAACCGCAAAGCGGCAAAGGGGAATCGGATGGGGGGCGGGCAGGGCATCGCGGGGAAGGCAGGCGTGCTGGGTCTGCGGTGGGCGACGCAGGCTTATTTGCATGTGTCCCCCCCAGAGTGGTGTATGGGGACGTGGGGGAAGGTCTTGGTCATGGGTACAAAATTGTGCACTTGCGCCTGTTGGTAAGCGCCGCACAGCATCCGGCTGGTGGGCACGTGTGGCTGCATTACCTAGGCAGAAAGTGCGATGCTCGACACACTGTCACTGTCGTTTTCCGCAACCCAGTGACATCTGAAGTCGCAGCCTCAGCAGTCGTACTCGCTCGGCCCTTTCCGCTTGCTGGCCCGCACAGCCCTTGACCACGCTGCACTGCCCACCCCGCCCCGGCCTTGGCCCCCGGCCCACAGGACCGCTTCGGCGCGCTCTTCTTCCAGCTGTTGTTCCTGTCGCTGCTGTCGCTGTCCTCGCTGCCGGTGTGGAGAGACGAGGCGCTGCTCTTCATGCGCGAGCGGGCCAGCGGGGTGTACGGCACGGGTGGGTAGCACGCCTGCCAGGCGGACCGGCGGACAAGTCCATTTTACGGCTTCACCCGATCGGACCCCGGTCGACAGACAGCTGCCTAAAACGCTAAGCTCTGCTGCCTCACCCATCTGCCAATCTCCACGCCACATGCCTACATCCGCGCATGCACCGCTGACCCAGTCCCGCACCCACACGCCACCCTGCCCTACACTCCCTCTCCAGCCGCCTACTTCACGGCTGTGGTGCTGTGGGACTTCGTGCCGCTCCGCGTGCTGCCGCCCGCGCTCTTCTCCCTCGTCTCCTACTGGATGATCGGCTTGCGGGCCACGCCCTCCGCCTGGGCCGCCAACTGGCTGGTGCTGGTGCTGGCCAACATCGCCGCCGCCGCCCTCAACATGAGCATCGGCGCCGCCGCCGGCTCCGTGTCCCTGGCCAACATGGTGGGCTCCCTGGGCGTGCTGGCCAGCACCCTGTTCGGGGGCCTGCTGCTCAGCCGCAGCCGCATGCCGCGCGCCGTGGCGTGGCTGGCGGACCTGTCGTACGTCAGGTGCGTGTACGGCATGTCAGGGCGGTTTGGTTTGGATGTACGGTTGGTCGTTTGGGCGTGTTGTTCTGTGCGAGGACGCGTCCGCGACATGGGCCGTCCGTGGTGGTTTGGCGGCTGACGAATGCCGGATTGAGCGGCAGCTGATGGCTTTGACCTACGGCAGGAGGATGGTGCGGATCGGTAGCACTGCTGCCACAAAGCAACGCTGCGCACGCCCTGCTGACCAGCACGGAACCAGCCCAGACGCGATGACACGGCACCTGCCGCGCGTGACATACCGTCTGTGCGCAGGTACGCGTTTGAGGCGCTTCTCATTGGCGAGTTCGGTGGCGCCACCGGATTCCGTTTCACGGGGTACCACCAGCCGGGCACACCGCCGGACCAGGTGCGGCGCAGGAGTGCAAGGAACCAGGAACCTCTCTGCCAGTGCACCAAACAACATCCGTGGGGCACTTCTTCTCCTCTGCTGCTATCTTGCCGGCCCTGGCAGCTTGCATGGCCATAACCTCCGGCTTACTGGTGACGCAGACTATACCACGTGCCCACATAGTGCACGTTGCAACGCCTGACGTTTTCGCTGGTCCTCCCCCCTTTCCTTTTCACTTCAGGTGCCGTTCGTGGACGTGACGGGCGACGAGGTGCTGAGCACCTTTGGCTTCGCCACACACGCGTGGTGGTCGGACGTGTGGGGGCTGGTGCTGCTGATGCTCACGTTCCTGGCCACCACATTCCTGCTGCTCAGGTACAAGGGCCGGCCGTGAGGGCAGCCAAAAGGGGGGGGCGGCGGACGGTTGGCCAAGCGGAAGGGTGCACTCATAGCGAGAAGGCGGCGGAAGAGGTGGTCGTATTGGTGGACGGGCAGGAGGAAGAGTAGGACGACAGTGCATGAGCAGTGCCTGTGCTGAGGGCATCAACGGCGGCATTGTGCGCCTACCGTATGGGGGGCGCGGCTCTACTGCTGGTGGGGGTGGTGACGCGGGAGCAGCGAGGAGCAGGTGAGGGTAGCAGGTGAGGGGCGGGGTGCGGTCGCCGGCACTGCCGCATCGCGATAGGCCTACATCCCCAACCAGCGTGCAGCTCCGCTAATTGCACGGTACTCGATTGTGGTTGATGTTGGACGGTTGATTCAGGCTGGTTGCGTCTCGTTGGTCAACGGTCTTCTCTGAATGTAAACGCGGTAACAGCCCGAGCTGGAGCTTCTGACACCGTGCTGGCATGTTCAGTTGGAGTCCTTGTGAACTGGGCAGTGTCTGCCTTGCAGCAGTGCATTCACGGTGGCGGCTAGATGGCCAAAATGTACCCGCCGGCCGCAGCTTGTCACAACCCCTGCCTGCTTCAGACCACCTCCCAGAGCGCCCACGTCGATATTGGTCCAGATTGGCCACAGACTTGCTGTCGCGAGGGTTGAGGGCAGCATAGGGCAGGCACCGTCACTGAAAATGCGCACCAGGCAGGGTTGACGCATAGCAGTCCCTGGCAGTCCTTCCTGGTCGTTGCCTTCGCACGCCTTGCCTTCGCATGCGATTCCCGGCGTCGGAGGTGCGGCTAGCTACCGACCACTGTTCAGCCAGCGGCAGCCACACAGACGGTGCTCTTCCGGTCCCATGTGCATGTCAGGCATGGCTGGCCCAGGGGAGCGTGTCGGCGTCCGCACCCCTTGGCGCTTGGGCTCTCTGCGGCCCCGCCAAGTGCGGCCCCGGCTCGACTAAAAAAAAAGGATGCAACAGCCAGGCTATGACGCAACAGAAACAACGGCATGTCTCCAGGCTTGGACGCCTCAAGTTACAGGGTTCGTCCCAGCCGCGTTCGTACAGCGTGTCGGCACCCGAAGCCGCGAACGGGTGTCAAGGGATGCTCCCCCATGATGACCTTGTTGACGTAACCGTACGGATAAAGTCATGCCATGCCTCACGCTCGAGCTTCAAGGAAGCGTTCGGCACTACATCCATACATCACGTGATGACTGTGCATAGACTTGACGAAAACTCGCTGTAGAGGATGGGGCAGTATTGCACGAAAGCTGGCCGACAGGAGGTTGCCCTGCTCCAAGCGACGCAGCATGGCAGCTTAGCTGCGTTTGAAAGGGCAAGTTCAGAGCGCTACATGTTTAAATGCGCGGCCATCGGTGACGGGCCTCACCTGCCAACTCCTCGTCACGGCAATTAGCCCAAACGCCAACATGTGATGCGACGCCGGTGTGCTGTTCGCAGGTAGTAAGCGAGGATCTGGCGCTATGCTGCACCGCGAGAAACGGGACAGGCCAAGCGTTTGTTCACCTTGCCGCTCGGCATGGCCATGTGTCCTTCCTGCATACGTTTGAGCGTGCACTTCGAGACGCTTTCGCGGTGCGATCCAAGGACTTTCAAAAACTGAAAAGGTGAGGCTCTTCCAAAACCCGAGCCCGGCTCGTGCTCACAGCCGCAACGGTCAACGGTCACATGGTGTGGCATTCCCGCTACGCAGGATTGGCCGCTCTCCAGAACTGGTCCTCCTCTCCCTAGCCAACCTGCAGGTGCGACAGCAACACGAAGGACGCAGAGAAGATGGTATCATGCCTGTCGTAATGCTGTACTTCAACTGCCCAACTCGTACGACCCTGCAAACAGCTGCAAACACCGCATGCGCCCCGCACACCAGGTTAGACGCCTTTCATTCAAGAGCTGAATAAGTCAGCGAGCCTGTCAAAGTATTTGCTGGGGGTGCACGCAGAGTGCAGGCAGCTGCTTGGATGTGCACAAGTAGCAGGGGCAACACCAGCACCCCGCACCCCAGCTTGCCATTCTCAGCAGCGCGGTACCTCCGAGCACCGCCCCTCACGCCGTACATTCCGACCCCATGCCGCCGCACGTGTCACTCTACCGGCATAGCACGTGGTACCCCGCGGTCCTTTGCGTGCAGGACGAGTCCTTCCAGGTCCCGCTGCACCTGGCCTGCATCTATGGCCATGCCGCCGTGGCAACGCTGCTGCTGCAGTGGGGCGCGACGCCGTGGGCCTGGGACAACAACGGTGGGTGTCCACCGGTGGTGATGGACTGCTGGTGTACGTGTGCCGGCTCTATTGTGTCACCAACACGCAACACTGGCACGCCTGCCACTTTCCACGGTCTGCGCTGCCCATCGCACCGACCCATTGGGGCCCGGCGAAGCCTGCTCGAGCTACCTGAAGCAACCGTGTGGCTCGCTCGAGCCTGCTGCGCTGTACTTGTGCCACTAGAACACCAGTACGGTGCGCATCACGGGCTGCCTACACAACCGTGCCCCTCCCGTTTCCTCTCTTGGGCGTCCGCCTCCGCGCCCCGCAGCTGCCCGCACGCCGCTGCACTACGCGTCCAGCCTGGGCCACGTGGAGTGCATCCGCGCGCTGCTGGGCAACCCGCTGAGCACCCGCCCGCCAGCAGAGGCTGGGCTCAGGCGGCCAAACACACCTACCACCAGGTGGGGTGCTGGTGGCGCTGGGGCGTTGTGGCCCGTCGGACACAAGCGGGCGCACAGGAACCGGGCAGTGTTGGCCGGTGCGGTATGGGGTGGGAGGTGCTGGGCGCGGGCAAGCAAACCACACCCTTGGACAGTGTGCGTGTGCAGCACTGCAGTAGTCAGGGTGGATATCCCAGTGACAGCGACACCACCACATCAGTGCATCCACCATGTGTGGGTAAGGTGTCAGCTCCTGAGGCTGACATGACCAGCGGTGCTGACAGCGTTGCGGTGCTGGTGCCGCCTGGCAGGTGAGCCACGTCGGGTGTACGGGTAGGGCACGCGCTGCTGCCTCTGCTATGAACGCAGCGTGCACTAGCGCGGTTGCTATGGGCTGATTTCTCGTCCCTGCCTTTACACGTGGCCTTTTTACCATGCTGCAGGCTGGTGGACGTGCGCAACGACTGCGGCTACACCCCGCTACATTACGCGGTGAGCGAAAGGGCGCGGCAGGCTGTTACTCTCCTCCCTTTCGTTGGCAGCCGTGACACCTGTGCAACCCGGCACCGTCACACGTCAGCTTGCGGTGTGCGTAGCAAAGCAGTCGCTTGACAAAAGCTGGGCCAAAGCAAGCTAGGTGAACACCTACCCATGTTGCGGCTTGTGCAGGGTCTCGCGTGCACGTACCTCCTCTTGCACTGAAGTAGTGTGGTCTGCTCCCCGGTGCTGCGGCAGGTGTGGGCCGGCTGCGCGGACGCTGTGCGGGCACTTGTATCGTATGATGCCAGCCTCACGTCGTGCAACCTGTCGTACAGCGGGGACTGGATCGGCGTGCGCTGCGCGGGCTGCACGCCGCTGCACCTGGCGGCGGTGCGGGGCAGCAGCCTGCTGGCGCGGCTGCTGCTGGCTGCGTACGTGAGTTCACGCCCCTGTTTGCGTCAGAGTGATAAGGGCTGCGTAGACTGTGTTACGGGGATACCGGTAGTGGACGATGGGCTATGGCGCGGCTCCGGCAAGGGTAGGTGAGCACGCACTCGTGGCCGTCAGTGGACCTGGTGGCGTGGGTTGTTCCAACCATGAGGTGCACAAGGGCAATGACGGATCGCTAGGATTGTTGGCTAATGCTGCTACTATTTAAGGTCCTTACCTCCATGGCACATTTGGCATTCCACCCCACAGAGCCAAGCGTCATTAGCGACTACCGGTGGCACCCAACCGCCCAACGGCCCGCAAACCGTCGACCTGCGCTTATACACCAACACCAGTGGTCAGCTGCCGTACCACATGGCTGTCGGCCTGCACGGCCCCGGCCACCTGACCGAAGTATTGCACCCCGACGTACCGCTCTCCTTCGTGCTGACTCCCGAGGAGCTCGCCGGCACGGCACGGTTGTACGGCGTGCCGAAGCTCGCCGTGCTCGCCGCCAATGCGCTGCAGGCCAAGCTCATGGCGGAGGTGGAGGCGGCGGAGGAGATGCTGGCGAAGGTTGCGGCAAACGTGGTCATTGCGGCGGTTGCGGACGCGAATGGGGCCAGCGTCAGAATGGCACCATTCCGCCGCCACTTGCCCACGGCGGCTGCAGCTTCGGCCGGGGTGACCCGCAGCGGCCCTCACAGGCGCCCTGTGTCTCCCGGCCCCAGCCCCACACTCACCCAGCGGTCTTGCGCACCAGCGATGACATCGGTACCGCCCAGGCCGCCAGCGCCCGCCCCGGCTGCCGCCAGAGCGGCCCCGTCTGTGCTGCCGTTGCCCCCCGCGCCCCTAATGGCCTTCATGGCCCCACGCGTCCACTCCCCCCACGCCCGGGAGCCGCTCCCTCTGTCGCGTTCCTCCGTAACGCTAGCCATGCTGTACCGCGCGCGTACCCGGGAGCAGCTGCCCTCGCCTGTGCGGACCAAGGGGGACGGGGTGCACCCCGCCCGCAATGCAAGGGGCGGCAAGGGCCGCCGCCGCCGTCGCCGTGGCCGCCAAGCGCCATCGCTTGGCGATGACGCCGACAGTGACGTTTGCGATGGAGGCCATGGTGGCGGCGGCGGAGCTGCCTTGCCGTACGACCCGTCAGATGACGACGGGGACATGACTGGGCCACCACTGTCGTCCAATTCCATTACGCTTGCGCTGCTGTTCAACCAGCGGAGCAAGGACATGGAGGCGCGTGCGGCGATAGAGGCCCTGCATGGCGCTGCGCGTGGGCGGCGGAGCGGTATTAGCGGCGGGCGGCGGCGTGATAGCGGGGCTGCGGCGGCGGCGCGGGTGGACGGCCTAGGCGCCGCCGGCGGGGATGGTGGCGCGGCTGTTGCGAGGACGTCCCTGGTAAACGGGCTGCACCGCCTGCTGCTTGGAGGCCGGGCGCCATCGCTGCCTCGGGGCGGTACTGCTGCTGCCGCCGGTGGTGCCGCACTAAACCCCGCCGCCGACCACTGCAACCCGTGCGTACCGGCCGTCGAGCCCGCAGCAGCAGCAGTAGCAACTGTCGCACCGGGAACAGCAGCGGCGGCGGCTGCCGTAGTGCGTGCTCCGGAGCCGATGGAGTGCGTCCGGCCGCCGGCGCTCGGCAGGACAGCGGCGGGGAGGCTGCCGGCAGCCCTGCGCCACGACAGCGCCGTCACCACCGACGGTGGCGGCGACGGAGACGGCAGCAGCCTGGGCCAGGCGTCCGAGCTGTCGGGTCTGGATGCGGGGATCGACATTGACGGCGAGGAGGCAGCTGGTGAGCAGCAACAGGACCCGCAGCAGGTGAGAAGAGACTCCACTACTGCGATGTGGGTGGCACGACAGCTGAAAGGGACCAACGGGTGGTCGGGCGACATGAGATCAACTCCGTCACTGCTACTATGCTACTAACCCTTGTCGCATTGCACTTCGGCCCTAAGCTGAGACTTGTACTGCTCTCCCGCATCGTTGACACGTTCGGCACTTATGTGCAGGTGCTTCGGCGCTTCCGCCTACTGGAGCTGACCCAAGGCATGGACGTGGGCACCCTGGTGCGCAGTCACCTTATGGAGGAGCAGCAGCAGCTGGCGCCACAAACAGGTTCCCAACGGGAGGTCGGTGTCAGCGCTGCGGACCTGCTGCCCGCGTGCCACGGGGTCCATGTGTCGGGCGGCAGGTCACGTGCGCACGAAGGGGCCTTCTCGACGCTTACCACGGCCCGGCCCTCGCTGGACTGCGCGGACGGACCCACGAGTTTGCCGCGGGCCGCCGGGGTAGGAGGCGCTTGGAGTCGCGGCCTGCAGGGTTACATTGCCCGACGTTCAAGGGAGTACCAACAACAGCTGCACCATCACATGCCGCAGCAGGTGCTAGTAAGCCCCTTCGCCGTGGCGAACGCCAGCGCTGGGGGCGCCGAACGTGGAAGCACCCCCGCTGCTGACGCCGGCTGCGATGATCGCGGCGGCGGCGGCGGCGGGGCCATGGCCCGTAGCAGCCGGCCGCGCCGCCTGCGTGCCTCTTCCATAACGCTCGCCATCCTGGCGAGGCGGTTCGGGCTGCCCCACCCGGCCATGATCGTGGAGGAGCAGCAAGCTACTGGCGGTGTTGGTGGCGCGATGTGCGGCGCGGCTGCTTCCCAGACGGCTGCTCCGGCCGTGGCCATGTCTGGGGAGAGGGGCCTTGACCAGGGGCTATTCGCCGCAGCTGCCACGGCGGAGGTGCTGCACAACAACACGCCCGTGCTGCTATCCACACGTGGCACGCTGGCAGGGGAGGTCTTCAGCAGCGGCATGCTGAGCCGGGTTACGTCCCAAGGGGGTGCGCCGTTCCCCGGTTCTGCAGCTTCACCCTGTGTCGGATGCGCCGCCGGTGGTGCTGGTGCTGCTGATGCTGCTAGCGCTGGTGGTGCCGGGCAACCGGGGGCGGGGCACAGCGGGCCCGTGGGTGGAAAGGGGCACGGGAGCGACCAGGAGGGGGACGAGGAAGGCGAGGAGGACGACGGGATGTGCGGGGTATGCTTCGACGCCGCAGGGTCCGTGCGGATTGAGCGGTGCGGTCACATGCTGTGCGCGGACTGCAGCCGCGAGCTGGTCCGCATGAACGGGCTGCGGCCGGCGCAGTGTCCCTTCTGCAGGGCGTGCATTGCTGGGTTCGCAGTGGCGGACGAGGTGGCGTTGCGGGCAGCCTAGGGCGCTGGACTGGACCACGGCCTTTGAGGGTGGCTTGGTGGTACGGTAGGGGCTGGTGGTACCGTCAGACGGTTTATCGTTTGCTGTGAGGCGAAGCGTGTGTGCGGGTGGCTGGCTCGTGGCTGGCTACTTAAAATGTAAGGCTTAGCATTGGAGGGTAGAGGAGAGTGATTGGAGTTTGCAATCGGAGTGTTTTGCTCGTCTGGGCTCACGCTTTCTTTTTGGCGAGGGATCGTGGTTGAAGGGTATGGGCAAGCAGCAATGCCAGTATGCCACAGTTGGGACCAAAACTGAGGCGCTTTCACAGCGGCCCCCTGTAGACGGAGGCTTGTACAGCAGCTTAGCAATACGCCAACCCCTTATGGATGTGGAAAAGGCACCGTTGCGCGTTGAGCATGTTTGGCAGGTCCCGCATTTGTTAGCATCTTGCAACTGAGTGCCCAGTTCACGTGGTGACGACTGTGCAATATGAGTGGACATCTGCTGGGTTCGAATGCACTGATTTTGCGTGCCGCCGGCCGGGTTACCCTGGATGCCTGGGTCGGCCACCATGGCGTGAGAGGCAGCCCGCCACCAAAGGCGAGCGAGCGCCTCCTGCTACTGCACGGCAGCCCGCCACCAAAGGCGAGCGAGCGCCTCCTGCTACTGCACGGCAGCGCGCCACTTAGGGCCGAAGGGCGGAACCTTTATACTTCATGGCCTTCGGTATTCACCGCCTGGATTGTGACCAAACTCCAGTGCCAGTGGGCCCACCTGATCGCCAGTCCTTCAGGCCGCCGCCTTTCCTACCGCCCCACCGCCACGCGCACACGGCCCACCGCAGCACACATCAACCTCGCGGTGATACGGTATGACGAATCTACTGCCTTCTACTGCCAGAGCACGTAACCGCACCTGAGTGCACCAACGCCGTCGCAAGGGAAGCTATGGTTTCTAACCAGGCCCAGCACACCGTATTACCCCTCGCCTGCGTAGTATGGCGCGGTCAGGTCCTCACCACCAAGTCACTGTCGACGTGGTCCTGGTCCGCAGACCTGTACCGATGAGGTACCACCTGCTCGCACTGAAGACCCTTCCTGCCCTACCCCGCTAGCTGCCAGCGGGATGCATCCAGTACATAAACACCTTCTCTCCTAGGCCCCGGAGAACGGCCAAACATCCAGCCACACACAGCAATCCGCTGCACAGCCATGTCAGCCCAAGTCATCCCAGCGCCTGTGCCTACACTCTGCCTGCGCACTTGCCCCGTGGTCCGCCGCGACATTCATACTATCGAAGGCTAGTCAGCAGCTGTCGCACGTGCAGGGCAGCGTAGGCCGAGCGACCCTCAACCAGGCCCTCCCACGCCCTTAGCTCTCCTCACCTGACTGGCATTAACAACGCTACGCCGAATAGCCTTCCCTCATTCCCTGCCACGCTTGCAGTGGCCTGCGCCTAGCAAATACATGCCTAGACCCCAACAAGCGCCCAAGTACCAATATAGGCACACGAACTACCTCACCGCCATTTCAGTCCAGCAGCGACAACACTCAAGCTGCCTGTGCACCTGCTGTTCCTGCGACCCACCACCACATGAATGCAATGCCAGCTTATGCAAGGCTTTCCATTATCTGTCTGTTAGCACTTATAACAAACTGTAGAACCCCTGCGGTCTGTCATGCTTTTGTTCGCTTGCTCGCGCTCCCGCCTGCAGTTGCGCAATGTGACGGTCGCTCATCGTAGCTGCGTCGCGCTAGCTCACTCATCCTGGCTTATTGGTGTATGAATGTACGTGCCAACCGACGGGTCCAGGCGGCCGCTGATGACAACGCTGCCTTGCAATATGCCCTTGAAAGTATGCAGCTGCCTGCTAGCCGTGCAAGGCCCCATTGTCACCCCCCTGCTCTACCCCTCTGACAGCAACGCCTCCTTCGCGCCTGCCCCCCATCGCACCAGCCCCGCGGTGGCCCCCTGCCCTGACACCCCCCCGCCCTCACGCCAGCTCCACGCCCCCGCTGATGAGGTTGGCGGTGCGCAGCATGCACTGGGCCGTGTCGTGCGCCGAGGAGCCGCCCCACGCGTCCGCCAGGCTCCCCTGGGAGGGCATGAGGGGGCACCCGGGAGGTGCGTGGACAGCGGGGATGCAGGGGTGGGACGTGTTGCGGCGCGAGTGCCGGGGTGGGGTGGGGTGGGGTGGGGTAGGTCGTCATGCGCCGCAGTGCTCCATCGCGTGACGCAGTGCCATGCTGCGCTCAGACAACGCAAGTGTGCGAAAGAGTCTCTTCAACAAGGAACGCCGCGATACCGTAGACAGGCCAGCATAAGCACCAGGGACACGGCGGGCGCACGTGTATGGCGAAGGCGCTGGAACGCCCATGCCACGCGCTGCCCTACCTGCAGGTACTCCATCAGCGCCCTGAACTTGGCAGCCAGCGGCCGTGAGGGTGCCGCCTGCAGCGCGTTGCCGCTGTCGCGACGCGCTAGACCCGGGCCGCCGCGGCCTAGGGGCACGGGAAGGAAAACGGGGAGGGCAAAGGACCTCTATTGACTTTCAGTAGGAGCTGGGTGTGCCAACGGAGGTGGCTGCAGTTGTGCCTGTGCTGTTGAGCGGTAGGACGAGGACGCCGAGTGTGCAGCACACGTGGTCGTGCAGTGGGGCACAAGCCGGGCGAATAATTCGCTGCAATGCGGACCTGACAGCGGCAGCTGGACAACATGGAAGCACCTCCTGGGCGGGGGCTCGTCTGTCCCCCGCTGTCCTCTCCACATCCTCCGTGCGTTCTCACCGACCACGTCACCCCAATGTTTGCCAATGCCCCTGACGCCTTGCAGCCCTTTCCTTTCCCCAATCTCGCCCACCTGCTGCCAGCGCGCTGCAGTACTCCCACATGCGCGTGGAGGCGGGCGCCAGCGGCGTGTTGCGACCGATGTTGAGGTTGTACAGCAGCCACAGGTCCAGGTCTTCGGACGCGGGGAGCGACAGCCGCTCGGACAGCCGCGCGAGGGCCTCCACAAAGTCAAACAGCTGCAGAAGACAACAACGAGGAATGCATGGCTGAGGAGCGTTCCTTTAACTGCGGGCAGTGGTGTGCGAGACGCTGACAGGTGCAGCAATACTGCAGCCAGGCGCCAAAGACCAATTGCAAACAACGTCAGATACCGGTACTGCAGCGGCGTTGTTCCCCCCATGCGCCTGCACCCCCGCAGCCGCCCACGAGCAGCCGCACCCTCGCCGCCACCTCCTCCATGGCCCCACCTGCAGCCCCACCGCCCTCCTCCGCAGCTTGAGCTCGTCCACCACCACCATCTGGCTCCACGCGAACAGAAGCCGGGCCTCCGTCAGGTTCAGACCTGGGGGCAGGGTGTGGTGTGGAGTGGATGGGGATGGGAGTGAGCAGAATTATGTGGGTTGCAGATTACGCCAAAGCGAGCGAGGGGCACGGGCACCAGGGGTAGCACAGCCGCGTCAGGGTCACTAGCGGGAACCGAGCTGTGCAGTACTGCAACAGCAAGATAAGCAATGCGGGCAGCAGCACACGGTTGGATTGGACTCCTGGCGGGCAAAGCACCATATCGCCAAAGCAGCGAGGGCGGCCGAGGCCTGCTCCGTGTCGCGGCTGCGCAGGCACCAGGCAGCTTCAACGACTGCTCTACCCAAGCAAGCCGGCTGCTCCTGGGCCCATACCCACCGAAGTGCTGTGCCAGCAGTCCGTTGGCTTCCAGGAAGGCCACCCAGTGGTCGGCCGCCAGGTACTTGGAGCGGTCGCGGGCCTGGGGGCAGGAAGGGGGCAGGGGAGGAACGGGCAAGGGAGGAAGGGGGCAGGGCAGGCGTGGCGTGCACAGGGAAGGGGACGTCCGGGTCAAGCAATAACCATTGGCATACAGATATGGGCAGTCGATGTATCGAAGATGGCACCCGACGGGTCTTGCACCGGAGACCCATGTACTTCGGCATGAGTTAACACGCCCTGGCGCCATCACTCACCTTGTACAGTTTGAAGGTGGCTGTGATGAGCTCTAGGTGCTGCACCACCGCCACCTCCATGTCAGCGGTGTATAGCCGGGTGCGGCGGAACACGTTGGGGTCCACAACAACCTGCGGGCGGGGTCGAGCAGGAGCGGCACCGACTCACACGCACGCATCAAAACAATCATTGCACAGTGCAGTGAACCTGGGGGCGGGGCAGAGTGACACAGCTACCGTGTCGCTACCCCACCAGGTTGGAAGTGAGGAGGTGGTGCGCTCGGCCTGGTGCATTCTGAGCGGCGATTATCACCAAGGAGCCTGCAATAGTGCCCGACGCTGCTGTGCGTCATCTATCCATATGTGCATGCCAGCTTGACTGCCTCCCGCCCAGCTCTCTTGGACCCCACCTGCTGCGGCAGCGCGGCCCTGAGGTGCTGCAGCAGCAGCCGCGTGGCGTCCGAGCCGTCCGTCACCGTGCCGGGGGCCACATAGCGCCCGAACGCCAGGCGCACCAGCGCCTCCATGAACTCAAACCTGCGGCGGACAGGGAGGAAACGGGGAGCGGCCAAGGCACGCTTGCGTTGTGCGAAAGGGGAGAGGTCGACCCTTGAAGCGCTCTGCGGCAGTGCCGAGATGGACAATGTTTGCCAGGTCCAGAACCGTCCCAGGCACACTGAAACGGCCCAAGTAGATGACAGGGCCATGTGATAGTGCCTTGTGCCCTTACGGAAGTGGTATCCTGGTCCTCTTGGACCGGTGCACCCCCCGACCCGCTGCCGGCTGCAACCCGTGGACCACGGGTAAATGATAGAGGCCTCGGCAGCCGAGCACGACCCTTCCCCAGCCCCCAGCACATGCATGTTCCCCACCTCATTAACGCAAAGTCGTTGTTCGCCTTGCTCTCCAGCGTCATGTTGCGCTCCTCCTCGCGGTTCACAGCCCAGAACAACAGCCGCAGGTCGCCCACACGCACGCCCGGCTCGCGGCCTGTGACGCCCGCGGCGCAGCAGAACGCCAGCCACCGCTGCTCGTCCATCTCCAGCATACCCGACACGCTGTCCGCCACCGTCGCTGCCAACGCCGCCAATGCCGGCGGCTGCTCCATGGGCGGCAGCGGCACGCCACCTTGCTGCACCGCAGCGGCGGTGGCAGTGGCCGTCGCGCCGCCACCAGCAACCACCGGTACGCCAGCGGCAGCACCCGCCGTCGCCTGCCGCGACGGCGGCGACGCAGCGGCAGCGGTAGTGGGCGACGCCTGTACGACGGACGACGAGCGCGGCCGCGACGTGGCAATGGGGCTGGTGGACCGTGACGCCGCCGCCGAGCGCGACCCGCCCGCCATTCGCCGCCATTTCCAAGGGTCCGTCGCTGCTGCCGTCGCAAAATCGGCAACCTCCGCCTCTGCTGCCGCGGGGTCGCGCCCGGCGGCTGCGGCAGCGGCGGCGGCTGTGGCCGCGGCTGCTGCGTAGACCTCCTCCGTCGTGGCGATGGAGTAGTAGGTGAAGGCGGACCGGATGATGGGGAACATGTCGGACAGCTCCTTGCGGATCTCCGCCAGCTCCTGCTCCAGGGCCAGGCGGCCCCCCGTGCCGCGCACCTGCGGGGCGCCGCCGTGGACGCGCGCAGGGTTCTCAGCACAGAGGCAGGGCAGTAAGCTGTGCCGGTCGCCGAGGAGTGTCGCCGTGCACGGTGCAGATGCTTGAGCTGCATTCACACGCCTGGCCGTACTTCACATGCCGCCAGCACGCACCAATTCCAACAGCAACACGGCATCCGCACATGCCTACCCTTCGATGCGATGCAAGCAAAAAGAGTCCTGTTTCACCCCTAGCCCCCTGACCCGGCAATGCGTGTCGTACCGGTTCCAGGCCCGGGCCCCACCCACCCCTTGGTCCTCCCTGGCCACCAGCTTGACGAACAGCATCTTGCTGGCGATGCGCGACCAGTCCAGATTGAACTGCGCCGCCAGCACGCCTGCGTTGTCGTACACGTCCCTGCGCGCCGTGCAAGCACACATCTCATGTGACGCAGGACACGTAAGAAGCCACAGCCAGGAACATCGCAAGACGCCACGTGCGGGATCGGCCGTGTTGCACCATCACACTCCTACATGGCACTCGCACCACAAAGCAACCTTACGGTTTGCTGCACTCCAAGAGCCTCTGCCCGCAGTGTTCCTCATGTGCTTGACCCTTCCCAGCCAGAACCATTTCCTCCCTCCTCAGCCGCTGCGGGCACCAACACCACGCCGACAGTGCGCCCATCCTTGGCGGCCCCGTTTGCGGCACCTGTCGTCCACCCTGCCCCCTGCCCCCTGCCCACCTGGCGTCCCCCTTCTTGCGCTCCCGGAACACGCTGTGGTGCACGTCCCACGCGGGCCGGGGGGCCGCCCGCACGCGACCCGCCCCCGCCCCTGCTGCTCCTGCTCCCGCCGGGCACGGCACGGGCGCCCGCTCCACCGCCTCCCGAGGCATCACGGGCGGCAGGAAGAACGGTCGTTGGGCCTGGAAGCGGGAGGGTTAGGCGAGGGACTTCGTGCGCGAAAGCGGGGTAAGACGGGATGGGGCCGCAGTGGATCTCGTAGCTGGAATGCTGGAAAGGCGGCACTTTGAGGAGGGTCCAAGCAGCCAGCAAACGCAGACTTACCATGAGAAGACAGCGACGAATCCCTTTGCACGAATGGGAGGTGCCGCCCCAATTGGGAGGTGCCGCCCCAATGCGCATTGTCATGTAACGCCTGCCCCTCATCGCACGACGACGTGCTTCTTGCGCTGGCGCTCCCCCTCCCGCCTACCTGCAGCATGGCCACCGCCTTGTCGTACTGGTTCCGGGGCTTGGAGGCGCTGGTGAGGGGCTCCCCCGCCACCTCGCCCTGCAGCTGCCGCAGCCGCAGCTTGGCGCGCTCCACGCCAGACCGGTAGTCGGCCTCGGCCTGCGCAGGGGGGGAGAGGGAAGGGGGCGTGAGGCCGCTGCAGCCACAGCTGGGAAGACCAGTGCGATCAACGGCCATGCTAGTGTCCCCCTGATCCCACGGGCATTGCCCCGCACCTGTATGGGGCTCCCAGCCAGGCGCATGCGGCACGCGGCCGTATTTCATTCTCAGCTTCACTGCATACAACTCGATCCTAACCTTCGTACGCCCCTGCAAGCAGTCCCCACCTGTGCTGCGTGGTTTTCCTCAAAGGCCGCGGGGTTGTACCGCGCGAGCTGTGCCAGGTACCTGATGAGGTAAAATTTGCAAACGCACATCGAGGATACAGAGGCTGAGTGACGTGGCCCGGGCTGGGGTGCAACGGCCAGGCGGCACAGCGTGTGCAGGGGGTTGGCCGCGGGGCCCGCTGCATGGGCGGGGACTGGAGCAGGGTGAGCAGTTCGGGCTTGAACCACCGCCTACATGACTATGCCCGCTTCATAGTCTACCTACGTCACCCCAGGCGCTTACTGCTCCAAAGTAGCAGCATTACCTGCTGCCGCTGTGCAGTGAACCCCCACTGCCCAGCCCCTTTCCTCTTGCGACGACCCACCCCCGTCCCACCTCTCCGTGCGGTTCCTGAACGCGTCCTCGTAGCGCAGCTCCGCCGCCCGGGCCCCCTCCGAGTCCAGCGCCTCGCCAACCTGCGGGGGAGGAGGAGGGGAGCACGCGCGTGGCCCGGAGGATACGCTCCGACCAGCAAAGGCACGGCTGCGAAGCCCCAGAGGCACACAGCCCACGTGGGGACACAGCCCACGTGGGGACACGGTAGGTGGGCTTGCGGCCCCACCGCTGTCCCACAACCAAGCAGTGAACCATTCCCACCATGCCCATGTCCACCATGCCCACCTGCACCAGCAGCCACTCGGCACAAGCGCGGTCGCGAACCGTTCTATGCCCCTTGCCCTTGAACCCGGTTCCATCCTCTTCTTCATAACATTCGTCACATCAACCTTAGACTGCACCTGTCTCACTACCGCCTGACCCCTTCGCCCTCACCAACCAGCCGTACAGAAGTCGCTAGCAACTCCACTGCCGGTACGTGGTTTAGGCTATGCACCTGGACCTTTCTTTGTTCCCCACCTGCGCCAGCAGCCCCTCCAGGTCCACCTCCATGGGGCGGTCCAGGGGCGCCTCCATGCTGGCGATGACCTGGGGGCCCGGGGGGGCGGATGGGGGCAGGTACTTGAGCAATTGGGGGTGGCATACGGTTGTCTTGAGAGTAGCGGAGCTGCAGGTTCCATGACGGTACACACCACCGTACCGCGCGCAGCACATAGAGCAGGGCGCGGTGTCGGCAGGTTAGTGCAGAAAGCACCTGGCGAAAGTGGGGAGGGCAGGCAGGCAGTCAAGGCAGCATGCCGTGTTGCTAGCAGTGAGTCAGGCGCCTCGGAAGCGAGGAGCGCTGTCGATTGCGCGGTATGTGGCGCTGGCGGGTGGTGTCCCGGTGGCGTGTGGCACGTGTCGCACCTGCGCGACGCTTGCCGGGGTGGCTCCCTCCTTGCGCTTGGCCAGCGCGGGGCTGTCGGAGGCGGAGGGCGCGGACATGGCCTCCAGCCGCCGGGCGCGCTCGCGTGCAGCCTGCGGGGAGGACGGAGGGAGTGTGCGTTGGGTTGGGGGGCTTGGCCCGCAGGCGCGGGAGAGGTTGACACTTGCAGTGGGTGGCGTGGTGGGTAGGCGAAGCGGCGCTGCGACCCGTACGGAGGCCAGCTGGTATGCTTTGCGACGCTACACGGCACTAGCGACAAGGCGCAACGAGCTGCTGCACCGGCACCAGGACCCCTTTAGGAGATGCACGGACATGCCAATCTGCGCATGCACCGTCGCGCCCGCCCGCCCACCTCCACCAGCTTGAACTCCTCGTTCAGTGCGTCCAGGCGCTGCACCAGCCGCAGCAGGTGGTGGGGGTCCAGGTCGGGGTCCAGGGCCACGTCCAGCAGCGCAGTGAAGGAGCAGGGGGCGTGGGACGGGGTGTGGGGTGTGTGGGGTGGGAGCGCGGGCAAGGCGGTGGGCGGCGGGACGGCGGCAGACAGGGAGGTGGTGGCGGAGGGCGGGGAGGCGGCGATAGACTGTCGCTGGCGTGGACTTTGTCGTGAGGGTGGGGATGCGGGTCGGGGCGGTGTTGAGGGCGTGCTGAGTCCAATGGTCGGTGTGTCTGCGAGGCGGGATGCGTGGAAGCTGGTGGTGCGGCCGGCGTGTCGCCCCAAGGTGAAGACTGCGTGGGAACGGAGCCGGGGAGGGGCGGGGAATCACGTATTAGTAACGAGAGGGTGAAGGCACGGACGCAGGTCACAGAGGGGAGCAGCCACAGGTCGGGCGCCATTGCGAGGTACCTCGAACAGCGCAGGAGGCCGTCAAGCAAGCCTGCATCCAGTGGTGAAAGCCCGTACGACCGCGCCGAACGGTACCTACGTCGGGTGAGGCTCTTGACCAGCTTGGCCTGCCGCGCCTCCGTGGCCTGCCGCGCCGCCACCACCTCCTCGCTCTCCGCAGCCCCGCCACCGCCACCGCCGCCGCCGCCCCCACCGCTGCCGATCTGCTGCGCCGTGCCCGGCCGGCTGCCGTCCGCCTCCCCACCGCCCAGGCCCACGCCGGCCGTCGCGGCAGCCTCCGCCATGGTGCGCTCGCTGCGCTCCACCTGCAGCACGGCATTGTCATGCGTGGCGTTTGGAGCGGCTTCTTTTGCCCGATATACCGTACACACACAGCTCGACGCAGGTGCGTCAGCGCCCAGGGTAGCAATGCAGCTGTTCCGGACAGAGCAAGCTCCTGGGGATACCCAAATACCACCATCCTGCCAGCAAGGCCGCCCGCCCGCGCCCCCTCCCTCCGCTGCGCCGCCCACCTGCTTGATGGCCACCTTGACCAGGTCCATGCCGCGCAGCGCCGTCAGCGCGCTGCGCCGTGCGTTGCGGCTCTGGCTGCCCACGCCGCCGGCCATCGCGGCCGCTGGCCCTGCCCCCGCCCCTGCAGGCCCGGCCCTGCTCCGCTCCAGCAGCAGGTGGTCCATGCGGCCCATCAGGCGGGCGCGCGTGGGGCTGGGCGAGGGTGGGGCAAACGGACGAGCGTGGTGCAGGTCAGGAGTAGAAGGCGGGTCGTGGAAGCAACTGGCTGGAGACGCATATGCTTGTATGGATCCATCAGACCGTGCACTTACTGCTAAACAATAAGAATACAAGCGGAGTGCCTGTTTCTCACCTGACCGCTTCCGGCTTTTCACTGCCCGCGTCGTCGCCCTCCCCTACCGCACCGAAGTCGCCCTCCCCTCCGTCGCCCGCCTGCTGCCCCGGCCCCTGATCATGATCCTGCGGCCCCCACACGCTACTCCGCACAGAGCCGCGCCCAGGCGACGGCAGCGCACCCGTGCCCCCTGCCCCGCTGTCGCCGCCGTCGGCCATGCGCAGCTGCGGCAGGCCAGACTGCGACGTGTGGACCTCCACGCTCCTGCTCCTGCTGCCGGAGCCATAGCGGGGCCCCACGAGCCTCGCCCGGCCGGACGGCGAGCCCGCCCCACACGCACCGTCGCCCAGCACAGGCAGTACGCTGTACGACGAGGTCTGGTGGCTTCCGTGCGCGGACTGCGGTGGTACGGCGCGTGCGGA
>BQMZ01000378.1:0-50405 GCA_036984285.1 Chlamydomonas sp. KOR1 | reverse complement strand
ACCTCAAACATGGAGGACCTCATACTGTCGGAAGCCACGCCAATGCGGACCCTTGCCATATGCACGTAAGCTGCCGCGGTCTTGTCGGTGCCCTGCACAACACGGAAGATGGCCAAGCAGCAAATCGTGCGAGGCGTTTGCAGTCATGGCTGACAGCGACCCCGGCATGTGCGTCAGGCATGGTACCTACCGGTGCACGTACGACATCCCCGGTACCGCAACCAGGGCAGTACATGACGAGAGCGTTGTTGGTCCACTCGTCCATGATGGAGAAGGAGCTGCTGAAGGTGGCTGTGGGGAGCGTCTTGGCCCCGTCCAGCAGCAGCAGCCCCGTGGGTGTGGCCAGCAGGGCCTCCTGCACAGCACTGCTGCGCAGCTGCCGATTGAACAGCTGCTTGGCCTGCGCGGCAGCACGGGTTAGGGGCATACAGGTCTGCAGGAAGAGGACGGGGGACGGCCTCCGTCCTGACTTCAGGGTGCACCATTGATCCCACGACTCGGCTGCAGCATGGACCGTTGCAGTCGGTGGTAGCGCAAAATGCGCAAAGATGATGCCACAACAGGTCGCACCTGCTCTCCCTGAACGTGCGCGGCCGCCAAGGCCACAAGCGTGTCTTGAGTCTCGCGTGCGAGCGTCTGGCCAACTCCTTGGTCCTGCACGAGTGACAGAAAGCAACACAGTTATGCTACAGCCCAGGATATGTCGAACCGAGCCGCTGCGATCTGCATGCTTGCGCGGGGTGCATTATGCCACAGGTGCAACCTGGCTGCATCCTGCCCAATGCGCATGCCGCAACCCACATTGTACGTGGTGTCGTACGCCGCTGCCAGGCCGGTCTGCAGGTTGCGCTCCCCCTGCTCCAGCTGCTGGCCGTGGTACGTGGGCTGCAGGGCCGCCCAGTTGGTGGGGTCGTCCGCGGACCTCAAGGGTGAAAGGGAGTACAGTGAACGTGTACACGTGGGTAAGCGAGCTGCAAGCATCGGCTGTGCCGACATAACTGATGTCTACTGCGGTACTTGGGGCGGTGCTTGGAACCTGAAATACCTGTGCCTAATTTGTCATACAGCCCGAGAAAGGACGCACGAAGCGATTTCGAACCTTGTGACCTGTGTATGCCGTACATACGACCACTAAGAGGGTGCAATCCTTACCCGGTACCTTCCAGGCTCCTTAGCACGCACCTGTAAAAGTACTGTTGCAGGAGCTGGACGTACTTGTCTCCAATCTCGTTAATGTCAGTCATCGCACTTTCCAAATCCTTGATGGCCGAAAGCATGCCCTCAAAAGACGCCTTGAAGTCACTCCTGCGAGGTGAATTGTCCAGCATGGTAGACTCAATGCCCACTCACAGATGGGTAGCTGTGCCATACACGTGTACGTGACCAGCTGCCGGAACTGCGGGTATTAAAGTGTTGCGCATACCTCAAAAGCTCTGGACGCACACGACAAGTCGACAATCAACTACACTGTGGTGGTGGGCAGGAAAAGCGTGCACCTGTGTCGCATTCGGACGCCCCACCTTGACTGCATGAGCACGTTGGGCACGTTGACGCCTGTGATGTCGGAGCCGCTGAGCACGCTGAGCTGCAGCCTGCACGCGCCCACCACCACCAGCCGCTGCAGCTGGTCGCCGAAGTAGGGGTCCACGTCGTATGTCTTCTGCAGGTTGCACACCTCGCCCAGCAGGCGGGCAGACTCCTGAAGCGAGTCCTCCGTGTTGATCAGCGCCAGCCGCTGGGCCATGAGCATCTTGGACATGACCCACACTGCGGCGGCAGGAGCAGGAGGGTAGTTCAAATCCCAGCGGGGCAGGGAGCAGGGGGCATACCTACATACAGTGTGGGACAAGCAGGGCAAAGCAAGCAGGTAAGGCCGTTCGCATGATCTGGAGTGCAATGTGTACCGGTATGCAAGAGCACGGCCGTGCAAGCTACCGTACAGGAGGCCATATGCCCCAACTGCCCAGCCGCGCACCTTCGTAATCGGCTCCGTCGTAGCAGCATGCCGCGTAGTTGCAGGCGGGGTCGGGGCGGCCATCGCCCACCATGGCCTGGGAGCAGTCCGGGGCGCAGGTCTTGCCGCACACGGCGTACTGCGCCCTGCCCACAGACCGCTCATCCTGGAGGGTAGTGGGTGGACCGCAGAAGGATAATGCAGGTGACCAGGTAGATACAACGGACTGGCGCAGGTACGGGCACATCGTGCCGCCTCACGAGTCGGCCTGTTGTTTCGTGAGGCAGCGTGCTCCCGCCTTGCAGCAAGGGGTTGGGATGCGGGGTGGAGTGCCTGCCCTGCCCTGCCCCACCCCACCAGCATGCTGTCAAAGCCGAGGAACTCGGACGGGGGATCCGACTGCGCAAGCCGGCGGTGGCGAGTGGTGGGGGCCGCTGGAGGCGCTTGAGGCGGCACGTCAGGGGATGGTGGCGGCACGGGGCCGGACGGCGGGCTTGAGGGGGCTGGGCTGGGGTGGCGGCGGCGACGGGGCGGCGAGTCCTCCTCCAAGGGCGGAGGGGCTTCCACCGTGTCCACCTGGCAGCGGAAAAAGTCTTGCACGTACTGCAAGGAACATGGTAAGGAGCAAGTAGGCATGGGTATGCTGAAAAGGAATGGTCTTGGGGTTGAGTGTACACCGCCGCTCGCATGCTGGCTTGCACGTCCACTACAGTGGCTACCCTGCCGAGACACACCACATGGGAAGCTAATGCCATGCACGGGCTGGCGTAAGTGTGGAGGACGCGAAGTGACCTGCCAAGTGGCACTCACGGCGCACTGGTCTCGCGTGCCGTTGCGGCTGTCCGACTGCCGTGACGCGTAGCTGTAGCGGTACCACACGTCCTGCCCGCTGTTGGCGCGGCAGTCCTGTGTGCAGTCCGGCTGTAGCAGGTCGATGGTGGTCTGCAGGCCGCCACCCAGGTCGATCCAGTTGTACGACATGGTGCCGTTGGAGCACGTGCCGTACACGTTGATGGACTTGGCGTAGCAGGAGGTGTTGTAGTAGCTGGCAGTGGAGCCAAAGTTGGGAGGGATGTTGCCGTCTGGAAAGAAGTAGGTTATCCAGTCCCACAGCGAGCTGCCGCCGCCCCCGCCAGACCCGTCCTCGTAGTCCCCAAAGAAGCCGCCGAAGAAGCTGTCGAAGAAGCTCTCGTAGTCGCCGCCACCCCTATGGCAGGGCACGGGATCAGGGTGCCGGTGGTGTCCGTGAATCGAGCTAGGTTCGGGCGTTGCAACAAGTGGACAGGAGTACTGTACGCCAACACTCCGGCATCACAACAGTCATTGCCCCTGATGCAAGCTGTGCAGACCAGCGCCGCTGAGACGTAAGCGCAGGCTTACCCTTCAAAGCCAAAGTAGTCGGTAGGGTAATCTACAGACGGGAACGGCGATAGTGAGGTGGAAAAGACAAGACGAGTTATGCCTTAGGCGTGTACAGTAGATACGCAAGCGCATTATTGCTGGGTGCAAAGCAAGTGTTCCGCGTGATTGCAGAGCCACAAGGCAACATCTACACTTGCTACTGCGCATATACTCGCAAGACACGGCAGTCAAACACACGGCAATCCTGTGACCTCGGTCTAGTCGCAACACCAACAGCCATAGCGTGATAGCAGCGGCTGGCTCACCTCCCCACGTGTCACCTGCATAGCACAAGGAGCAGCAGCGAGCAAAAGCAGCTGGTCTGAACCAAGGGCACCCGGTGGTTGAGGATAGATGCAGCCGTCTTGGCTCTGTAAGATGCTTGTTATCGCAGAACTGCCTGAACTTCACCTAGTTGGCACCAGCGCGTTAGGAAGTGACTGCCGCACCAAGACGCAGCGATGCGAAAAGGGCTTCCACAACGTTCACTTACCCTCGGCATCCTCCTCTGTTTCGTCGCCGCCATAGTCCCAGAAGTAATCGCCGAACTGGAACCCAAACACGTAGTCCATCCACCGAGCATCCCCCTTCTCGGCACGGTCTGCAGCCTGGCGGGGTGCCAGGGTGGGTGACGCTGAGCCGCCCTTGGCCGCCACGCGTTTCTGCTGAATGGCCCGCTTCAGCATACGTTTTAGGCGGGCCTCCCGCTTGCCGCTCCACGTGTCCTTGCCCCCGGAGTATGACTGCCGCGGGTCCTTCACTGCCGTTTCCGCTGTATCGCCCTCGGCAGCTGTCTTGTTGGCCAGCGCCAGGGCGTACAGATCGTACACCGCATGGTGGTCTGACTGCCGTACACCCCAGCTATCGCCGCGCGGGGAGCCTGAGCCCCGGCGCGCGCTGCACGCTGCCGGAAATCGCGAGCCGCCTGCAGCTGCCGGCGCAGCCGTCGAACTGCATCCGGCGGCGGCGGAGAGGCGCCGGGGGGCGGGAGTGGGGCATCAAGCGCCTGTGCTGATGGAGACGCTGGCGGCGTTGCTGGACTCTCCGACGGTGGCGGCGGGCGCATCTTCTTTGGCCTTGGCGGTGGCGGAGCTGGCGGCGGCGCCGCAGTGGTGCTGGGTAGCGTGTTGATGGTCCCCGTGCGCGAGTACATGAGGAAGGTGTAGGCGCTGCCGTGGGGCACGAAGCGGCCGTCAGGCGCCGTGCAGGACTTGTAGCACACGGGGTGGGGGAACTCGGGGTCCAGCACGTGCCAGGGGGCGGAGGGGAGCCACGACAGCTTCGTCTCGCCGTACAGGGCTGCCAGGGTCTGCATGGGGGTCTCGTGCTTGATGCGGCTGGGGGTGGGCTGGGGGAAAGGGGAGGTGGATGAAAGGGGCAGTAGGCGCGTTGGACACTGAGGGCGGTAACAAGCAAGCCGTTCAGCGCAATGACAGCCAGCAATGCAAGAAAGCAGGCGCCCCCCCCCTTCCTCACCACTCCGCAGGTGCGCTGCAGCACCCTTGCCGCGCACGTGCCGTCTGGCCCCTCCACGCTGCTTGCGAACATGGTGCGGTTCATGACCGCCCCCAGGCCCAGCGTGCTGCCGCTGGGGGAGTAGCTGGCCACCACCTCGCGACCCACGGGGGGAGGGCACTGCACGTAGCAGCGAGTGTAGTAGGTGCCGGCGCTGTTGGGGGTCCAGTCCCCGAATGTGCCGTTCCGACACGTGCGCACACGTGCCACTGACACGTTCGCACAGCTCGCACCGTACGGCACGTACTCCTGGGTGAAGAAGACCAGTCCCTGCAAGGAAAGGGATTAAACGCCACGGTGCAGAGTTTCAATTACCGTGGTCTTCGCGACAGCAGACTGCGTGCCACCTACGCACCACTCCAAACCACCACCTGCGCTGTTGCAGCAAGTGCCTTGGGCTCAAGATCAGGAAGCAGCCATCCGCATCACTGATCAGCCCGGTCAAAGCAGTGCTCATCTATGCTGAACGCTAAACACCATACCTGTGGCTGCCCATCCAGGAACACCGCACCGGCGTCGAACGTGTTGTCGTAGCAAATGTCGTCGCAGGGTGCAGCGCGAAGGTTGGGGCCTGTCAAGCTCCAGGCCCCAAACACGCCGTTTGTGCACACGCGCGTACGGTTGACAGCAGGGCATCCGGACTTGCCTGTGTGGTAGGGCCGGTCCAAGGTGTCCAAGGGCTGACCAGGCAAGGGGACATGCCGTGCGTTCAGCCTGGCAGTCCCTCAACATTTGAGGCAGGGACTTCTGCTAGCTTTGTGGATGCCACATAGGTAACCCCTACTTGCCCTTGTTGGCGTTCACGCCACCCGGATATAGCCTTTGTCTGTCGCAAGCCTCGGTTTGGAAGCGGCAGTTGTGTTCGCGCTCACGGAGCCCCACTTCCGCTCCTAGACTGCTACAGTGTAATAGTAGTATTTCTTCTGGACTGGTCGCGTTAATGCGCTC
The DNA here is from genome assembly GCA_036984285.1 of Chlamydomonas sp. KOR1. Lineage (NCBI taxonomy): Eukaryota > Viridiplantae > Chlorophyta > Chlorophyceae > Chlamydomonadales > Chlamydomonadaceae > Chlamydomonas > Chlamydomonas sp. KOR1. The sequence continues at coordinate 44,587 of BQMZ01000378.1, read as the reverse complement.
GGACATCACGATAACTCGACTCGATGCTGTCGACGAGACCATCTAAAAGTGCATATGGTTGTATGCAAGTGCAGGCAAATCTTCTGCACCGTTAAGGTTTGACAAGCTCATAGGCAGCGGTTTGGACGAGAGTGCCGCACATGTGGCCGCACACGGCGTGACGACGCCAGGTCTGCCCCTGCGCCACCAGAAGCCATGGAGGTTCTGTACGCCACAGAACCTCCATGACCCATAGAATATGCAACATACCTTCCTTCCTGGTAGGGTTTGCTGCATTAGCCGTACATGGACGCAAGCTGTCGCCTTTGGAGACTCGTGCCAGCAGCGCCACCACTGCATGTGACTCACCGCCGTCGTAAACCGTCTGCACCTCTGTCTCCCCGCTGCGGTAGTAGACATCCGTCTGGAAGGTGAGGCAGGGCGAGGAGCAGCTGGCGGCGTACTCGGACTGTTGCAGCAGTGTGGTGCCGGTCTGGGCGTCCCAGTACACCGCCGTGCCCTCCACGCACTGGGGCACCACCAGCACCACGTTCACCTGGTGCCTGAGGGGCAGCGGAAGGGGCGGCTTGATGCGCAGTAGCGTCGAGGTAAGCCAGGGGTCAAACCCCCGTTTTCGTACTGTACACTTCTGATGACCGAAGGGCACGATTCCCACAATTTGAACCGATTCTGATAGAATGCACACGGCCGTGCGGATGAACACTTGGCAGGCCCAGGGAGCTCCCGGGCCTGCACAGGTTAGACTCCTGTGCAAGTCATCATTCAATGTCACAGTGAGATGCGCAAGCAAGCGGCTTGACCTGGGGCTTACCCGCACGCCACCAGCGGCGTGGCGCTCTTGTACCAGGTGACGGGCGCGCGGTAGTCGCCGTGGCTGAGGGGCTCGGGGGAGGTGCACGCCGGGCCGGTGGCCAGCGGGGGTGGAGGGGGAGGCCGGGACACCGCGGGAGGGGGAGGGGGTAATGCAGCGCCTGGCGGCGGCGGGGGGCTTCGGGGCGGGGCATCGGGCTGGGGCGGAGGTGGGGATAGCGTGGAGGTGAAGGTGAGACCCGGCTGGAGGGTGGAACCTGCAGACGGCCGGGCCCAGCAAGCAAGTGTGAAGTAGTTGTGAATACACACCGCGGACACTGGTACTGCAGTTGCAGGCGGTCGGCAGGGTGTTAACGGTACGGCAGCCGGAGATGCAGTCCCACCAACAAGGACACGTACTTGGCGCTCATGTTGAAGCCTTGAGCCATGACGCATCCGGCTGTTGCCCCTGGATAGGTCTGACCACCCGCTGTTGTTCCCTTCGGCCCCAGCGCTAATGCACACGGACGGCGAGGCTGCGTGCTTGCCGCCCAAGAGGCCTTATGGTTGACCCACCTGCCAGGCCGATGATCTGCGTGAGCAGGTCCCCCCACGCCGCGTTGGCCTCCGCGTACGTGTAGCCCAGCAGCCACACCGACCCGCGGGTCTGGGGCGGGCCGGGGATGGCGGGCCGCGGCCATTCCACCACAGTGGGGTAGCCGTCGCGCGTGCGGTAGTGCACGATGGTCGAGCTGTAAGGGGGCAATCAGGTCGAGGAAGCCGGCCTTGATATGCAGCGGTATGGACAAGAAGAGGGTCAAGAGGTAGAGCAATTGCAAGGTAGTGCACCGGACTCACCCCGGGAAGTTGCAGCTGAGCGGCAGCACCTGCTCCCGCACCGAGGGCAGGCTGGTCCGGGTGAAGGCGGCGTGCGCGTCCTGCGTGCGGCTGGACGCGCCCAGCTCCTGGCCCGCCAGCACCTCGCCCGTGCACGCCAGCGAGGTGCCGGTCAGGTACGACACCAGGTTGCGCACGTGGAACATGTCCCGCGGGTCCACGGGCGCGGTCAGCACCACGTGCCCGCCGTAGAACAGCAGCTGCTGGATCGCCAGCTGCATGTTGCTGCGGGGGGAGGGGAAGGAGGGGCAGGGGGCGGGGGCCCAGGGCAGGCGATGGAGGACGCCGGGCTGTAGTGCCGGGTTACTACACACGGTACCCCTTGTGTTGGCCCAGACACCATGACGCTCACCCTCGGGCCAACTGCGGGTCTCCGTATCCCGACAGCGCCGTGTTCCCCAGGTAGTCGTCTTGCAGGCAGGGGACCACGAAGGCGGTGGTGGCGGAGCCCCACGTCAGGGACTGGGGAGCCTGGAGCAGCACCTTGAGCTGAGGGGGGCGGCAGCAGGGCGGTACCGGTGGAGGGGCAAGGGCGGATGACCAAGAGCAGCCTGAGCAGGTCGGGGTTGAGCAAGCCAAGTATGTGGCCCTCATGTTGGCTGCTGCGTCCACTGCTGGGCCTGCGCAAACCGATTTAACGCTGATGATCACGTACATGTGCAAGGAGGGCACCTTGCTTATGGTGTGCGTCTCCGTGCCAGACCCTGCGCGGCTGTGGCCCCGCCCGCCTTGACCTTCACAGCACGCCTTTGCCTTCACAGCCCGCCTCCCGAGGGGGCCATGCACTTGGAAGTTTTGCTCAGGGTCACAGAGGTTTCGGTCCTGACCCGCGCTCACCTCAATCGCGGCGTTGGGCTCGAGTACATTTGATATCATGTTACGGGCAGGTGCGCCGCTTGTGAGCAACGAAGATAGCAACGCCATAACCTTATAATGGCCTTCTGCGAGTCTGCGCCTGTTATGCTGCGCCCCTCCATGAGCGTCTTCCGCGTCTTCCGCGTTTCCGTGCCACCAGGGGCCCGGGGACGCTTACGCTCACAATGTATAGTGCAGCAACCGTCAATGCAGCAATAGGAACAGTTAAAAGCAGTTTTGCCTTCAAGCGCGGCCCCATGTTCCACCGCCTTTTAGCACCCGGAACTCTGCTACGCCTGATGCTTCATGTATGCAGACGATACAGTTCTTTTATTGTGGTGTACAGCTCAAAAGGCTGTCCACAAGCAAGGTTACTGCTCTCCCGTACACTCGGGAGCACGGGCTGATGAAGAGTGAATGCGGCATGACAGGCACGCTGCCACGGTCCGACCCGCCCGGGGACTGCGCCAAGCGGAGCACCCATGTCCTGAATGTACTGCAACAGCTGCTTAGGATTGGATGTCTCGCACCCTAACAACTAACGCGAGTGCCATGAAGTGCGCGGCTCAGCCACGTCTTGCTCAGGGGAGTGTAGGCATGGCCGTCAGGCGCTCAGGCCCAGGTCCGGCGGCCCATGCAGATCCACCTGACGTTTACCGCCCAGCCTCATCGCACACCAACCATGCGTACGCCGTACGTGTGCCTGTGTGCCAACCCATGGCCTGGAACTAGGCGCCTCGTGTATGCCACAAGACGGGTGCGTTTAAAACCCAGTTACGTTGGCTGCTTCGTGCTCAGCACTCAGGCATTCCTCCATCCCTCATCCTCATATATACAAGAGTTTCCAGCATGGCGTCTTGAGCCGCTCAAAGGGGCCAAGCAGACGTCAAGGAAGGGTTACCTGCAACCACGCAGGAAACTGGTATTGTTCCCGGGATAGGAGGCGAGCCCGGCTTCATTCCGTCAAGGGATGGGACACGCACGCAGGATGCATGGGACCGCCTTCTCTGCACCAGGGGAGCTCCCCTGCTCTGCACCTGGCCGGAGGCTCCTAACACTGACTAATGCAAGGGCAGATACTGCCCAGGTACTAGCACGTGTATGTATGTATGTATGTATGGTTTCACAGTTTTGGGCCCCTTCCAGAGCCCAGCCCCATCCCGCTCAAAACTCAGAGCTGGTCCCGGCCATTGCATTAGGAACACGGGTTTCCCCACCTCTCGCTGTACGGAAAGGAGCGACAAGCTCCGTAATTTACAGGCCAATACGTGCGGGCCTCAAGTTCACCCTGCCTACGTACCTACGTGTACTGTGCCCAAGTACCCGCCCTGCCATGTCTGCTTGCATGCCTGGTGTGGGGGGTTGCTTCTATGCGGGGGGCGGCTATGGAGCAAGTGGGGCCTGCGTTCGTGGGGCCCCATGGGATAGCAATGGAGGCGGAGCAAAGCAGCAGCATCTGGGGGCGGGGCCGAGACTGGCTAATTTCCCTACAGCTGCCTCATTTCCGGTTCCTATCCTCCTGGGCAGATGAAGGTGGTTGGGAGCCATAACAGGGGTGCTGCTTGTGTTCTGTGGATGCGTCTTTTTTTCTGTGGAAAGGTTTACAGGTAAAGAGACGGGAGATAGAGGACAGGCCAGCGGGAACTCAAAGCCCGACCAGCACAAGCAAGCACCAACACCACGTGGTGGTGCACCAACTAACGTCCAAACCCAGCGCACCCCGAACTGCAAAAAGGGAACACCTAGAGAAGGAGAGGACCTTCTTTCCTTACAGCGAAAGGGCTGGGACCCCCTGTTCCTAATATAATAGCGACGACGGGGCTGGGCTTTGGAAGGGGGCGACCAAGCAAAACCCAGCCATCCTCCTTGCTTGATAACTAAGGCAGATACACAAGGTTGACAGCTTGCGAAGGTGTGGAGCTGTGCACAGGTAGTCCAGTACCATATGCGTACGTACATATATGGTACATACATTAGTATAGTCCGTACACTGACATCAGCTGTCAAGCACGGAAGCTTTGGCGCCTGTCTCGCTCGCTGTGTGTGTAAACGGTAGACGACCTGTGGGCCCGTGCGAGGCGCTCCACGCTGCTCCACGCACGGCAGTTGCCGCGCGCCCTCAAGGGCACCTGGACGACGGCAACAAGGCAGGCCCACGCGGCCCTCCCCATCTGGGCCAGCTGAACGATGTCACGCCCATTTGCTGGCTGCGTGCTATCTAGCTGGGTAAAACATCCCACTTCGCCCCTCGACGCAGCAATGCGAAGCAACCAAGACACCATGCGCAGCGTGCATGCGTCGAAACCAGCATGACAAAACCAAGCGTACGGCAACCGGATGAAGCTCAACTAAGCACACACTTGCGCCAGGCAGAGGGGCCGCCACACATGCTCAATACCAACAGCCGGATGTGGCGTGGGATTTGCTGGTATCACGAGCTTGGGCCTGACAAGCCGTGATCACGCCCAGCCGCCACTGTGACAGCTTCGCGCGTCCCTGGTCTGCCGTTCTCTCGCTGCCGGTGGCCCCCACGGCAGGGCTAGAAACCAGGTATAACGGTACTGCTGTCACTACGTTTCCATGGCTAGCAAGGCTGCGTTACCATATGAAACGACCCCGATGACGCCCGGGGTAAGCGGGCCCCGTTAAGCTTATTCAGTAACTAGCTTTCACCATCCCTGTAGACCCAGCTATATGTTAAAGAACAGACGAGAGGCAACGCCTCAGGCGTTGCCCGAGACAGAAGTACCCGGAACCGACGTACGGCACGCACAGGGCAAAGATCCGCGCCCCCAGTGCTGTGCCCCAACACCACTGCGCCCAGTACTCCACAAGCACCAGGCCAGCATCTGGGCGGTACCACCAATAGGCGTGACAACGAGTATGCAAGGACCCTCGGGTAGGCTGTCAGGCAGCCCTGGGCTCCTGGGCGAACCACCTGACTTCACCCTCCCGCACTACCACTTTACCTCGGCGTTACTGCTACTTTGTTCCCTCTCAGTAGATGGGGCCACCTAGGTGCGTCAGGGGGCCACCTAGGTGCGTCAAGGCTCCTGGGTGCGTGCAACACACCCCTCCTTAGCCCATGCGAGGTGCTTCGCCTCCAGCGTTAACATTGGAGTAACAAGGACTACTAATGTTCTACAAGCACGTGATGTGTAAAGCTGCGCTGAGCCGTGAGGCGGCAGCATGCAAAGAGGGGGGGGACTGCTTTCCGTGAAGTTCAGGGCCTACACGCAGCTCCTCCGTTCACCTCCTGCGGGCACGTGCGAGCTGGTGCAAGCCACTGCATCCATGCATTTCAGCAAGACAGAATTTTCATTTACCAGGTAGTACCGGTACAGAGGGGCGGTAGCAGCAGAATTTCATGGCCACGCCAGGACGCGCGCAGCAGCGCGAGACGCTGCTGTGGTCCTGATCCTACGCAGCTACGGTATGCGCCGCTCGCTCCAGCTCGCTCAAACACAAGCCCTGAACGGTGGCCACTGGATGCGGAGGAAACAATACTCCACGTGTTTGCATATTCGCCAAGGGCAACACAACAGGGCGGGTCAGGGTAAGCTGGGGAGGGGGTTGTGCTGATTTTCTGACACCTAGGGTGGACAGCAGGGGCGGGAGTCCTGCCGTCGTGCGCCGTGGCCGGGGCTTCCCTGGATGCTTTGGACTGCAAGAATAGATTTTATGCTTCCTGAAGGCTCTAGGCTTCAGTAAATCGATGATATCGCTGCTGCCAACGTCATAGCAGCGAGTCGGAGGGCAACTTGGGTTGCATAGCAGGGCGCGATCACCGGAGGTTGACAGGCTCAAAAGGATTTCAGATGCTGGTGGAGGATCCTCTCACATGACGATTGCCAGCGACAGGACTGAACGGCCGGAGGGCATGTGGGTGGCTTCAAGAGCGCACTATACTTCCTTGTGCCGGTTTTCCTTCTTCTGATGCAGACTATAAATTGATGTTTATCCACACTAAGGCTGGGATCGCCAGCCCCTCGCACGCACGCAACTACAGCAGCCGGAGCCGCTTCCGGTGTCATGTGTTGCATACCACATCTTATGCCATAATGTTTGCACGGTGCACGGCTGCGAGGCATCTCTAGTCATCTCATGCAACCTCCGGACGCCGTAATAAGTACGACGCTACCAACTGTTCCAGCAGGGAGCGACTCGGTGCATCCGCCTCCCGACCGGATGCGCAGGATACACGTAAAGTACCCGCCTTGCAGCTGCCACAAGCTGAAGGACAGCTATTTGTCTCGAAGTAAGCCGCAGTCAAGCCGGACGCTTCAGGAGCTGCTGCGTGATGGAGCCAGCCATCATCTAGCCACAATTCTCGTCGTTCTCGCACTGGCTGCTCTGGTAGCCAACGTGGAGCTTCAGGCGGGGGCGGGGACGTGAGCGCTTGGCCCTTGCTATCGGGTGAGCGAGGCCAGAGTTTATTCGCAGCGAGGTTGAGGGCACAATTGTTATGTAGACAGAAATCACGAAGGTGGCACGAGTACTCCTTTGTGGTCGAACGGTCGTCATTCAGCGTAGGTTGGTGAGGGCGACTCCACAACGCGGTAGCGGTGTCACAGCAACGAGGTCAAGGACAGTATAGGCTATGCAAAAAGCGAGTAATCGCCTGTGTCACAGGTACATACAGCCTAACAGCCAGGGCAGAACCATCTTCGTCCGTGTGGTGAGGCCGTCCCTCACTACCTGCGATCTTACTGCAGAAACTAGTTCCATTGACGTTTCGTAGGCGCTGCTGCGTTTTGGCTGGCTGCCTGGGCCTGAGCCAGCCTATTACTCAGGGCTGAATGCCGTGTTGGCGCACCGGCCTTCCCGACCTTACCCCAATACATCATCAAATTTGTACCGATATGCCTGCTGACTGGATAGCCTTTTAGCGTGAATCTTGACTTGAGCGGCGCCAGGCGTTCTGCCTGTTGAACAGATTTGCAAGATAACTTAGTGCATCAAGCATTATACATGTGAGGTCGATGTGCTTTGAAATACAGATTCCTGCAACGGGTCCACAAAGCCTGCTGCTGCCTCACGCAGTTTACTGCTGAGCCTCCAGACCGGCTTAGCAAGAATGGGTTGTGCCTATCTAAGCTTGTTATGCTCAGTTCGGAGGAACATCTATACTGTATCGTGGCTCGGCCTGCCACGAGGCCCGCACGACTCAGGGGTGTGACGAGGCCCTTTCTTGTGCCGGCAAGAAAGGCTTAATGGATTGACTGATAGGAACATGGTAACGTCGACACATCAGAGGGTCCGCTCCACATTATTGGGTCATCGTCAACCAACTGCCCTGTCACTGTGTCCACCCTTGCAACCGCAGGGCTTGTCAGCGCGACAGCGCCTCCGCGATGGACCTCAGGGCAAATGGGTCCGGACTGGAGGCATCTCCCGGCAGCCTGCCGGAACCACCGGTTAGGGGTTACGCTGGCTGGGGAGTCCCAAAGGGCTCAGCAGTAGGCACCGCCCAAGGAAATGGTCCTGGGGCCGGAGAACAGCCGTCCGCCCAGCTCACGGCTGGCGGTTTCCAATCACAGCGGATCGCTGGGCAACATGCAGGATGTGAGGCGCAGCATAGCTACGCCGGAGGGAAGCCTAGACTGGGAGCTGCGTCGATTGGTGGAAAGACAGCGGCATGCGCTGGGCTCTATTGCCCAGGCCCTTCCAGCTGCTGGGCTCGTGACAGAACCCTGCAAAACGGTACAAATGTCAACAAGGGCCAGTTAGACGCCGTGCTGGGAGTACCCACAGCGCCTCAGTTCAGGGACCCGACCGGGGATGCAGTCAACAAAGCCTATGTACAAGTGCTTAAGGCGGAAGCAGAAAGCCGCACAGCGAAGGCTGAGGGGCGAAACGGCTCGGAAGGAGGCGACGGCCCCACAGGAGGGACAGCGCAGCCGGAGAGCAGGGAAGCCAGCCGTGGGGCCTCACACCAGACGCGCACGCAGGGGATGTGCCTGCAGCGCACCGTTCCTTACGTGGTCGTGCTGCAGACGACAGTGTCATGGCAGCAGAGGAGGGGCGCCTTACCCAGTCGATCGGTGCGGCTGGGTTAGGCCAAGGTAGGGCGGAGGACGCCCTCGACGGCGCTCGCCGCCACAATGAAGCAGGCCCCGCGCTTGGCATGGCCCTGGCGTCCAGCATTCAGCAGGCGCGGGCGGCATGGGGCGCTGGTCGGCCAGAGGCCCTTGGGGGCGTCAGTGTGCTGCGATTGGTGGGCGACACGGGGCCTGGTGTGCAAGGCTTGCCAGACCAGGGCCGGGATGCAACCTCGGCAGCGGGCCAGCTGGGGCCGACCAGCCAGGGGCTTGTACGGCTTAGCCTCGCTGGTGGGCAGGGCGGCCTCACATCGTCCTCAGACCGTGGAGCTGCTGCTGGGAATGACTTGGGTGCACACGAGGCTGGCGGCGGCGGTGGGGGCGGTGGGGGCTCCGACGGTACCACTGCGGGGCGTGGCGGGGGCTCGGCGCTGGAGGCAACTATACGTGCTTTGGCGGCCAGCGGTGTGGCGGCGGCAGCGGCGGCGAGCAGCAGCAGGCCTGCCGTGCAGCCAGACCGGGGGCCGAGCGGGCTGCTAGACGGGCTGCCGCTGCACGGAGTGCTGCAGCACCTGCTACAGCCTAACGGCCCCAACAGCGCTGACGTGCTCGACAGGCTGCTGCGGCAGGTCAACGCGGCCCGGGGCGAGCCACTGGGATCGGCCACCCAGGGCCCAGGCGAAAAGGTGGCGAGCGACAGTGGGGCTGGTGCGGCAGCGGGAGGCAGGGGGTGCGGGGACGCAGGCAACTCGAACGAGTCAGGCGGCAACTCCTTGGGGATTGTCCGTTGGGACTGGGACTCGGAGCTGATCCGGAAGCTGCAGCAGCACGGCGACATCTCCTGGCTGGTTCGCGGTCCCCAACAGGCCGCTGCCGCCTGAGGGTGTGCGTCAGCGGCAGATGGCGGAGCTCGCGTTAGCTGGCAAGTTGGCCGGTGGCCTGCCCGCAACTACTACGCCACTTGCCGGCCCGCCCGCCCCCTTAACAGGCAGGGCTGGGGTTGACGGCGGCGGCAGCATGGAGAGCAGCCGGACAGGCATCACTTCGGGCCGCAAGATGGACCTGGACGAGGCGCCAGTGTCGGAGTTCATCCTGCAACTGGTAAGGTGCATCGGATTTGCGCTGTGGACCCAGATTCAGGGTAGCCACAATGTTTGTGTGGCCATGCGCCAGCTGCTTGGCTTGCTACGGCCGTAGAAGCTCGGGTGTGGTGGTGGTGGTGGTAGGCCAATGCATTTCCATATAGCGGGCTGCACGCTTGAGCCGCTTGGCACCCCTAAGGATTCCCTTCCACTTCTGCGTGTGTTTCCTTTAACGTCCGCAACATTGTCTCCATGTGTCCTGCCCGCAGCCGTGAAGATGCCACCCGAGGTGGCGCAGAACAAAGACGCGAAAAACGCACACGTCGACGAGCAGTTTCAGCGGCAGACTGACCAGCTACTAGCCCTGGTACAAGCTACCAAGGCACCGAGACCGCCAAAGCCAGTGGCGACGGAGTGGGTGCTGGGGGGGCAGGAGTGGACGCTCAACGTGCCTGCTGCGGCAGACCAGATGCGGCGGGAACGAGAAGGGGGCCCAGAGTCCGCTCGGGAGGCCGACCGCGACCGGGACGGGGACCGTGCACCGGACGTGCTTGCAGTCGAACGCGAGCGGGACCGGGAAAGAGGCGCCAGGGAGCTTGCAGGCGGGCAGCCACGCGGCAACAGCCGCCCGGCAAGGCAGCAGCACATTAGCAGCAGTGGCGCTGGGTCAGCCGCCGGGTCCGCTGACGGCGGCGCAGGCGCAGGGATGTGGGCTCGAAGGGGCCCACGGGCCTGCAGCTTCTCCGTAGCCTTGTGTCGTCGGGCACGGCAGGGGTGGGCGTCGCAGGGCTGCTCAACGGCGGCGTCACCGCTCTGAACCTGGCGGGGCTGACCGGCGGGGCGTGTGACCAGCTGCTGGAGGACCTGCAGGCATTCGGGGTGATCAAGAAAGGCGGAGGCGGGGGTGGAGCTGGGGGAGGGAGCGCACCGGCGGCGACAGGCCTGTCTGCCGGCGACGCCAGCGGACGTGGGGGCCCCGCTGCAGTCGGTAATGGTGGCGTCGGCAGCGGCTACGGGCCACCTGCAGCTGGGGTTGCCAGATCCCGCGTGGCGGCTGGGAGCGCCGGAGGGGACACGCTGGGTGGGCGGGAGCCGCCAGCGCGCGAGCAGGCCTCACCGCAGCAGGCGGCTCAGCCACCTCGGAAGCCTAACAAGCGACCAGAAAATGGCAGCTTAGCGACGCAGATCCTGAAGCGGCAGAGGCTTCAGGACGAGCAGGCGGCCGCGATTGCAGGCAGTGGAAGTGGTGGGGGCAGCGGTGGGGTCGCAGGCGGCTCGGTCCTGGCCAGCCTAGGGCAGGCGGGTGCGTCTGGGCTGCTGCTGGGCGGCGCTGGCGGCGTGGCGTCGGGCGGGTTGGGGGGTCTGCCGGGCGCGGGTGGCATGGGCGCAATCGGCGGCGGTAACGGCACGGCCAATGCACTATACAGGTTGGCGATGCAGTCGTCGCCCTCTGCCATCTCCGCGGTCCTGGATGCCGCAGGGCCGCTGGGCGTTAGCGGTACGCCACTGAACGCTTTAGCGGCAGCGCTGGCAGCCCGCCGCGGAGCCGCCGGCTCAGGCGGTGGCGGCACCGTCGCAGGCAGCATCGCTGAGCTGCTGGCACAGCATGGCGCTGCAGGCCTGCCCGCCGCTGCTCTGGGGCTGGCTGGCGGGGCACCTGTGGGCATGGGAGGGGCGCGGGAGCTCTGGCGGCGCTGGGCGGAGCCGCTGGGGCGGGCGGTGCGCCCCCGCAGGTGGTGACGATGCTCCGCGACCTGCCCATCACGGACGCGCTCCTTACGGGGCTCAAGAGGGTTGGCCCGCTGACCGTGGCGCTCGGTGTGCCGGTGCCAGCGAAAGAGGTGCGTGGCCATAACCTGGAAGTGTGCATCAAGGCTGGTCGGCAGGTGCTGCGGGTGCATCCTGCAAGCACAACCTGTACTATCCTGCAGTGGCACTCGCCGTGCACAATGCAAAGTATCCATGCTGGAGCCACCCGTTGCGCCGACTTCCGGTGCAGTCCCGATGCACCCCTTGCACATTCAGGTCAGAACGGTTTCAGTAAAGTAGATCCGGTCTTGGCAAATGCTTTGCGTTCTTGGACCGCTGCCGATGCGTGTGTCACAGGAGCCGCCGCACTGCGCGCGCCACCGGGCCCATAAGGCTCCGCAACATCATGCGCGACGTGGTGTACCCGCCGCCGCGCAAGGGCCAGCCCGGCGACAGCGATGGCGCCGACGACGGCGAGGAGGACGACGGCACAGCGCCGCCGAAGCCACGACCCGCCGGCACGCCGCGGTTGCGACCTCACCCTGCCGCCATCCTTCCCGACGGCTCCCCGGCGCGCCCAGCCTGGGAGGCGGCCATGGCAGCGGCCGCAGCGGCGGCGGTGGCACGTGGCGTCGCCCCGCCGGCCTTACGGGTGTGCAGGAGGTCCCGCTGTGCCCAGCCGCGAGGGGCCGCTGGCAGGGCTGGCCGGCTTGGACCGCGAGATGCTGCAGCGGGCGCTGCAGGGCCCGGGCGGCTCGCCGCTGCGCCTGGCGCTGCAGAACGCGCTGGCGGGCGCCGGCGCGGGGCTGGCGGCGGGGGCCGTCAGGGCACACGGCCAGGAAGGGCCTGCGCCTGGTATCGACACTCAGCGGCTGGCTGCAGCTTTGGCGGCAGCGGCGGCAGCCACTGGCGCACGGGGTGGAGCCGATGTGCCGGCTACAGGCGGCGTGGGGCTGAGCCGGCCCGGGCAAGCGGCTGGTGGGAGGGGTGGCGGGGGACGGGCGGGAACCAGGCAGCCGAGCCCTGCTCCCGCTGGGTTGGGGACAGGGCGGGGGACGGGGGCACGCAGGTGAATGGGCGCGGCGGCGGACCAGCGGGGAGCGCTCCGGCTGCGCTGCCGACGCAGACCAAGAGCCGCCGCAAAGGCGGCGCGCCGTCTCGTGCTGCGGACTGAGGGCGTGCTTGGGGGCATTTGGGGGCGGCGTGCCTGGCGAGCCGGGTCTCATGTTAGCCCCAGATGCCGTGGCGCTGCTTCGCTGTGTGCGGCTTTCGTTCTGCGGCATCAGTGCGAAGGGGAATCGGGGAAAGGTTGAGTAAATTTGGTATGGCTGTGGGATGCGCAGACGCGTGTGCGGGATCCAGAGTGGCTTGACTGATACTGAAGGGTGTGTCTGCACTGTGCTCTGCCGTGCGGTTTTGTCCTGTGCTATGAGCATTCACTTTTCAGCAAGATTTTCGCGAGACAAGGCCGCCGGTCAGCGCAGCTGCCAGCTGCAGGATGCCATTGGGGGCTAGGTAGGGGGTGGCCATTGCACTGAGCCTACGCCCTGAAACATGACAAGGTGTACAGAGGAGCAGGGGCAAGGGAGGTCGGGGCGGTAGGGACGCTGGATGCACAGGGAGTGTGCTTTTCCAATCACTCTGTGGAGCGCGGTCGGGGGTGTCTCATGACAAGAGGCAAGTTACGGGTGTGGTTCAAATGCATGACCTGTCTGTGCAGCGGGGCATGCTGCTCCCATGGCGTAGCTCTCTTTCATTCCCTTTCATGCGTACGTAGCTCAGATGGGCCATATGGTGCGTGTAGAAGAGGCATCATCTTGCTTGCGCATGGAAAGTGAACCGCACGCGTACATGTTAACCCGTCTGAATCAAGTCATGACGGTGTTGGGCATGCATCCAAATGTGAGCTGTTGTCTTGCGGGTAAGGACAGCGGACCGTGCATGGGGATCGTGAGGACCGCCCAGGACACTGCCACATGTATGAGCTTGGCCTGAATCAGTGACCTTCGCAAAGACTGCTGCGCCTTCGCTTGGCTTGGCATCACCGCAGGACCCTTAGGTGCGAGGGGCAGCAGGGATGCGGCGCTGATGCTTTCAGTGGCGCCGTGGCTCTTAGAACCCAACGGGTCACGTGCTTGCATCACCAGATAGTGGCCGTGGGTCCTGCATGGTTATATGAGCTTAGGCGGCGGTGAAGGCATATCAGAGCCGCGTGTTACGTGTAACAAAGCGGACGGACGTGCTAGCATAATTTGAGCGAGGCGACAGCGCGGACTAAGGCTCCTGGGTCCTGGCTGCCTTGGCGTGCAGCACTCCTGGTGGTTGGATTCAGTTACCGTTATGATACCAGCGGTCCCTGTCAAACAGGACAGCGCCGATCGGTGGAGCCACGGTGTGGTGGCGCAGGGTGGCGTACGTGTACAGATTCCGCAATGCGCAACCGTACGGACGTGGCCTGCTCTCATGCCTAGCAGTGATGTCTGGACCCGCCATTGCAGCCCGCAGGCAGGCCCAGGCATGCCAGGCAAGCTCACAGGTTTATCAAGTCATGGCGCTAAGCAGGGCCCCCTGGTGCCAAGTTCACCGCTTGAGATGACGGGTCGCCCCAGGTTGTCCTGACGACAACCGTATCAAGTGCAAACGCACGGCGCCAATGTACGATGACGTCGGTGAACCCAGGCAGCAGATGTGCGTAGGCATCCTATTCTGCAAGACTGTGTGTACAGGTGTGTATCTGAGCAGGTCTGAGCAGGATGTGAGCAAGGGCAAATAAGGCCGGGCTCTGAGTCGGCTGCGATTCAGCTCACAGCCCGGTTGCCCATGTTACGCTCAGGGGTCACGCTGCAACGCCAGACACGACTGCTGGGTGTATCCAGTGCCCTTCTCTCTTCAATATGCTGAAGAAGACATTGCAGAGTTTCCTGTTTCACAATTTCGTCTGAAGTGGTTGTGATCTGGGCGTTACACCGTCAAGGTAGTGAGGGCGTGGTCTTGAAGGGCCTCGATTAACAGGCATTGTACGGCATGGCCAGGGTGCGCCGGAAGGTGTGAGGGACGAGCTCTATGAGGTATGCATAGTAGTAAATGTATAGCCGCTTAACACGTACCACAGTTCCCAGCCGCCGCCCCGCCGACGCGGCGACCGACACAAAACATCAAAGCTGTTTCCAACAAGGCTGCGTCGAGTTGCACTGACGACATCATCATGGATTCGTCACAATTATGGTACTGTCCGCACCGGCCGGACTTCCTTGTTTTGACCCCATGCGACACCGAGGAGGTGCCCTGCTCGGCGACCATGGTTGTGTCGCTGGACCACATGCATCAACCAGAAGGTCCTGATAAGAAATGGCGACACCCTAAGTCAACGGCCTGGGTCACGTGCTTTGGCGACGTCGGGAAGCAACAGCCGCGCATCGTGCGTTGCACGTGTGGGCAGTCGCCGTGCCAAATGCGGAGCAGGCCTCACAACGAGCTCGACGACTTGATACCCAAGGACTGGGCCACCAACTACGTGACGCCCGCCACTCTGCCCCCGGCGACAGAGCAGCGACGGGAGTCCGCCATCCGGATGTGGTGGGTGTGTCAGGCACTAAGCGCTGGACACTGCAACACCTGCACTACGTGCAGACAAGCTTGTCACAAGCTGCTCAGCAAGCCCTTTCGGGGATGCGCACTCCATACACGCGCTGACACGGAGCACGGCTGCGGCCGTGTCGCCTCTTTGCACGTGCAGCGATATGGCTTCAAAGCATAACGCACGGGCATGACAGCTGCTTAACGGCGCAACCCAGTATGGCATCTCCCGTAGCCATTGTCCATGGCTTTTCCTGCCTGCCTATGATAGTGCCCCATCTGCCTATCCAGGCTGGACTGCACGGGCAAGGCCGACCATGAGCTGCCACGGCCCGAGGGCGCGGAGCAACCCCAGGAGCAGGATGTGACGGCAGCCGCTGAGGTGATGCTGACAGACTACCTCAAGGGTCGCGTGTGCTTCAACTGCAACCTGCCGTCCACCAAGATGAGCAAGTGCGGCAGCTGCAGCCAGGTGCGGTGTCAGGGGATAGACGGGGCTCCTTCGAGCAGCGGCGTGCTGGTGCCTCGCATGGTGGTGTACATGTGTGAGGGCACGGCGACGTTTGTTGGACCGGCCTCCTTGGAGCGCAGTATAAGCTGTGATCTGCCATGTACTCGTATAAGTTGTGCGTCCGCTCACTAACCTCCGTGTACGGTTGCCCGCTTGAGGTGCACAGGCGCGGTACTGTTCCCGCGAGTGCCAGCGGGCACATTGGGGCACCCACAAGGTTGCGTGCAAGGCGCTGGCGGCGGCGACGGCGGCGGCGCCAGCGGCCGGCGCTGCGGCTGGAGATGCGGCGGGCGGCAGAGTGGCCAACGTGTAGCGGGCCCGAGGCGCTGACCTGGGGCAGCAGCATGCGAGTGGCAGGATGGGGGTCGTTGCCGCGGCAGCAAGCTGCAGGCAGCATGGAGCAGGGGAAGGGCTTGGCGGCCAGGGTGGCGGCCAGGGTGCATAGTTTGACGGCTTTGGGAGGACACGATGCCATGCGCCCGGAGCTGTGCGCTTGTGGATTGCGGGGCTGGCCAGCAGTTGGTGCTGGCAAGGAGGGCCCTTGGCTGAGGCACGCAACGCATGATATCATTGCAGTGTCCCGGCCCCAGGAGGTGTGGAAGTTCCAACCATAGCAGCGGTGCGCTACTGCCGGCGAGCTGGATGCAGCCAGGTCGGGCGTCGTCATGGGGCGTCGCAAGCGGGGTGGAGTAGGGGGTTGCGCCCTGTGCCCAGTGGCGCCTATGGGCCACGACCTGCTATCGTGGTTCTCCAAAAAGGACGGGTGCTCAGGCTGCACTGCTCCTCCTTGTCTTGACATCCGCTACACGCTGTTTAGCCGAGCTCAAGTCAGCAAGCGACCTCCAGACGACAGGGCTGGGGCGCACGGGGCAAGTTGGGCGTGGGAGCTGGGTGAATGGCAATGTGAGATTGTGACCTGCATCGTTCAGCTGACTCATATGGCAGAGCGCATCGGTGTTTGGCAAAGAGGTATAGGCTTGGCCTTACTAGCTACATCCTTGAGCTCGTGCTGTGGCCACCAGGGGGCGCCAGTGCTCGGTGGTGATCGACTGCCGCCATTTTGGTGTGGTGCTTATCGGGCTCTGTGGCTGGTCGCCTGCGCCCTGCGGTTGGTGGGCTTGTGACCCGGCTGCCAACACCCTGTCAGCCGCTTTTGCAAGTTGGTGTAGCATTCGGCGGCTGGGACATACTAGCACGTTCCACTGCAGCTCGTACGTGTCAGGGAGGTGTGACGGTGGCTTAGCACGCACCTGCCTGCGCTACAGCGAGATGGCCAGGCCAGGGGGCCAGGCAGTGGCGCTCTCCTGGGGCCGGGAGCCCGGGATAGCTCACAGCTTCGGGCCGTATCATTGCATTAGTTTTGGCCAAGCTCAGTACGCGACGGTGAATGTAACTATGGGGAAAGTCAGAAAGGAGGAGAGCACAAGCCTTCAGCGTTCATGGGACCGGCGTCGGCCCGCCCTCAGGCCACGTCGTCTTTACATCCACGTGTCACCGCCCCAGCATGCGGACCGGGGTCAAGCACAGAACGGAGTCGTATCCGCGCTTGCAGAAGACTGCAAAGATGTCCTGGTGGCATGGCTGACGGGGGCGCTGGTGGCCGGAAGGCCAATGCGGCTGTCTGTGGTATCGGAGCGCAGGGCATGACTGGGGTGGTGTGATGCCGTGTCGTCCGGTAGCGGAACACTATCTTTATTTATTGATACACACTTCCTGTCATGGGGAAGGGCTCGGCGAAGAAGCGAAAGGTCTGGCTTGGGTGCCGGAGCTCGCCCGCGCAATCGCGCCGTCCACTCGCTAGCGGTAACGAGCGCGATCATCAACATGCTAACGACTTATATACTGCATACACGGCACAGGATGGAGGCGGAGGCTCTGCCATACCTGTGCTGGAAGTGCACAAGCTAGACCCGGCGCAGTTCTGGGCCGAGCATGTATCACAGCGGCGTCCGGTACGTCACATAAGCTATTTCATAATCTATGCAAACTAGTCCTTCATTCCACCGACCTGTAAGCCTTTGCAAAGGCGAGCCCATCCCACCTCAAAACTGCTCCCTCACTGGTGCCTGGTGGTGACCACAGACAGCAATCCCTCCTCCCCTGGGGCCTGTCCAAACAGGCACTGATTCGCGGCCATTTAACGGATGCTGGGTGGCGCGCTCTGGACTGACAACTACCTCGTACAGCGCGCGGTGGGTGCCAGGGCGTCCCCAGGCAGACACTAAGGGTAGCTGTCCCAGCCACCAAGCTGCCAAGGAGGGACGGCGCCCAGGACCCTGCCATGGAACGAAACTCTTACCGCATTCCAGCCCTTGACCTGTGGGGCGAGCCAAGAGGTGGTCATTCGCAGATAGTTCAGGCGGCGTAACAAATGTGCACGGCTGTGTAGGCATGGGAGCAGGAACGGCGCTGGCGCTTGCATAGCTCAGCTACTTCTGCGACGTAATATGCACTATAGCGGTATGGTCTATACCCCATCGTGCTGCTGCTTATGCGGCTGTTGCAGGGTGATGCTGAGGTGCTGGTGGAGGTGCGCGGGGGCGCGGGTGCGGCGTACGGCAAGGGCGTCAAGAAGCGCATGACGTTCGGCGCCTTTGTGCGCGCCATGGCCGCGGGAGACGCCACCCTGTACCTCACCGCACAGCAGGTGCGCTGAGGCTGCAGCGCCACCGGTAACGTTGCTCTGGTTGTGTCCCGGGAGGCGGACGGCGGGCGCGACCTCGTTTTCGTGGGTTTTCCCCCGAGCTCCGCTTACCGCCGTGCCGTAGCATCTGCGTGCAGAGTGCAGGGCCCTTTGCGGCCGCAGACAGAGGGCCGTAAGCACCCACGCTTGCCAAACGTTGAGCTCGGCCCCACCCTCGTCTCCTGCCTGCGTCTGCACCGACGCGTGCCCCTCCACATGACTACACCGCACCCCCGTTTCACTTAATTCTTAACTGGACACTTGGTCACAAGTCATTTTAACTGGGCTGCACACGGTACCCCACGTCTTCAACGCTGCTTCTCGCCTGGCCCTGGTGCAACCCGCAACCCACCCCCACCCCGCGCTCCCCCACCCTGACCCCGGCCCCTCCGCAGCGGCCCACCGGCCCCGACGGCCACCCCGAGCTGTACTCGGAGCCGCTGGCCTCGCTGCGTGATGACTTCGTGCTGCCCCGCCTGCTGGGCCACCTGGTGCCGCAGTCGGTCAACGTGTGGATGGGCGCGGCGCAGGAGGGTGGGCAGGGGCAGCACGGGGTCGTGGGCCAGCGTGCCTGACGTTGGCAAACTCGTGGGCGCGGGGAGCAGGGCAGGGGCAGCAGGGCCCGGTCCGCTGCACGGTGCAAGCGAGAATGCCGGGGTAGCTTCGGTGCAGGCTACCGGTGTGACTTCGGGGCCTGTCGTAGAATGCTCGGCAGGCCCTCGCTTACCTCTTTGGTTGCCTCCAGGCAGCAGTGTCTCTGTTAGGATGCCCAGGTGTGCATCCACCCTTGTTGCTTCTGCTGTTCAACCCACGTCTCCTTCGAGTGCAGGCATCAGCGTTTCCGTGATTCCCTGACTCTTTGCGTGGTTTCCTCCCGTTCTACGCGTAACCCCAGGCAGCAGCAGCGGGCTGCACCACGACTTCCACGACAACCTGTACGTGCTGCTGCGCGGCCGCAAGCGCTTCAGGCTGTACCCGCCCTCCGACGCGCCGCGCATGTACACCGTGGGGCAGCTGGCGGCCGTGCACCCCAACGGCCGCATTGTGTACAAGGGGCAGGGCGGTCGCACGGCCACCACACCTGCCGAGGGTTGTCTGGCATGCAGTGCTCATGGGGCCACACGTGCCGCTGGGTTTTCTGCGGGTGCGGGCGGTACTTGACACACTGTGCGCTCGGTGGGCGCGAGGCAGTAGCTTATGACCCGCCGAGGGGCAGTAGCGTGGGAGCTTCAGGACGGTCTAGAGCCGTCCTCTCCGGACACCAGGTGTCCCGTGTGGCTGGTGGGACACTCAGTGCTTGCCGGTCCTGCTGGACCTGCACGAGTACTTCGTCCCTGTCCCTAGGCTGTTAACTCCTTTTCCACGGCATGTACCCCAACCCTGCCCACACCTTACGGAGCCCCGTTCCGTCCACCCGCCCACGGATCCACCCTCAAATCCCTACTGAAGGGTGACGTGCGGGCCGACGGCGCCGACGCCAAGGAGGCGGCGCTGGCGGAGGCGCGGGCTGCCGCCGAGGAGGCGGTGGCGGAGGCGGAGGCGGCGGTAGCGCACGGGGAGCAGGTGGGTCGGCGGCATGGGTGACGGGTTGCAGCTGCACGGTGATGCGGGTCGTCAGGGGCTACTGAAGTACCACTGCAGAAACGGGCTGGGGCAGGGCTCCCAGATTTCGCTACGGACAGGCAGTTGCGGGCCCGCAGGCGAAGCGGTGTGGGGCATGGTCATGGTCATGGGACCTTGAGGTGCGTCCCTCATTGGTGTTGGCCGTGGCCGCTGCAGGGCGCTAAGGAGCGGCTGGCTGCGGCGGAGGCCGCGCTTGAGGAGGCCCTGGAGGCGGAGCTGTCGGACGCCATGGATGGCGGCGACGGCGGAGGCGACGGCGACAGCGACAGCGAGGACAGCGATGGGCCGTTTGGCGCCATGCGCGATGACTACGTGGACTCGGACGCAGAGGACATGTCCGAGGACGGGGACGGGGACGGGGATGAGGGAGAACAGGAGGCCAGGAGGCGGGGTCAGGGGACCAGGAAGAAGGGTGGGGATGGGGAGGGGAAGGACGGGGGGCTGGTGGTGGACAACGACACGCCTCCCTCCTTCTCGCGGGTGGACCTGCGGGACGGCGTGTCGGATGCGGAGCTGGCGGCGGCCTTCCCGCGCTTCCCGGAGCGCGGCGCTGGAGGTGGAGGTTGAGGCGGGCAGCATGCTGTACCTGCCGGCAGGTGCGGGCGGAGCGGCAGGGTGGGGGTCGGGGGCAGTGCAGAGCGGCGCTGAATCAGGCAGAAGGGACAGGCGCTGCCGCAGCTACACGGCAGGCGTCCCACCGGCGCATCCAGGGGCAGGGGCACGTCGCATCCAGGGGCAGGGGCACGTCGCATCCAGGGGCAGGGGCACGGCGCATCCAGGGCAGGGGCACGGCGCATCCAGGGGCAGGGGCACGGCGCATCCAGGGCAGGGGCACGGCGCATGCCGGATGGGGCGGGGTGGGTGGGGTGGCCGCTTGCCGTGTGGCGTCGTTAGAGTGGATAGGAGTTCGACGGGCCAACCCCAAAAGCCTTCCTCCCGAGAATCACCCAATGGCGCTCCCGTCATCTGCACGGTACTGCTTCCCACGAACTGCTCCCCACGCCCCAGGCTGGTTCCACGAGGTCACGTCGTACGGCGATGCTGTACCCGGGCAGCCCAACGGCGGCCACCTGGCCTTCAACTACTGGTTCCACCCGCCAGACAGGTTGGACCCCGCTGTACGGCTTCCGCCGGCCGTATGTGCACTCGTACTGGCCGGCCATGTGGCGGCGGCGGCTCGAGTCAGGGCGGTACAGCTCCCCCGGGGATGAGAGCACCTCGGTGCCGGACGAAGAGGACGCCCCGGGGCCCAACGCAGCGCACGGCAAGGGGCACGGCGGCGAGGCGAGGCACACGTGGCACAGGGACGCCCAGGCGTTGCCGTCGGCCCTGCTGCACCACAACCAGCAGGGCCACGCGGACCACCATGTAGGGTTCGGCGCAAAGGACACGGCGGGCCATCAGGCACACGAGCACCTCCACTCACCACCACCGCCAGCGGCCGCGGCCGCAGCCCGTGGAGCTGCTTCCACGGCCGCCACTGGCGGCGGCGGCAGCAGCTGCTGCGGCCGGACAGGTGCCAGTGGTGTTGTCGCCCGCAGCGCCAAGCGGGTAAGGCTCGCGGATGTAGGTAGCGGGGAGAAGGCCGAGCAGCCTGAGCAGGCACGGGCGGGGCCGGGGCGCGGGGGCTCTGGGGGTTTGGCGGCCAGGGAGCTGGGCCCGGCGCAGGGTGCAGAGGAGGACGGGGACCTGGACCCGCCCCGCCGTACGGCGGTGCAGAATGTACGGCAGAGGGTGATGGCGGCGCTTGCGGCGCTGCAGCGCGGAGCGGGAGCGAAAGGGTGAGCGCATGGGGAAGAAGGGAGGTGGAGGTGAGGCTGGAGGCGGCGGCGAGGGAGGCGAGGGAGGCGGGGCCGCCGGCTCGGGCCCCTCCCGAGGTGCAGGCGCTGAGCGACGGGGAGTACAACCTGCTGCTGGCGCTGGACGCACAGAGGCGGCAGGCGCAGGCCGTGCAGGTGCGGCGCGTGGGGTCTGCAGGGGAGGACTGGGATTCGTGTGGGGCCATGGGGGTGATCGCGGTGGGGGCAGGACAACGCTCAGGCACGAGAAAACTGCATCCACGAGCCATTGTGGGCTGCAGCCTGCACGTCGTATTGATGGCGGCGGTGTAGCGTGCTTGCCGTGCAGCGGCATTTCGTTCCGGAATGCACGTGTATGTTGCCTTCTTGTCTTTCCGTGCCACATTATGTTATTGAGAGCCTGGTTTCCCGCTCCCTGCTCTTCATCCCCAGGCTATGCAGGCGCAGTACATGCGGCACGTGAAGCTGCAGGCCGTACGGCGCATGCTGGCGCGGCTGCCCCCCGGCCGCCGCCACCACCCTGTCATTGCCGTAAAGCCCGAGGTACGGCGGTACAGGCCCGCGGCGGCGGTGAAGGCGGGCGGGGTCAAGGGCCGGGCAGGGGCAAGGACGACGGGCAACAGGGGCAGGGGCAGAAGCGTGTGGCTGGGAGCAAGCGCCTCAGGTAGTGGCTCGGCGCAGCGTAGGCAGGGTGCGTGCGCAAGGGGGGCTAGAATGCTGCGCGTGCGTGGTCCGGGGCTAGGTGGTCGCAGGTGTGCGTTGACGACGCAGGGCCACAGCATATTTTACACGACGACTTACTTATGGAGGCATGAGTTATTAGCAAGAGAGCATGGCTCAACTCCTGTCAGTGAGGCAGGTGGAAGTGCTGTCAAGGCCAGGAACCTCGGGTTTTCGGGAGGCTTCCACGCTGCGCCGTGCACTGGTGCAGTAGTACAGAACACATAGATAGCAAGAGTGTCTACGTGCGTGTCGCGCCCGAATGTCCCCGTATCCCTAATGGCGGGAAACACCTCTATGAGCAGGACGGGGCTGGGCTATGGAAGGGGACAGAAACCCCCAACACCGCATCCTTCAACATACAGGATGCTGGCTTTCTTGTTCGGCTGGTACATATACAGATTGTCAATCTGGTGCTGTAAATCTCCCAAAGGCAGCTGCTTCGCTGTGCGTGGAGGGCACCGGTTCTTCAGCTGTCAGATGGTGCCAATTTGGTTCCACCCAAATGTCTCCTTCCTCTGCCGGCGCAGCGTAGCGCGGCGCTGGTATGGCACCTGAAGGACGACGACATAAGAGTGCTAGGTTTTGTAACGAAGCATGCCATTATAATACGGCCTTTGCCACAAGCTCCTCAAGCCCGTACGCCACCTGGGTGCAACGCAACTGCAGCAGCTCCAGCAAACGCGCATATCCATGCACGCACGCCGCAACTGTGCCCTCAATCTTCAGCCCCCCGCCGGCCGCCCGGCCCCCAGCGCAAGGGGCCTCCGTCTGCCAGCCAGGCTGCAAGCTATCCTATGCAGACAGCACAAGGTTTGCCCCGTGAGGACAAAACTGACAGGAGGAAACGCCACACGGTGAAGCCGGGCGTGCAATTTCGGCCGGGAGGGCATCATGCGAGGCAGATGACAGCAACTCGACGGCTTGTGTGGTAGCTTGTAGTACGACCAAACCTTTGACATATGTAAGCTTTGACACAGGAAGGGCTTCCACATCCCTTCAACGTGGGGTCACGTTTCATCACAGCACGCAGCACGCCAAGCCACGTGCATCAGCACCCAGACGCAGGACCGTTGGGAGTTGCAATCCCAGTTGCAGTTGCCCTAGATCTCTGGCCTGCTCCTCGGACCCCGGTGGCCCGCAGCCAGCCGGCACGTGACCTAGCAGCACGCCGCCAGCACCTCGTGCATGGGCGCGTGCACGCCAAAGCTCGGGTCACGGTGCGCGTACAGCACCTGAGGAACGTCGGCCAGCATACATGGTCATTACAGCGTCAAAAGATATGCTTTCACCTGCGCAACGTGTAATTCATATTGCTGCTGGCGAACGGGGTCACCAATCGTATCAGCTGGGGAACGCACAGTACCGTTTCTGTACAGTGTGTGCCTACACGGAGAGTGCGCTGCGAGTCAGGCTGTGGCGCAGGCGCGCGGCCCACCCGCCCCTGCTGCTCCAGGCCTGGGAAGTGCTCCACAGGCGTGCGCCCGGACAATCTCCCCGCGCACGCACCTTGTTGCCGTCCAGCACGAACACGCCGCCCATGATGAGGGTGGTCTGCGCGTCCTTAGGCCGGATCATCTTGTACTTGGACAGCACGTCCTGAAGTCATCCCACGACCGCTCGCGCATGGCCTGGCGAGGCGCGTGCAGGCAGCAATCAATGCTCAAT
This sequence comes from Chlamydomonas sp. KOR1, assembly GCA_036984285.1. Taxonomy (NCBI): domain Eukaryota; kingdom Viridiplantae; phylum Chlorophyta; class Chlorophyceae; order Chlamydomonadales; family Chlamydomonadaceae; genus Chlamydomonas; species Chlamydomonas sp. KOR1. Next base: position 20,594 of record BQMZ01000378.1, on the reverse strand, counting down.
GAACGTGGCCGGCTTTGAGACGAGAAGGACATGGAGGTGCAAAAGGGCGTGGCCTCTTTGAAGTTTACCGCCTAGGCGAGACCTCGAACGGAACCCCTGCCCGCGATCTAGAGAACTAGCCGTAACCCTCCGCGGTCTCATTTGGTCCATTATGTTGTACCGTACTTGCCCCACACATTGTACACGGGCAAGATTGGCCTATCGGGTCCACGGCGGCTGACGAAATTCCTTGACGTTTTATGGGTGCCATTTGCGTGAGTGGCTGGCATGGCTGGCTGCTGCACGCGTGCCCCACCTGCCACGTGGTGGGGGTGAAGAGGCCCTTGAGCCCCTCCACGCACTGCGGGTGGCGTAAGAAACAGCACCAGTGAGCATCAGGCATGCCGGTCGGCAATGGACTTCTACGCAATTCGCGGATGATAGCTCAAAATGTCATGGGTACGCAGCAAGATGCACCTGATTGGCACGGCAACAACCTGCCTAACACTGCCCGGCACCGCATGAGCCCCAGTCCACGCCCCACCTGCAGGTGTGTGTACAGCTGGTGGTCGGGGTCCAACAGCAGCAGCTCGGGCGGGAACGGGGCAGAGGCGCAGAACTCCCGCCCGCCCTCGGGGCTGCCTGCGGGGCGGGGGCGGAGCCAGGGGCCGTGAGGAGCGCGGGGTCACAGGGTGTGGGTTTAGCAGCAGGCGCGCGGCCTTGACCAGTGGCACGACGTGTGTGCCATGAACCCCATGCACCGTTGGAGCAGCGCCATGGTGCCACCGCCTGCAGCTGGCTGCAGCTGGGATGCCGGTACGCATGCCGCCACTCCTGTGCTGCTGGGGGAACTGCAGCGTACCTTTTGAGCGTACCAGCATCGACCTGGGAAAGCCGGTTCCCAGGCGTAACCCAGCACTGCTCACCTATGGCGACTACGACTAGCTTATAGCCCGCGGCGGCGAACCGCGGGTTGGCCTGGAGCAGGGCTTGTGCCTGCTCCCAGCAGAACTGTGGTGTGGCGTGGAAAAGGCAAAGGCGCATGACAGGGGACGTTTTTAGGGCGGAGAGGGGCCTCAACCTGGCTTACAGCAAGTTGCGTTGAGAAGCAGACAACAAAGACTACGACTGTTGTTGTACGTGCTATGGATGTAACGGTCACGAGGAACGCCGCCTGCACAAGTGACGGTCCGTTGCAACACTCAACTGGTCAGCCCAAGTGGCGAAGCAGGCCCACAACCACGCGGCCATCAGCCTGCTGCAGAAGCTCCCCCACACTGACGGACGAGCCCGAAGGCGTCAGCAGCTGGATGTCCTCGCCCCTGCGGTGTGGGCAGGGTGGGTAGTTGTGAGTTGGAAGGGAAGGTGTCGTAGCTGGTGGATTGTGGCTACGGCTACCTGGCGGGGAAGTGGGGCGATGGCCCTGGGGTTGTCGCTGGACAACCCCGTAAGTCACGGGGCATGGGGACAATATGCGTGGCTGTAGTGGCTGGAGCGGGCAGCACAGGCACGAGGGCGCTGCTGCGGCATGGGGAGGGTGATCGGAGCGGGGCAGCCTCTGTACGTCAGCAACCGGCGCGCTCGCGCGCACTCAGGCGAGTGCAATCATGTTATATCAACTGCAGCGTGATCTGGCGTGATATGTGCTTCTTCACGACCGATCCTCCATGCCACCGACTGGAAACTGTGATACGGCAGCCCTGCAGCGAAGCCCCCCAGGACACCCCGCGTTCCTACTTCTGTCACTAGACATTCAGCCATGCCCTTTAAAGGGACTTCCAAAGCATGGAATATCGTGTGCAGGATTAGAAATTGTCACTATGTAGTCTCACCCGAGGAAAGGGTTATCATTGGTGGGGGCTGACACCGTGCTGGCGGAGACCGCCCCTCGCAAGCGCTGGCCACCCGCATCGGAGGGTCTCCCGAAAGCGCCTTGGTGCAACGGAACCTACGTAGCAATTATGCAGTAATCAAAGTGTCTGAGTTTCACTGCCACTTGAAGCACAGAGCAGGGTAGATGCTGAGGAGGAGTTGCGATTAAATGTCGGAGGCTATGAGCCAGAGGCCCAAGGCTGCCACGACCCTAGCGACAGTAAAGCCCTTCTTGTAGCTGACTTACATGGCGTGCCAATGCTCTCGCTCTGGAGGTCGTCAGACATGCACGTTTGTGGCTGTTGAAGCGGTCTGGGGCCACGGCCCGCTGCATTTGCAGCGACGCAGCCATCTTGTAAGTCCAAGCGTAGGAGTGCAGTTCGGAAATCTAAAGTTTGCTTGCGTGTGACCAGAAGAAGCATGGTCGTCCTCAGCGTAACCACCATGGGAGCGTCCAGGGGAGAGCCCTCGCCAGCGCCTGCTCACCAAGGGAGCTCCCCTGCTGCTCACGTTTGTGGCACCGCCGCGAAGGCCCGACAGCGCAGGGAAGGGCTATTGGGTGCGGGGGGGGAGACGCCCTCATCATGCCCTTCCTGGCAGGCGTCCTGTTCCAATCCCACGCATTAGGTGCATACGTACGCTGGTGACTTGGTGGGTGTTTGTCTGTCGGGCCAACCCCGACCCGGCCCGACGTGCCCCGACCTGCCTCGATACGAACGGCACGTCCCCTGAACGACAGTCATTGCTATCAGCCTTGACCACACACGGCATCTCTTTCTTGCGGTGTACCGGCCAGCCCGCGTGGTGCTGTTCAGCTGCCTTGCCCAAGAAGTCCAGGTGCTTCCTCCGTGCCACTGTATGATGGCTCAGGCTGGCACGCTAAGGAGACATCAAATTCACATCCTTACATCAGGGTCCACAAACACGTTGTTGCTTCGTCACCGGCACCTCCAATGACCGCTGCCGGTACGACCTTTGCTGTCGAGGGCAGTTCACCGGACGAGCGAGCGCCTGTTGCACCGTCACCTTCACCCCTGTGGGCCCCGGAGGTACACAGCCTTCGGGCCCCCTTTGAGCCGCCACTGAGCTGCACCGCCGAACGACCGCCAACCACGTCCCCTTAACCACCTCCCAACATCATACACGTCAAAAACTGTACTCCATGTCCTTGTAAGATGCGCTGGGTGCAACAACTGCATGGGACCAACTGGACCAACAATAAGGAACTGTTAGCGGTGAGGACCTGGGCCATGCTTATTCCAAACAGGGTCTCAAACCCACCATTATAGCTCCGCCGGCCGCCGCTGCACCCCGTGTTCACGCAAGAGAAGCAAGCAGCCCCCCACCCCCAGTCATACGTAGCGCTGCATGCGTGCACACCTTCAGGCCATCGCACAACGAGCAGAGCTTGTCGATGGAGCCAGTGACGGAAACAAATTCGGATCTGCAGCAAGTAACTATCAACAAGATCACAGCGTCATGCATGGGTCAAAGGACCGCTCAGCGATTAAGCTCCCAGCAATACAGAGTATGTGCTGTAAAGGTGCTGACAAGGACAGTTCCTAACAACAAACCCACCCGCGGGCACGTATAAGCACATCGAGTATGCCAAAGTAAGGCAAGCCCCACGGGGCAAGAGCAACAGCATACAGCAAAGAAGAAAATATGGAAATGCATGGAACGTGCTGCCACATCGCTTGCAGGCCAGAGATGAGAGCACTGGCATGGCCCCTGGCCCACCATTCCCACCACGCACTGAGCAATACGATTGATGAATAAGCCGACGCCCGGCTCTGCACGGCAAACACAACCTGCCCCTGTGCCTTACCGTACATACCGCTACGGTATCGCCGCACACCACTCATGCAGGTCAATGGGCACAGGGCCGCACAGCGCTGCCGCCACCGTCTGTCCCGCGGTCGCCCACTGTTGCGCGGGCCAACACCACTGCCTAGCTCCACTACGACCGCTCCTTCAGTTGCTGGAGCTCCTGTCGCAGGTGCGCCAGCCTCTCCCTGGACGGAAATGCGGTGTAGAGCCTGCATGCAATCGCAGACACAACGTTACACATGGTTACAAGACGACCAGCTGTCGTATGCAACAGCTCGAACCCTCAGCATGTAGACCAGCCGTCCCTACAAGCCAACAGCATGCACGTCAGCATGTAGGGGAAAGTACGACAGCGGCAGCCTGTCGCGTAAGCGCTCGTGCCAGCCCACCTGCGCCAAGTTGCTGCTTAGCATCTCGTTAACGCGCTGGACCACGTGCATCAGCTCCGACACCTCCGCCTCGCGCCCCTGCCGCGCGCTCTCTGCCCCTCCCGCCGCCGCTGGTGCCGCCGCCGCCGCTGCTGCCGAACTGGCCCGTACTTCGTCCAGCTCGCGGCGCATCTCCGAGACGAGGTCGACCAGCGCATCCTGGGCCTGGACGGAGGTACGGCGAGGATACGAAACGCATCAGAAACAGGTCCTTGCTTAGGAAACAGGGAATGGCAGTTGTCACCGAAAGGTGCAGCTGGCTGCCGGAGCGGGCATAGCTTCACACAGGTGTTCGGTATTCAGAGGAAATGACCTGAAATCTAGCGGGATGGCAATGGACGAAGTCCTGGCAATGCGTTACCAGGGCTCCTTGCGAGGTTGTAAACACTTGTACGTAATGGTATTGCTACGCAGTTGCCAAGCAGTCGCCGTGCCCCCATGCCGCCGCACCTCCAGCGCCAGCGCCTCCCCAGTCCGCAGCACCTCCACTTCCCGCGACAGCTGCTGCAGTCGCCGCAGCAGCGTGCCGCTGCCGCCCTCATTTGGCCCCATCATGCCCTCACTCGCCTCCGCAACCCCCAGCACCTCAACTTCCAGCCCCTGCCCATCCTCCAACCCCTGCTGCTCCTCCGACAGAGCACGCTGTTGCCGTCCCTGCCGCCGCCGCACCACCCTGCTGAGCGGGACGTTGCCTGCCGCAGCCCTGCCCCCGCCTCCTTGCCCCTGTCCCTGCCCCTCCTGCTGCTGCCGCCCCATGCCCGACCCTGAGGACACCGCCCCTAAAGACGTGGCCGAGGCGCGTGCACTGTTCAGGGCAGATGAAGCGGACCCCCGTCTCCGGAACGAGCTGCCTCCCCCAGCCGCCAGCCCTCCAGCCCCACGCGCCGACCCCATCCCCATCCCGACCCCGCCCTGCACCGCCACTGCCGCCCGCATGCGCCGCATCTCCTGCTGCAGCGCCCGCACCTGCCGCCGCACCTCGCCAAGACCTGAGCCGGACGCCCCCGCCTCGCCCTGGTCCTCATCCCCGGGCCTGACCGCGCCCGGCGCAGCGCCCATACCCGTGTCCGCACCCAAAGGCTGCGCCACAGGTGCCGGAGGCGCCGCCACCACTGCCGCCAGCAAGCACGCTGCCAGGTGCTCCATGCCCTTGGCAAGTTCGTCCACCGACGCCCGGGCGGCGCACGCGTGCTGCTCCGCCTCCTCCCGCACCGCCGCCACAGCCGCGCCCAGCTCCGCCCTCAGCTCCTCATCCCGCCGCGCGCCCTCCGCCACCTGACTCGCCGCGGCCAGCGCCCCGTCGAGCACCCGCCGCTGCTCTGAGGCCGCGGCCTGCTGCTCCGAGAGACCACCCAGCCGCTCCACCGCCCCGTGGTGCTGCGTCAGCAGCTGACGGTGCTCCGCCAGCGCCTCACGGTGCTCCGTGACGGCCCGGCCCTGTTCCGAAACCACCACGTTCTGCTCTAAAACGGCGGCCTGCAGCTCGTCCAGCAGCCCCTGCTGCGCCCTCAGCGCACCCTGCATCAGCTTCTGCCGCTCTTGCAGCTGCCGCACGCCGACGCCTAGGTGCTGCAGCTGCTGCAGCACAGCGTGGGCTGGGGGCGTTGACGGCTGCTGCTGGTGGTGGTGTTGCTGATCGTGCGGCTGCACCTGGTCGTGGGAGTGCGCATCAGCGGAGGATGCGACAGACCCTGGTGACCCATGGGCCAGCGGGTCCGCCGCGCGCGGCGACTTGGCGGCTGCAGCAGCCGCGGAGGCCACTGCTGCGGCTGCTGCGGCCATCTGCGCGATGGACTGCTGCTCCGCCGCCAGACGCTGCCCGTGCTGCTGCTGGTGGTCCACGGCGGCGCGCTGCATGTGCAGCTGGCTGGCTAGCAGCTGGTGCTGCTGCTGCATGGCGCCCACCAGCTGCGTGAGGTTCAAAAGCTGCGAGGGCGGGGCGGACGGATCACAATGACGACACCGTGCTTATAGCCTTGCGGTGGGGCGCATTGTTCCATATGCTGCGCCTACCTAGATTTCTGTTGAACGCCTGCAAGTACTGGACTGTCATACAGAAAATGTCATCGGGTTTATCGTACCGGTATGGCGGGGCGCTGACCGTCCGAGCAGCCCACATGGACCCACCTGGCGCTGCACGTCCGTGACCTCGGCCTGCAGCTCCACGCCAGGCACCACGCTGGACTCCAGCACGTCCGGCCTCTCCGTTGGTGCCGCCACAGTTTCTGCCAGGCCCGTTCGGCCTGTTCGCTTACCCGGTGCAACCTCGCCTTGCCGTTGGGCCTGCGGCGGCACGTCCAATCCACGTACACCGGCTGCCGCACCGCCGAGCACAGCCGCCACCAGGCCGCGCAGCTCCCTTATCTCAGCTGCCTGCGCCTCAACAACAGCGGCGAGTTGCCGTACCTCTGGCTGCTCCAACCGGCCCGGCACATGCTCCGCCTCGGCTGTGGCCGCACCCGAAGTCGCAAGGTCAGAGCCGCCAGGTGGCCCGCTTGGAAGCCAGGAGTCGCCCTCTTGCAGGGGCGCGCCCATGGTGGCGTCATGCTGCGTAGCGCCGGCCCATGGGTCGGCCAGGGAACCGCCGGCGGGGGCAGCAAACTCCGACGGTTGATATCTTGACCCCTGGGGCAGCTCTTGCCACCCCATGAAGGAGGACGTTGCTCCCCCGGACGCCTTCAAACTCACGGCTGCTGCCTTGCCGGGTAGGGCAGCATGGCCGCCATCCTCGGCGCAGTGGCGTGCCGTGGAGGTCCCCTCGTCTGCTGCTCGCGTCGCTGAGCGTACGTGGGACGACGTGGAGCCATGGGAACGGGGCACGCGTGGAGCCGGCCGCCAGGGCAGGCGGCAGGGGCGTGGCCTCCAGCACGTGCTGCAGGCGGTCCAGCGCTCCCATCGGCAGGTCTCGGAGGTTGACGGGTGGCGGCGGCGGGGACGCCGGCGGCGGCGGCGGTGCCCCGCCGTCGCTGAGGACCTGCTGCAGCCTGGAGGATACGCCACCGTCGGGCGCCACCGCTGATAGCACGCCTGGGTCCGTGAGGCCGAGCAGCTGGTCAAGGAGCAGCTCCGCCGCAAGCTCTTGCTGGGTCTGCTGCTGCTGGTGGGTGTGCTGCCGCCGGTTCTGCCCTTTGAGCACCTGCAGCAGGTTGGTGCGCTGCCGTCCAGCGCTGGGGGGCCGCCCGGACGCCGCGCCCGCCGCGCTGCCGCTGGCGTTACGCGGGCGGCTGCTGGAGCGGCGCTGTGGGGACGCCCGAGCTGCAGGAGTTGACAGAGCGCCTGAGGGCGTCCGTGGGGACAGAAGTAAAGTGCCGCCGGCGCCCGCATGGTTGCCCCCACGTAACCCGGAAGGGGTGCGCGGTCGGCTGCCAGCCGTGGCGGCTTTACCCGCAGGAGCCCCTGTGTTGCTGTCCCCTTGCGCCCCGCAGCCAGCCGCGCGCGGACTGCTCAGTGGCAAGCTGCTGGCAGATAGGAGGTTAAGAGTGCTGTGCCGGGCAATCGCACCGGGGGCTGTGCCGGGGCGTGGTGCGGGCTGCTGCTGCTCCTTATGACCTTGTAGGGTGGCGTGGGGATAGGCTCTGGGAGAAAGCGGCGTGTGGTAATGGTCTTGGGCCACACTGTACACATCCTGCAGATGGCCCTGATGGGTTAATGTGTCTCCTTCAGTCACCCAGTCACCGCAATATTGACTGCGTGAGCGTAGGGGCTCTGTATGAGGCTCGGGAAAGGGCGGCGGCTGGCTCATGACGTTGGAGGGGCGCGCAACTCTCTGCAGTGCCGCCGCCTGCTGTGAGCACGTTTGCAGTCGCTTGTTGGCTGTAAAAGTCTGTGTGCTGCTTGGTTACTGAGGATGGAAGGCAGCAGTCCCAACCTGGGAGGCCTGCGTTCCGGGCTTAGCCACTCTTCGGAAAGGGGCGCTGGACAGGGCAGGCGCCGTGCTGGAGTACGCTGGTGTGTATTACCTACACGCAAGCACAGGTAAGATAGTTGGGGTGGCAGGAAGAATTCGCAGAAGCCGGTGAGAAGGCTGACGTCCACCGGAATGGGCACCACGGCCTGGGAAAGGCGGCAGTGCAGTCTGTTGCAGGACCAAGGACGGCAGGCATCGCAAGTAACCGAAGCCGCGTTATGGTGCCTGGCGACGTCCCGCAGCACCCGGTGACTGATAGGCAAATCAAGTTGCTGACTAGGAGCCCAGTATCCCGAACAAACAAAGTACCTGATGCTGTCGCACGGCGGTTGCAACGGGGTGTTTGTGTGCCACTTCAACTGCCTTTCGCCAGCAACCACAAGTTTGAGGCATGCTGCATTATGGTTGAGAGGCTGTACTCTTATCGCCTTAAGGCCTAATGCCTCTGCACCACCATGTGGCTTTCCCTGCTGTGGGCGGTGCCAAAGCCCGGCTGCGCTGGAAACGTCAACGGTCGCTAAAGTCCCCATTATCAAGATTAGTGCTGATAATATGGGTCGGCGTTTGCAGGGCTAAGGAGTGCATTATGCGACCCACGAAGGAAAACATGGGGGCATAAGGCATAGCGCTGCATCCCAAAATTACTTAAGTGTGGCATGTGTTGAACCAAAGCTTCGCGCTGTGCTCCGTTTTGGGACCAGGGCATGGGGCTTCAACTAGACCGTACTTATTTTTGCCTTGAAGGAGCAACCGGTTCCACTGCGATGCACGCATGAGGTAGCCACTTAATTGATAGCGAATAGACATTACGACAACGGTTGCTGCCTAGAGGTTTCTCGCTTTTCGGGCTGAATCTTGTCCGCGGGAGCACGGCGAAGCGGACTGGGCTATGGCGTCGAAGCGCATTCAGAAGGAGTTGCAGGCAGGTCCAGCCTGTGCAGCATGGCTGGCTGATACTGGACTTTGGACGGGATCTTCTGTTGGTCGATCTTCCACAGGCTTCCTGGGCCAACAGCCGTTGAGGCCTTTCTTGCTTATGGCGCGCAGGACCTTCAGAAGGACCCGCCAACCTCCTGCAGCGCTGGGCCTGCTGGAGATGACCTGTTTCACTGGCAGGTGCGGCCGCCAAGTAGCGACGGGTGCTCGCAGGGTCGAAGCCCTGCGCTAGGGAAGGGAAGTGCGGGGGCGGGTATGCAAACCAGCGCTTATCAGCAATGGGCTTCTTCTGTACTCGCGCAGGCGACTATCATGGGTCCCAGTGACAGCCCCTATGCGGGAGGCGTCTTCTTTGTGAACATTATGTTCCCTCCGGACTACCCTTTCAAGCCTCCCAAGGTGACCTTCCAGACCAAGGTAAGGATATTGTCGTTTGTTTGACTGGGTGCGCTTTCACAGGGTTTGCGATGACGTGGTGACCGTCTGTCGCGTCCCCACGAATGTCCCTGAACAATTGCGACGCGTCCCCTTCCGGCTTCAGGTTTACCACCCCAACGTCAACAGCCAGGGCAGCATCTGCTTGGACATCCTCAAAGACCAATGGAGCCCTGCGCTCACGATTTCGAAGGTGAGCAGCAGGGGCTATCAGGGTGGCAGGGCCCACGCAGGGTTAGTACGCGTGACAGGGCCTCCCTTGGCTGTGCTGGGTGTGTGCACGCTGCCCACGTCTGTCCATCATGACGACGTCAATGGAACGTGCAGTCCGCACCTTGCGGCCCGTTGACTGAACAGTCCTTTGCCCTCGTTCCTGCCTGCAGGTGCTGCTGTCGATCTGCTCCCTGCTCACAGACCCCAACCCCGACGACCCCCTTGTGCCTGAAATCGCGCACATCTACAAGACCGACCGCCGGCGGTATGAGGAGACCGCCAGGGAGTGGACCCGGAAGTACGCCATGGGCTAAGGCGTGCAGCGGAGACCTGGTGCTGGCTGCTGGCAACAGGGGTGGATAGGGAGGCACCAGCAACATGATGCAGTTGTGAGCGCAAGGCCTCTTGGAAGGAGGCGGTACGCCATAGGGGCTTTTGCAGACACAATCGGGGACTGCATCCTCGGCGCAGCATGCCCCAGCGCTAGGCGCACCCTGTGAGCGTTGTACGCTGCGTCTGTACCGGCGCATGCCTCGTCCCAGTGAGGCCCGTATTGGGGCTGAGCGCGAAAGCATGCTGACGTGCTGACTAAGCAGGGACGCTGCGTTTTGTACACATATTGTGCAGTGAGTGGACACTGTTGCGGGTCACATTGGTGGCGTGCACCTCAGGCCATATGCATACGGGGCAGGGAGCAAGGTGGAACGGAGCCGGGTAGAGTGAATGCCTGCAAGCGGAAGAGCTTCGACGCCTGGGTCAAGTGGTGGTGCTCAGAGGGAACATGCGAGGAAGGATTAGGAGGCAAGCATCTCAGTGTTGTAATGGATCATGGATGTGGAGCCGGACCTGGTCAGATTGACGTTCGCAGCGTATCACTAGCACCCGCATCTTGGTACGGATTGAAGGCTTAAACTGCGCGGGCAGTGACCTAGAGCGACATACTCGCCGATGGCCTCAAAGCCCAGGAAAGAGGGACCTCCGGGGAAGCCACTCCCAGAGCGCCAGCAGGCGATGGCATGCCCTCATGCACACGTCCACAGCTGGTCCAAACTGGCGACACAAGGCTTCAGTCGACCTTACAATACACTAACAAATCGGCTCGGCAGGATTTGTGCCATTGCGACCTGCCATGATGCGCGTGTACCGTAGTGGCACAAATTTAATTTACACGCCCGGCGAGAGGCAATTTATTTGCGTTTTTGACGAGGGCCCCAGCTATTAATTTGCCGTTTTGACAGGCACATGTAACCCCACCAAACAGCGCCCGTATGGCCCCTTAGGAGTGCCAAGGCACGCAGAACCAGCACGAACATACCTTGTAAGGCCTTGGCAAGCACCGACAACTTCGGCAGGGGGCTTAGGCAATCTTTCTGGGCCTTTCCTGGCGCCACCTCGGGAGCCGACAATTAATTGCACTTTTTGACAGACCCTCAGACAATTAATTTTTTCTGTTGACAAAGCCCCCAGAGCAATTATTTTTGTAAATTATATTTGTGCCACTGCGGTACCGTATGACTCGTGGCGTCATGGGCATAGCGCCTCACCTCCAGTTACCTCCAACGGTGTGCAATGCGGGCTCCGCCGTTCCCCGACTGCCTTCCCTGCGCCGATGCCCTCGTTGTCAATGCTAATTGCTTTGCAGTCCGTCCCACGACAACAACAACGTTGCCGCATTGCTGCATGGCAGTACGCATTCTGCGCCCCACAACGAAAGGTACCGGTATGGTACCGTATTTTTCCACTCCAGAAGTGCCGACGGCCGATCACAACAACACAAAGGCGTTGACCAAATCGATCCACTTCACCGTCGCAGCAGCCAAACCACTACGGCCGCAACGGCCCACTGCCGAATGAATCCCCGCAGCCCGCACCTCACGCCGTCTCGTACCAAGGCACACGCTCATGTAGACGCGCGCCAACCTGCGCAGTAACACACAATCGTGCAGTCGAGCGCCGGCCGCACCCAACCCAGGTGCTGCATGCCTCACTCGTCCATGTCCTCGTCTTCATCTGCACTCACAGCTTGGTCGTCCTCCTCGTCGCCCTGCTCGCTGCCGCCCTCGCTGCCACCCTGCCCGTCCTCCCTGCTGCCCGGCGCCCGCCGCTCCCAGCGGTGCACCGAGCCATCCTGGCAGGCGGCCAGGATGGTGGAGCCGCACCACGACACGGCCGTCTGCCGCACCTGCAGGCGGCGGCGGAATGAACAGCAGCAACATCAGCAACAGGTGGCGGGGTGCAGCCGCAGCATTCATGGCGGTCCGTTTTCGGAAAAAGCGCACTTGTGCTTCGTGGGCGCGCACGGCTTTTGCAGTTTTTTTTTTCCTGTGGAAAGGTTTACAGGTGAAGAGACGGGAGAGGACAGGCCAGCGGGACCTCAAAGCCCGACCAGCACAGGCAAGCACCAACACCACAAAACGTCCAAACCCAGCGCACCCCGGACTGCAAAAAGGGAACACGTAGAGAAGGAGAGGACCTGAAACCAAAAACCCACAGAACAGGGAGAAGAGAACAAGACACCAAGGGCAAGGGGAGTCTAAAAGAAAACAGAAGGGATCAGGGAAAGGGCAACGGAACGACAAAAGCCCCCCAACCCCCAACCTACCCTCCCGACCACGCAGAAGGCACCAACAGAACCCCAGCGGGCAGGCGCCGAGACAGGCGCCCACGACAGACACGCAGACGGGCCGCCCTAGAAGGCCACAAAGCCAGCAGACCACCAGGCTCCAGTAGCCCCACAGACCAGCAACACGACCCCGCCTCCCAACCGCAACAGCGACCCCACCCTGTGCCCAGGAGCAGCACCCCGACGCAGGACAGACAGCCTGCCAAACCGCCCGACCAGCACAAAACCGACCCCCAGACACGCCACCCAGCGCGCAGGGACACCGGCGACAGAAGCCAAAAAAAAAACCCCGCGACCCTCAGCCCGCATGGCCGCCAGCAGCGACGCAGGGGTGGACGGACGAAGAGTCCCCAACCCCCAACCTACCGACCCAGACACGCAGAAGACACCCGGAACCACCACACCACCACCGGCTCGCCAGACGCCAGCAAGCGCAAGGCCAGCCCGAGGCCGCACCCGAGTCTGAAGGTGATGGCCGCTCCACAGACCAGCAAACGACCAAGACGCTCCTGACAGCTACGGCGACCCGAAACCACGCCCGGAAGGAGAACCCCAGCGAAAGGGCGGTCCCCACACACGACACCCGACTAACTGCAGTGGATCTGTGGGCATCGCACTTAGCGCCCAGGCACCACGGCGCGCACATCATTGTTCCGTTTCCGCAACGGTACTCACGTCAGCCTAGCTAGGCGGGCGACACAAACAATTGCACAGACCGTCAGTGTGTTCCAGGTCGACTGTGCTGCAAGCGCATGTCGGCGATTCGGCTGCAGCCGCGGGCTCAGCAGGGCCTACGAGAGGCGTTCAAGTGGTGTACCTCGGAATATGCACCCCATGCCCGCTGCTTGCACCCAGCAGCCAAGACCCTGCTCTCAGCACTCACCACGTTGGTTTCCCTCTTGCTGTTAACGTGCTTGGGGCCGGGCACCGTCAGCGTGGCCTTGGGCGCCAGCTTGCCGCCCACCACGGCCAGCTTGGGGCAGAACACAAACACCTTGCCGCTGCATGCACAACGGGAGTGGTACAGCGGCATCAGCCAGAGCTGCGGTACGCAGGGCGGGGGCCGACAACAGCGCTTCCATCTAGAGCGGGATGAGAGTGGCAGGGCCCGGAGCTCGCAGTGGCGGTTTATAGAACCGGGCAGGACATGGCGAGCGGAAGATAGACCGGGCAGTCGTAGAGGGGCTGCATTTAGGACTTTGCAATGAGTTGCGCGAAGGCGATCGTCCGACAGCGTCGGGTGTCGCAGGTGGTGTCCCACAGCACAGAACCCATAACTTTTCGGCCCCACTCACATTGCGTTGCCGCACGCCAGTACCCTGCCGTCTGGGGTCAGGGAGAAGCGCACGAACCAGCAGCGCAGGCTGCCGGTCATTTGGAAGTTCTGCTGTGTAAAGGGCGGGTGGAAACAGCGGCTGTTAGGGTGCTAACAGCAATAGGGAGACCCAAGTACACCAGCGGACGAGCACCGTGCTACACCTCCGCCACTTTCGCGCTGCGTGTGCTGCGAACTTGACAAAGCGTGATGAAAGCCCATGTCGCCGCTGTGGAGCCCACACCCACCGCAGTCTTTGTCGCCTGGCTTGGCACGCCCTCGCCTCCAAGCAGCGCCCTCACCTCCGGCCCCTCACCCACCAGGTGCCCGTCATCCTCCATGTCACTGCTATCGTAATCCAGTACAGCTGCAGGCCCAGTGCCTGCCCCTGTCCCCGCCCTGGCCTGCCGTGACCCGTCCGTTCCCTGCCCCAATGGACCAGCCCCTGCATCCCCTTGCCCGTCTGAGTCCCCCTGCCGCCCGCGCTTTGGTCGGCGCTGCTGCTGCTGTTGCTCCTGCTGCTGTGGGCCCTGCGCTGCAGCGGAGGGTGCTGGCCTCCGATGCCTTGCCTGGCCTGCAGCACAACCGCAAGTGAGTAACATGTGTTACTGGAAACATGCCAGCATGGGTGTCACAGGGCGCCACCAGCCCGCTGCTCGCCACAGGCTGCGTGCAAGCCGACGGCTTGAACACATCATCAGCTGTAGCGCACAGAGCACAGGGCAATGCGTTGCTCGCTGGATGCACGCGCATTTGAATGTGAGTACGGTAAGCTTTGCGGATGGCGGCATGCCTTATGCCGACGTGGCTCAGAGCAACCCGACTTGCAGGTAGGACTGGAAACACCTTAGAGGCACAAGGAGGTATCGGACCTCACAGATTGGCCCCCGCGGGTCGCCCCAGGGTACACCAACACAGGGCACACCAGTCCCACGACACACCCAAGCCCTCATGCCCCCACTACCCCAGCACACGTTCCGCTGCACGGCCCTGACTCGCGGGCCGTCCCAGGCCGACACAGAGCACGCCAACTCCGGACTAAAGCCCGCATGCCCCCATCACGCAGTGCCCGTTGGGCAGGACTGCCACTGACCCGCGGGCCGCCACATGGTGATTGTGTCACGCGTGCTCTTGGACAGCACCATGTCGCCCATCCACCGCACACAGTCCACGTACTCCTCATGAATCTGCCAGTGGGTGCAGGTGGTTCGCAGTTGACAACACGTGGTATGGCCAGTTTTGCATTTTGGGGCAAAGTCGCGGGCTGTAGCAAGGAGCGCCTCTGTCCATGATAGGTATCCCGTAAAGCAGTGGGGTGGGGCTGGGGCTCAGCCCGGCCACGTGTAAGTGCACTGTCCTTGCGCTCCCGCATGCGCTGGGCCAGAGCGCCCGGGAGTGCCCAAAAGTAAGACAGTGAAGAGCAATTTGGACATGCGCCGGCTGCATCCGTTTTCTTTTCTTTGTGGGTACTGTGCTGTGCAGCACATGTACGCACGTACCTGCACGGTTGAGAAGATGGGATACTGCACTACCCGTGTGGGGAAGGCGCGGCCGAGCTGGCCACCCGTGCCGTCCGCGTTCGTCACCCACACGTGGCCTTCCTGCATGTGTGCAACAGGACACCCGCAATGCAGCTGCATCAGGCAGGCATCAGTGCAAGGGCAAGGCAGCAGGTAAGGCAAGGGGTACACCAGGTGCCGCATACTTTGCGCGTGCATGCGCTGCGGCGACTGCATCCACCCAATCCTGTGTGTCTATGCACCGCTGGGCCACGTGCAAGGCGCCGCGTACACCCCTAGCCTACGCCCGTTGCCAACCTTTGCCCGGTAGCTCTTCTGGATGACGTTTTCAAGTGGCGCCAGGCTCCATATCTTGATGGCGTTGTCGATGCCCGACGACAGGAAGCGGTGCCCGTCCCACGGATGGAAGTCCTGGTGGGCGGACACGACGCGGGTGGCGGGGCCGGCCGTCAGGGATCATAAGACGGCAATAAGGGCGCAGCGCCGTGGGAGACGAGGCAGTTGAGCGCACATGCATCACGGCAATGGGCTGCTGGCAGGCATACCCTAGCACCATGGCTGCGCAACAGGGTGCGGTGCTGCTGAACAAATCATCGTTAATTCAGGCCGGCCACCGCCTGGGCAGGTTGCCACGGCGCGCCTGCCACGCGGCCCCTCCAGCAGGTCGCTGCCCTCCGCGGCCTCTCGGTATGGCTGTGCCCTAGCCAAACGTGAAATTGCATTCAGTCTGCGGCACACTCGCAAATGGTCTCACCGTACGGGTAATTGCTCTTCACTTGTTCCTTGTCAACTCCCCAGTTCTTGCCGTGCCGGACCCACCCGCCGTGCGACCAACACTTCGTCCTCGCGCTTTCAAGTTATCACTTCCACACTCTTTTGACGTTGTGATCCTGCACCCCCGGAACCCACCAGGCTGAGGACCTTCATGCGGTGGCCGCCTTCCCCCGCGAAGATGGCGACGCAGGTCTTGGACCTGCGGCTAGGCACGCCGTCCAAGCCAACAGGCGAGCAGCACCGGTGGGCACGCACGTCGACGAACAGCCAAGAGTATGGACAGGTGGTTGACTTGTCTAAATGCATTTGGGCATCCTGGGAGTGGCCCTCGGCAGCTGGCCTGTGGTGCCGCTACAGTGTGCCGGACAAGGCCAACGCATCGTGCCCATCCACAACACCCACTTAAAGTTCCACAGCCGCAGGCTGTAGTCATCGGAGGCAGTGAGGAACAGCTGTGGGCGCTGCGGGTGCACCGCTACATCGTTGATGGGCTTGCCGTGGCCCGCAGCGGTCTGCAGGCATGGCATAGCGTGGCAGGGCCCATGGGTGATGCACGCACAGGCCTGGGCAGCACACATGCTGCGCCGCCGTTAAGAGGCGACCTCAGTCGCGTAGCTGACGAACACCACCGAACACGTTGGGCCGCCTGCTGGGCACGGCCATGTTCACGCCTTACGGGAAGGCAGCAACACAAAGGAGACCCCGGTGACGGCCCACAAACTAATAGACGGACGGTGTGCATACAACAGAAAAGGATTGGAGCGGGGCGCACTCACGAAGACGAGCGAGCCGGTGGCCACGTCGATGACAAGTGCCACGCCCCGCTCGCCGGCCAGCAGCAGCAGCGGCACGCCGGTGTCGGGGTCCTTGCTCCACTTGCACGCGTAGAAGCTGTCGGGCTCACCGTCGGCGGCTGGCTGAGGCGTGTGGGGCGGCGGCACGGAACCGAGGGTGTGAGCGGGGGCCGGTGCGGGGCAAGGCAGTCTGGTGTGTGCCAGTGTGCACGCATCTGCAACACCAATGCAGTCAGAGCAGTTGGGCGTGGCTGTGCAGGGAAGGCGTGGACAGCGGGGCGGAAGAACCCCAAGAGCCCTATGGCAGTCCCGGGAGACGAGATTGTTTGGTGCATGCCGTTCCTGTGCGCCGCCATGACGCCTGAGCCCGAAGCATGGAGCGCTGGGCTTGGACACATGGGTGAACAGCGCCGCAACCAGAGCCCCAACACCCACCCGGTTGTCTTCATACACCTGCAGCACACGCAAATGCAAATGCGATGGGGCAGAACGAAGGTCAAGCTGCTGCTCCCGTACCAACAAGTGCTCCAACACAACCACACACCGCACCCGCCGCCCCCTGTCAAGCTATACACCGCAGTGTGACGCAACGCAACGCGCACGGCAGCACGGCAAAAGCGACTCGCCAAACGCATCGGACACGTGCCCGGAAGGTCCCCGTTCACCCACACACCTGTAGCTGCTCAAAGCCCCCATCCGGCAACAAGCGGTACACCGTGGCCTGCACACCAGGTGGGGGCGTAGGTCAGCTGCAGTGCTGCACCCGCCCCACATAGCAGCACCTCGGCACCGGGGGCAAGCAAGGCATGTCGATCCAACGGCCAAGCATAGGAAGAGCCTTTTTGCCGATAGGTTGATTATAAGGCGAGGCGCTTTTAGGGACTCGGCTCATCAGGTGCAGCAGGCGCACAGGGTGGGGCTGGGAGAGGACTGGAAATGCGGGATGTCCCACCCTGGCCTTGTGGAACAGCTGCGGCGACATGGCAAGTCTGCGCACCGCTCACCCTGTGGTGTCCCACAGTGGCAAACAGGTCGCTGTGGGCTAGGTCGTAGTTGTTGAGCGTGACGCAGTACAGTGGCTCCTTGTGGTCCTCCTGGACGCTGCGCCGAGCAACAGGGGCGTAGGCGGGCCCACAAGTCAGGGGCGGCGAGGTGGGCACCAGGGCGCTGTAATGAGCATAGCGAAGGACAGAAGATGTCGACGTGCCTTACGGAACTGCCTGGTGTGCTTGTTAACGTACCGCGTCATGGTCTCCCTGGGGAGCGATTTAGAGTCAAGGCGTGCATGTTTGTGTCTCCTCGCCTGCTCCCTCCCGCACCCCGTGCAATTGGCAAAAACCCTCAGTGCCTTGCACTCCGGCGGCGCGTCGTGCGGCTCCAGTGACTCTGTACCTCTGACCCTGCAGCTCTGCCGCCCTGCACCTGTGAACATGCTTGTACTTGAAGTCTCGGGAACCGCACCCAGCTGGGGCTGCGGGCTCTGGCGTGTACTTGCTCCGGCCCATGTGCAGTACTTGGCTTGCAAGCTACCACATATTCGATGAGCTGACACAGTTCTATGCTGCGGAAAGGGCAGACTGTGACGCCAGCACGTCCTTAGGTTTTTGGCGGGCAATGGAAACGCAAGCCGTTCAGGTGCTCGAAATAACCTCAAATTAGAGAGGGAGCAATTGGAATGCAGAAGGTTCAAGGTAACGCGTTTGTATTTGGACCCAGCGCTTGGCAGAGGACAAAGAAGTCCAGGGTGGTTGTCCGGGATTGGGGTGGGTCTTCTTTCAGCGGTGCTCAGTCGCAAGTTAGGTAAGCTTCTTAGGAGTTTGCCCATGAGGCGATGCGCTGGAGCGCTGGTTTCGGACTTTCAACGGTCTAGTTTCGGAGCCTATTCGAGCTGTTCGAGCTGTTCGAGCTGCTGATATGCAAGGCAACGACGCCAAACAAGTGGATTGACGGCTTCATAGTGTGGCGGATGTCTAACTTGCACGCCCCAACAATACAGTGCTGGGCGTGCGGAGTTCTTATCGCTGTCCCGTTCATCAACAATGAATATTGTCAAGCTTTTCGGGTATGTCACAGAAGACAAGCGTCGCCCGAACGAGTGGTCTGGCTGGGGCTGGGCTGCCCTTGTGTGCAGACCGTGTGGGCTTACGAATTGCACAGCCAATGCCAGAACCTTCCACCGCCTTTGCTCCCGCTTGCCCACGCAGTGCGGATGGTGCGGGGCGATCAGCGAAGCTGCCGACGGGCAGCAACGGAAGCAGCGACGCGGCCTCTGGCACAGCGTGTTCCGAGCACTGAACGCTCTCTCCTGGGCAGTGGTGGCCATTGTGCTCTGCCTCATCGCCAGCATCATTCTTCCCGGGTCAGTTTCCCACCTGCCAAATAGCATATCGATTTTACTGCCGCAACGCTGCGGTGGTCCTCACATTGCTCGGGTCATGTCCTCTCGTCTTGCGTGCAACCATTATGCCGGCTCCACGCACCACCTCCGTGTCGCTGTCCCCGTACAACAGGATCGGCTTTGTGATTCCCAATGTGTCTGCTGGCGCCGGATCGCCGTCCTGGCTGATACACACGGCGGTCACGTGGCTCCTGTCTGCCGGCGTACTGTACAACTACTTCGCTGCCATACTCTGCACCCCTGGCACCGTGCGGGAGTGCTGCAGCGACAGCATTCCCGCCCACTACCGGCTCGGGACTGCTGCGCAGGATAGAGCACCACAGCTACAGCTACACACCAGCGCGCGTGACGCACCGGGCTCGGAGAGTAGGCCTGAAGGCAGGGAGGGCCTACAGAACGGCGAGTCGCCTTTGGCCGACAGCGCACAGCGTGAGGCGTGCACAGGGGGTGACAGAGCAGCGGAGGGTAGGCCAAGCGGGGCCGCCGCTCTCGTACTTCGCAGCGTTAGCTCAGGCTCTGGGTCATCTGGGTCGGCTGGAGCAGCGAAGAGCGGGCCTAGCGCGGGGAGCCGCGGCCACAGATGGCAGCGGACCTGCGGGGGGACGCAGGCGGCGGCCAGGAGGTGCAGGGGAAGGGGGCGGCGGCCGGGAAGGCGACAGAGGGCGGGCACGGCGGCGGGCAGGCGGTGCCGTACATGGCATACGCCAACCTGAGGTACGGCCGCAGGCCTCAAGCTTTGGCGTGCAGGCCGTAAGAGGAAAGGAGCTGATGGGGCTGATGGCCGCTTAGTGCACCGCAGTGTGCTGCAGTGCGGTTCGCGGCAGCTGCGCCGGCACCAGCTGCAGCATTGCATGCGTCCAGGAGCTACGTGCATGCGTCACTGCGGCCTATCGTTGCCTGATTGCTGCCCACTGCTGCTGGCAGGGCCTGCCATCGGCGCAGACATGCTGGGCTACGGCATGGCGAGCGGAACCGTTATGCGCAGGATGCCATTGAGCACGCATGACTACTTGCTGACATGCAACACCCCCCGCCCGCAGGTACTGCTGGCACTGCCGCGGCCCCAAGACGCCCTCCGCCCACCACTGCCGAGTGTGCAACGCCTGCGTGGTGGACCTAGACCACCACTGCCCCTTCATCAACAACTGCGTCGGAAGGTGGGGTAGTGGGGTTGATTGCACCTGCAGCGGCCTCCGCAGCTGTAGCCGTCTTACTCCTAGCATCATCCGTTCCACGTGCCTGGCCGAAGTGCGGACATAGTTGACGGCTAACGTAGGGCGCCGTGAAGTGGTTCGTAACCAGTCTTCCCAGCACCTGTTGACCAGATTGGACAACAACTGCCACTGCCACTGCCACCCAGTTTACAAGTGATCCTCCTGGGCCGTTGGCGGGCGTTGGCACGCTGGGGATGTGATGTCTGGCTGCTGCATGTGCCCTCAGGGCCAATCTGCGCAACTTCATCTCCTTCATGGCCTGGACCGTGCTGGCCATGGTGTACTGCACGGCCATGGCGGGCAGCCTCATGGTCTCGGAGCGTCAGGCACTGAGGGCGGCGTACATGGCGGCGCAC
>BQMZ01000377.1:0-180436 GCA_036984285.1 Chlamydomonas sp. KOR1 | reverse complement strand
GGTCTGGGAGCTGGGCGGGGCGGGGCTGGGCGGGGCTGGGAGCTGGGCAGGGCGGGGCTGGGAGCTGGGCAGGGCGGGGCAGGGCGGGGCTGGGAGCGGGGGCCCATGTGTCTTCGTCCCTGCATGGCTGCATGGGCTCCTCAAGACACACACGCCACCCCATGGCCCGCCTGGCAGTCCCTTGACCCCTTGCATGCGCCTTGCTCGCCTCCACCTCCTCCCTCCCCTGCCCCCCAGGTGCTGCTGGACACGCTGGCGCTGGCTGGCCGCATCAAGAAGACGCCGGTGGTGGTGGGCAACTGCACGGGCTTCGCCGTCAACAGGGTGAGGGGGGGGGGCCGGGAACAAATTTCTAGGAACGCGAGGGTGGGGGTGGGGGGCAGGGGGACGAGCGCGAGGTGGCGGCGGACCACCGCGCCTTGAGCGCACAGCCAGACACACGCGAGCAGCTGTGGTTTGGAGGGGGGGGCGGGACGTGTCGCCGGACCCTGACCCTGCCTTCATCAGGGCCCACGTGGCACCCGCCTGAGCAGCTCGCCCGCTCCCTGGCACCCCCTGCGTACGAGCCCACATGCGCCGCCCCCTCCCCCACCCACCCACCTCCGCCCCCCACCCCCGCAGGTGTTCTTCCCCTACACCATGTCTGCCGTGCTGCTGGCCGACCTGGGGCTGGACCCCTACCGCATCGACGCGGTGGTGGCGGGCAAGTTCGGCATGCCCATGGGACCCTTCAGGTGGGTGCGTGTGCGGAGGGGGGAGGGGAGGAAGAGGAGGTCCCGGTGGCGTGATGCTGCAGGGGCATGGATGGACAAGACACAGCGACCTTGCGCCCCAGCTGAGAGCGGTTGTGCCTGCTCCCGCTGAGTTACAACGAGACGGTTACATTCAACAGCGGTACTGATGCATTTCAGGAGCACACCAACATCCGATGGTTGTGTTTGCAGGGTAGCGTGAGGCCATGGTACTGGACGACTCAGGTGGTTCCTGCGTCATACTGCACAGCGGCAGGTGCAGCCACAGGGGCACGCCACCTCTTGACGCCCTTTTGGCCACTGCCGCGCCCCTGCCCCGCCCCTGCCCTCCCCACCGCTGTTAGGCTGAACGACCTGGTGGGTTCCGACATCGGGCTGCACGTGGGCGCCAACTTCGTGACCTCGTTCCCCGACCGCGTGTACGTCAGCCGCCTCATCCCCGCGCTCAACGAGGCCAAGCGCCTGGGCGAGAAGACCGGCAAGGGCTTCTACAAGGCAAGGGCGGGGGGCGGGGGAGGTGTGTGTGTGTGTGGGGGCAGCGGGAAAGGGAAAGGCGCAGTTTGGACTTTTGTAGCCGGGGGGGCCCTGAAGTATCAGTTGCATGCAAGGGCGGAAGGGTCATTACACGCATGCATGGGGTACCGAGGGGCTTGTGTGGTGGGGCCTGTGGACGGTGCGGTCCATGCTGCGGGACCAGGGGCACAGCGGCGGAGGGCGGTGCAGCGCTGGCGTGGCGTGGCATACCACTCGGTCACTGCTTGGCACGGCACCCCCTCAGCCTCCAACGGCCACGTAACCCCGCCCCTCGCTCCCGCCGCACACACCCCCCCCCAGTTCGACCCCAAGACCCGCAAGGCCTCCCCCGACCCCGAGCTGGCCCCCCTGCTGGCCGCCTCCCGCCAGGAGGCGGGCCTGCTGCCGGCCGGCGCCAAGCCCCCGGCGCTGTCGGACCAGGACATCCTGGACTTCATCTTCTTCCCGGGTAGGGCAGGGGGGGCCGGGGCGCCGCGGGGACGAGCTACGAGCGGGCGCGAGGGGACTGAGTCAAGGGGCACCAGCTGCGGAGCGCGCCCACCTCCTTGCCGTGACAGCGCCAGTGGCGAGCAGCCCTCCCGCCCTCCCGCCCTCCCGCCCTGCTTCCCTTCCCCAGTGGTGAACGAGGGCTGCCGCGTGGTGGCGGAGGGCATCGTGGACAAGGCGGCGGACCTGGACGTGGCGTCCGTCATGGCCATGGGCTTTCCGGCGGTCAAGGTGGGCGGGCGGGGGGAGGGGCTGGACCTGCCCACCGGGGAGTGCCAGGCCGCGGGCTGTGGACTTGCGGCGCACGTGCGGTGTAGCGGGGTTCGTAGCACTGGGTGGCTGGGTCTGAGGCGCGCCGCTGCTACCGCTAGCCCAGACGGCGCGGGGGGCGCTCCCTGGCCCCCGGCCGCAGCGCAGGACAGCCGCGTGGCACTGGCCCGCGGCGGCGGCGGCGGCGGTGGGCCCGGCCTGCACACCTGCACTCGGCCCTCCGGTGTTCCTGGTTGTGGCCCTCAATCCCGCGCCATCCCAACCCCGCACCCACCGTGCCCCCCCTCCCCCAACTTCCAATCACTATTTCTATACACACACTATCAGCGAATCCCAGCTTTGCAGCTCTACAAGCCGGCGCAGCCGACATGCAGCAGCGGAGCTCATCGACTCCTCTCCCGCGGACGTCTGGTAATGGGTTGGGCTGGGTTGGTTCTTTTTTTTGTTTTTTGTATGCCTCATCATCGACCTCGGCGATTGCGGACTTCGTATGTCGTCCTACCGCCTAGCCCCCCCTCCCCCCCCAGGGCGGCCTCATCTTCTGGGCGGACCTGGTGGGCGCGCCCCGCATCGTGGCCCGCCTGCGCCACTTCGCCTCGCTGGTGGGCCCCCGCCACGCGGGCTTCTTCGCGCCCTGCGACTACCTGGTGGCGGCGGCGGAGGCGGGCAGGAAGCTGGGCGCAGGGCCGCCAGCCCCCGCGGCCGCCAAGCTGTGAGGGGCGTCCGCCAAGCTGGGAGGCGGGCCCGGAGGGAGGACACGGGGGCCCAAGTGCCTGGCGGCGGGGGGCAGGCGCATGCAGAAGTCGCCCTGGCATGATCGTGTTGCAGGCGCGGCAAGAAAGGATTGGGAGCAAGGTGCGTGGGGTGCCTCTGAGGCCCCCCGTGGCGCCGCACGGCGTGGCAGGCGGGGCGGCTCGCGCGCGCAGCTAGCCAGCATCGGGCTATAAAGCATATAAAGCATGCAGCTTTGTTTCTGGGTAGTGTCTGTGTTGCTTTTTAGGTTAATCTGTCGTTTGTGCGTTGGTATTTTTTGTGGGGCAGGCGGCAGACAAAGGCGCTGCAGGCGCATGCCCGGCACACGTGTCTGGTGCCTGCTTGACGCTTGCAGGGGTGGGTTTGGTTGGCGTGGGAGGCTCAGGCACGGCAGCTTCGTGCCCAAGCAGTGTTGGGCGGCTGGGCAACGCCAGGAGCACAGGGCGGCAGTGGGCATGGAGCAGCTGCTGTCCATGTCATTGCGCACCATGGCCATGGCGGGGTGCGTGCGTGGTCGCTGATGTTCCACGGGCTGCAGCTGGGGTTGGCACGGGCGGTAGAACCACTGCACCAGGTGTACCACCTCAATAATCCTACTTACTATCCTATCGTAGAACACCTTATGCCGCCATGTCATGGTGTCGATGCGGGTCCTACTGTATGGTGGCGGGTGGGCAGGCCGCAGGGCCTAGGTGCGCCAAAGACGCTCCTCGGCGCCTTGAGGGCAGTGTTCCGGTCTTGCTTGGCGGAAAATCCTGGCCGTTCATACTGTCGGAGGCTTCGGGTCTGGGATTCCTGTCAATCGTACATTTACCAGGATTATTTCTGGGCCAATCCCGGGGGCAAAACCTCTTGAAAATCCTGGTTTGGTCAGAATTCTGCCTCAAATTATCCTGACAGGCAGCCCAAATGGCCGCCGAAATCATGATATAATCTTGAAGACTGTATCACGGGGTTATCATGGGGTATCATGGGGGAGGGGAACAACTAAGCTTTTGGTCGAGTGCAGCTGGTAGAGTGCCTCTGAGCGCGTGGTACCGGTAGCTAGTCGTATGGTAAGTAGATGCGTTGCGATGTGTTGGAAGGGTACCGATAACCGAAACCTTCTACGTTCTACAGTGTCTAACATGAGAACCTTAAAAGCTGTAGCATGGAGAGCTGCAAGTACGCAGACCGAATTCTGTTGTACGTAACCACCTGGATTGCCGCCAACCCAATACTGTAGCGCCGCCACCCTGCGCAATCCGCTCCCATGCCGTACGGCCGTATGCATGCGCCCAGCAGGGGACGCCCTGACGCCCAGTCTCGCATGCGGTAGCCGTAGGAGTGGTCATGGTCACAAGACACGTGTGTGAGTGCCACGGTTACAGGCCCCCACCGCTAGGCCGTCATGGCGCAGCGTGCCGTACAGTGCGCTGCCGCATGGCCCCGCATCACCACCGCCACACGGATCCGCAGCCGCCTGCCGCCTACACCCGTTGGTGGGCTTCGGGGCAGGGCGGCGGAGGGCCCGGCGTGGTGGTCGGCGTGGCGTGCCATGCTGTGCAGGCGGCAGTGCGCTTCAGGCCATGCGGAGAGGCCAACCAGTGCCAGCGTCGACTGCCAAATGCTTTGGCGACCAGCAGTGAATGATACGTAAGAAGGATAAGAAGATAAGCAGCCCGAAATGCCACGCGGGACGTCGACTGCAACGTAGCTGCAGCAACGGGCCGTGCCCCACAACACAGTACAGCCATGCTGAGCTCCATCCTCCATCCTCCATCCATCCAGGAGCTGCCCGCACGTGTGCACCTACGGCCAGGACACCAGCGCGGTGTGCACACGCTTGTTTCCTCCACTGCAATCAGCAGAAAACCAGGAACGTTTTGACGACCGGTTCGAACCGCCTTTGGTGGCCCCACCTAAGGCGTACCCACAAGGGAGCACGGCCCCGCCCCGCCAACGCCCCCCGGCCCCACAGGACACGACAACCCGCACACCCGGCCGTGCAGCACGGGCGTGTGCACGCGGGCGAGCGAGCCGCCCATCCTGGCTAGCCTCCCGCACCAGCACGCATCTCACCACACCCACACAGCGCGTGTAGCTGCATGCCTGTGTCACTAACACACCACCAATCCTCGTGCCAGCAATCGCCAGCCGTCATGGGCCACCCGTGCATGCGCGCCCTTGCCCCCGCCCCTGCCCCTGCCCATCAAACACCGCAGCAGCAGTGCACAGCAGATAGACACGGTTCAGGCACTGCAACGCAAGGCGCACGCATGCTTCACCAAACCACAACACATCAGACCCCCTCCACACAGCACCCCCTCAAACCTCAGGTCAGAAGAACCACCCACCCGGTCACGGTACGCGCAAGCTTCCCAACCCCACCACCAGTCACAGCCATCAAGCAAGGAGTGCTGCGATATTGCGCCGAAACATGTTAGGTGCTTATTGCAAAGTCAACCCTGCCACCACGCGCAGGAAAGCTGACCTAGTACACGTCCGACTAGTACGTAAGAAGTCGTGTCCCCGTGTCCCCCGGTGCGTCTGTCTCCTGGCAACACACGCCCGCACAGCGCACGGGCAGGACGGCGGCGCCCCACGCCTCCAGGCCAGGCAGGCCAGGTAGGCCGTCAGCATATGTACACGTGGAGTCCAGGTCCCACCACCATCGAGACGTGAGCAAGTTCGTTTATGCTACGTGGGCCGCTTGCAGGACCACAAAGGACATGCCTGATCGGCACAGGGCCAACTGACGGAGACCGCCATAGATGTGCGCTCCAGTGGCACCGACCTAGGCCCCTGCAGCGCCCCGGCCCCGCGCAGTGCGCCCCGGCCCCGCGCCGCCCCGCTGCCGCTACCGCTGCGTGCGGCCCTCGGCCAGTCCGTGCGCCCCATCGCCCTGCTCGCACCTACCGTGCCGGCCTCGCCAACCATCGCCCTCCCCAGCCCCCACCCCTCGCGCCCAACCCCCACCCCCGCCCGCTGCCCCCCGGGGCGCTGCAGCCGCCCCTGCCGCCACAGACTGCCGCCACAGCACGCCGTGGACCGCGGCAGTGGTTGGCCGCCGGCCCTCCATGCTTGGGCTCACCCGACCCTGCCCGCCGGGCCCCCCGCCTGCTGCTGCTGCATGCGGCCCAGCTGCTCCAGGTTGAGCACCATGACGTTGTGGGGGGACAGCAGCAGCACTGGAGGAGGGGCAGGCGGTGGGGCGAGGGCGGGCGGGCACGGGGAAGTCAGCGGGGTCAGGCAGACGGGGAACGGGTGGGGCCCAGCCGTTGCAAAGTGGGATGTGTTGCGGCAATTAGGATCGGGTGACGCGATAGAAGCACAAGCCAGGCCGCGACGAGAGGTTCCCGTGCAGCACCCCCGCACCACCTGCCCCCACCCCCCGCACCACCTGTCCCCACCTGGCGCTGCCGGTGCACCCCCGCTCTGATGGCCGCCGCCACCGGGCCCGCCGCCACCTCCGCCGCCGCCACCGGCCCCGCCGCCACCTCCGCCGCCTCGTCCCGCCGCCTGTTGCAGCAGCTGCTGCGCAATGTACTGCTGCAGGTCCTGCGTGGGTGAGCAGGCAGCACGCCAGCAAGCAACGTGGAGGCCAGTGCCGCGGGGTAGCCAAAAGCACACAGCGGCTGCCACCCACCCTGTTGCATGTGGCGCCTGAGCACAGCAGCCCCCGCAGGCCTACCCACCAGGTGAGCTCCGGTCCCGCCGCCGGTCCCGCCTCCGCCACCGCTGTAGCCCTCTCCGCCGCCCCCGCCTCCCAGCGCCAGCTGCCCGTCCAGCCCATTGCCTCCGCCTCCGCCATAGCCGCTGCCCCCGCCCCCGCCGCCGTCCCCCACCCCAGCCTGCTGCAGCAGCTGCTGCGCCAGGTTGCCCCCCAAGCCCAGGCCCAGGTCCAGGTTCAGGTTCAGGCCCCCACCGGCCCCTCCCCCGCCTCCCCCCACCCCCCCACCCAGCCCCAGGCTGCTGGCAAGGGCTGCTAGGGTAGCGGTGCCGCCACCGCCACCCTTCGCCCCTGCCCCTGCCCCTGCCCCCGCCCCCGCCGCCACGAGGCTGGCCAGCTGCGCCAGCTGCAGCTGCTGTATGAGGCCGCCGCCACTGTGCAGGATGCCGTTGGTGCCGCCGCCACCCCCGCCGCTGATCCCCAGACCCCCGCCACCATGGCCCGCTCCGCCGCCGCCGCCACCGCCGCCTCCAGGGCGCCCAGACCGCCCAGGCCGCCACCGCCGTAGCTGCCGGCATAGCTGCCGCCGCCGCCGCCGTTGAGCCCATCGCCCCTGCCGCCGCCGCCGCCGCCGCCGCCGCCGCCAGCCGTCCCAGTCGCAGCAGCGGTGAGGAGCGCCAGGGCGGAGGGGGAGCCGCCACCACCCTGCGCGCAGGTACGGCAAGCAAGGACGGAAGCGTTGCGGTCGCCACGCCACCGGACGGAGGCATACAGCGGCCAACCTGCACCGCTCCAGGACGCACGCGCAAGGCAGGTGCCCACTCCCCCGCACCCACCTGCCCCAGGAGCGCCGCCAGGTCGAGCGCCGCCGCCGTGCTCCCGCCACCCCCCAGCCCGTTCCCCGCCCCGCCGGTAGCGCCGCTCCCTGCCCCTCCCCCTCCCCCTCCCCCCGCCAGGCTGGCCAGTAGCAGCTCCTGCACCTGGGCCGCGTAGGGGTCGGGGTCGCCGCCACCCTGCTGCTGCTGCTGCTGCTGTGTGGCGAGGTGGTCGGTCGCCAGGCCCCCCTGCGCCCCGTGCCCCGCCGCCGCCTGCGCCAGCACCAGCTGCAAGGCGTCCGCCGAACCACCCGCCCCGGGCCCCGCCTCCCCACCCCCGGCCCCGCAGCCAGCCGCACCAGCCCGCCGTCGCCCTGCCGCACGCAGGGAGCAGCAGGGAGCAGCAGGGAGCAGCAGGGAGCAGGACACACAGGGGTTCATGGGCGCAAGGACAGCATCAGGAGACTCCACGACAAGAGGGCCAACAGAACACCAGGGCAGCGCTGCGCACCTCAGTACGGCACGCTACGGCGCAGCGCCGTGTGAGGGGTGCAGCTGCTGCCGACCCACAACAACCGCAACACCGCTTGCGTACGTGCCCTAGCCCACCTATCCGCCCTTCAGTGACTTCCGCGTTTCCCGCCCGGCCCCCGCCACCCACCGGTGCAGGACGCCCCTGCAGCGCCAGCCCCGCCACCTGCCCCGCCCCCAGCTGCCTCAGCAGCTGCCCCACCGCGCCGCCCTCTGGGCCGCACCCCGCCCCGCCCAGCCGCGCCGCCAGCTCCGTGCCCCAGCCAGCCCCGCCCAGCCCCAGGCTCAGGGCAAGCTCGTCGCTGATGCCACCTGCGCCAGCGCCCCCCACGCCGCCGACCCCAGCCCTGCCAGGCCCTCCTGCAGGCTCGCCGCCGGGCCCCAGCCCCGGCCCCGGCCCCAGCCCCGGCGTTGTGCGCTCGTCTACGCGCTGCTTGCGGCGGCGAAGGTTGCGGTCCTCGCTGCGGGCCTTGCAGCTCCTGGGGCGGCAGGGGGGAAGGGCAGGGGAGGGCAGGGGAGGGCAGGGGAGGGCAGGGGAGGGCAGGGGCAGCAAGCGCGGTGGGGCGGCTGCGGCGAGGGCGAGGGCGAGGGCGAGGGCGGACGCCTCTGCAAGGGGCCTAGGGCTGCTGTCAAACGGCGCGGCAGCGGCCCGGCGGGCAGGGGGTCGACGCGCGCCCGCGCCTTCACCCACGACCTCCCCTGCCCCCCTTACTATTTGTGCCAACCTATTAGCCTGTGGCCTCTGCCCCACTTCATCTCGCGTGTCCACCCATGCCAACCCTAGCTGCGTCTCAGGCCCTTCTCACGGTCAGCTACGAGGGTGGGTGTGGGCAGGGCTGATGGCTCTGGAGCACGCACGCGCATTCACATCAGCCCAGCTGCCAACTGTTTATCGACCCTTTGCCACCACCTCAGCCACCCGCTCAGCCTACACTGCTTCTCGACAACAGCACTACTCGCGGCGGCCAGCATTCCTGCCAGCACCGTACTTGTCCTGACTAGTGCTCTGGTCCCGCACCCCACCGCACCGGCGCACCCCAACCCGACCCACCTTCGGTTTCCCGTGAAGTTGTCCAGAGGCTGGAACTTGTTGCACTGCGGGTGGGCAGGGGGCAGGGGCAGGGGGCGTCAACCCGCGCTTTGGGTGAACGCGCCTGATTCTCGAATGGCAGGCCGCCCTCAGCCCAGCTATTCCAGTTGTCCACGCCGCGCGCCTCCCTCTACTGCCTGACCGGGCCCCACCGCACAACCCCCGTGCCTCCTCCCTCCCCCCCACGCCGAGGGATGCCGGTCATCGATACCGCGTGAGCCACAGCACCACAAGGCTGGGGCAGGGCGGGCGGCCAGGCGGCGGCTGCCACGCCGCCCAGCCCAGCCCACCCCGCCCCGCTCCCCCGCCCCGCGCTCCACCCCTCCACCCACCTGCTGGCAGAATCTGAACCTGCCCCCGCTGAGCAGCACCCACTCCGCCTTGAAGTGCGGCTCGCACACGCTGTAGCGCCGCAGGTACAGCTTGGCGTCCGTGAGGTCGCGCTGGCAGCCGTCCACCTGGGCAGGGGGGCGGGGGGGCGGGGGAAGGGGAGCCGCGGCCACGGCTGGGTGCGGCGGCGCATGGGTCCACGCAGCGGCAGCAAGGCCCGCTGGCGCCTCGGCTCCCGCCATGTGGCGATGCAGTGGGCTGCCCCCAGGCCCGGGTCAACGCAGCAGCGGCATGCCTGTGCGGAACACGGTGGGCGGCGCGGCACGCTGCAGGGCCGCAACAGGGCGCCAGCCGGTGGGCGAGCCCCCGCCGTCGCTCACCTGGCAGCGTGGGGCATCGTTGGGCTTGCGCAGCTTCCTGGGTTTACGCGGCAGCAGCTCCAGCTGCGCCTGGCCTCCCTCCGCATAGCCCGTGCCGTCCTCGGCCCCGCTGCCGTGTTCCGCGCCCGCGTACAGGGCCTCTAGCTCAGGCGCCCCGGTGGTCGCGCCTGCACACGACAAGCCTTATTTTGTCATGCAAGAGAGTTCTACCATGGCGGGGCAGCCGGGCGCGTCCCTTACCAAGGCCTCCCAGCATCGCCAGCGTTTCAAGCGCAACTCCTGCCAAGACCGGCGAGGCACCGGCGTGCCCTCTGCCAGGCGGAAGGTAACCGCGTCAAACGGTACCGAGTGCTCGTGGCAGGGTGTTGCGGTGCGGCAGACGTTTGGACGATAGCCCTCCGGCAGTACAAATATGCCTCAGAAAGGCGCTACCCAGCCATTTGACACCATCAGCAGCTACAGGGAGTTATGGCGTATTGGTTGACACTCGTCCAACACTCTCTGCGACGTTGGCAGACCCCTCACAACAGATGAGTTCGTGCTTGACAGGGACAAAACAGCAACGCTGCCGGTCCAGTTGCTCACAGGCAATGTCTTTGGTCCAAGTTGAGGTTTTGCTCCCTTGCGAGCTGCTTGTCCCGTGTGTTGCAGTGTTGTTCGTCCAGAAAAATTACAGGCTCGGCCTCTACTCCATCCTTTAAAGCGGAAAGTGTTGGTTGCTGCCTACGCTATTATAGCTGCGTTGAACGCCATAGACGATGTTTGCTTAGACAAATTTCAGCGCTCAGTACATTGCTCTCATGCCTGACAATCGCGGTCCCATACAGGGAAACTGAACCTACTGAAGATGCACCTAGCAACAGCAGGGCATGAGATTCTAGTATTTCTGCTAGCTGAAGCACTGAGCACCTGGCACGCGACACCGAACATCGAAGCCCTTGTACACGACGGCTACCTGCCCTGATCGCACGGTAACCTCAAACCTGCAGCATATTGCAGGACTGTCAGTAATACGTACATTGTGGTGCGACAAGCCATAGTTACCGAGGTGTCCCGGCGCCTCTCTTGCGGGACGTTTCCCTTCTGAGCCAACCTGCCTGCCGTGCATCCAGCCTACCAGTCTAAACCAGACACGCAACCACATACCTTTGTACCACAGAACCTGAATACCAGGGAAGATGGGAAGTCAAGACGCTGGTACCGGCACATGTCAAAATCCATGACCCCCAGACACATCTTTGTCACACCACGGAGGCCCCATCCGTTACGTAACGTGTTTTACAGGGGACCCCTTCTGCTCGGGGTGTCGTCCCGCGCCCACCAACCTGAGAGGGCATCCACTGCACGTACTGTTACAGACCTGTGCTTTAGTGACAATCCCATGAAACTGCGTTTGGTCACGTACGCTCCCTTCGGCAACCAGAAGACTGCGAAAAGCACCCAGTACACTAGAAATGTCAAGGAGACCAAGATGCCCGTCCAACTTGTGACAACCTGTTAGCCATCCATAACCCAGATGCCCTGGAATGGCCAGAACCTTGGTTGAGTGTTGTTTGCGTGCCCCTGCGTGCCCCCGCCCTCTTGCCGCCGCCTCAGCTGCCTTGGCTGCGCGGACCCGGAAAGGGACGACAGGCCGGTGACACCAGGTGACACGCACAACAGTAAGCTGGTGTCAGGGGAGGTGCGTCTCGCTGGTGCCGCGCGAAATGCCGTGGTAAGTGCGTTCAGGGCAGTAGTACAGGTATTGATGCATCCGGGTGCGTTTCAGGTGGTCGCAGGTTTGGTTTTGGCGCAACATCCCTGGCATGGGGCAGAGTTGCACACCCCTCTCCTGGCTGGTGTGGTTGTCGGAGTTGTTTCACCCTGTTTCACCACGTGCCGCCATGTACACCAGACGGCTTGGCTACTTGAGGCGTGCTCATACTGGACAACTGGAGGCAGGGAGGTCCGGTCGTGTGTGACCACCCAACAAACAAAACCAGGAGACGCAGGTAGTCAAGACAGGTGGTGAAGCCCAAGATACTCGCTGTCAGGCGCTCTTGGATGGATTTTGTACCGCATCAGCGTGTCGTGTGTTTATTTTGTCGGGAGAAGGGTTACGGGAGTATCGGAGTCCTATCTTTTTGCAGGAAGGTCCTCGAGGTCGTTTCTTGTGTGTTGGGCACAGGGCCTGCCGATGCAGCCCTGCTGACCCTGCGTACGCATATTTGATGAGACGTATGTAGATCTGCAACGATCTTGCTCATCAGTCCCATGCGCTTTCCGGCTGCAAAGGATTGGGGCCCATCACCCATGGGGCGCAGGCCGCCGCCTGCCTGCCGGTCAGCGATGTGGAGGCCTGCAGCCTGTAGCCGTCCGGTACTCAAGCCTGGTCGAGTCAGGGGACTCCCCTGCTGGTCCACAAGCGCGGCGGCGTCCAGCCTTCCACCCCACGGCAGGCTGCCACTGCACTGCAGGAGGAGGTTGTCGCCTCGACCCCGTCACAGTGGCGCGTGGCGCCAGCAGCAGCAGCCCTCGGGGCTGGACAGGAGGCGCCGGACCAGCCCCAGGAGCAGCCGGGCCACTCCTAGCCGACCTAAGCCTGTGCCGCTCCCAACTCGTCCTCGTCACTCTGCGTACGTACCTCAAACAGCGGCTTCACCCGTATGCCGATGATACGAACTTAACAGCAAAGCCGTTCAGTACAATAGTGGGGCCAGCGACACGTGGCACACGCAGGCTTGACATGCAAATGGCGTGCCTCGCAGCTGCAAGCAGCTGAGCCTGGTAAATTTGAAACTGGATAAGTGTACCGATTTCACTCAGGTGGACAGCCTAGTCTTTGGTGCAGCTTACTCACCTTTTCCAACTAGAATGGTGACGTCTACGTCTCTATAAAACACTTGGCTTACAGTTGAGCAATGTCGATTGTGGCATTGATAGATTTTGCCTTGGTGGATCGTGGGGACAGTCGGATGCGACGGGCCTTCTGGTGCTCGGTTGTTGGAGGTTGTTCGCATGCGCCAACTTTTCCAGCAATTGCCCGCCTTCCACACCTGCTCTGGAGGCCTACGTTCACTGATACATTTAACAATTACGCCTTTGTCAATTGAGGCCTTTCCCAGACCGCGCGCCTCCACCATGCTCGCAGTGCGCACCTCTACCAGGGGCCTTGGCCGCCCAACATGGCAGGCAGGCAATCCGTTTGCTCTTAAAACCCGCAGTGTCGTCGGCGTGTCGGCTCGGCCAAGTGGCGAGGGCGTGGTTCGGACCGCTGTCTGTCGCGCGCTGCTGCCCCTCGCTGCCGCAGCCCCGGTTCCGCGGCAGCCGCAGCGCTGCGCCAGCGTGGTGCCGCGGGCGGCCGCCAGTGGCGCGGCGGAGGCTGCTAAGGACGACCGCCTTCCCGTCACGGTGCGTGTATCGGGCGTAGCACGAATGCACATTCCCAGAGGCGAAGTGGGACCTGGGAAAGGCACATGTAGGGGAACTTAACACACGGACACAGTGATAATTGGTTCCGGATGGATGGCAGCAAGCGCTGTCGAGGATGAGAGCTGGGCCAATGTGGCAGGTTGCGGCAGTGCCAGCGCGTTGCACAGTGAGGGTTGCACAGTGAGGCCGCTGCCGCCGTTGGACAAGTGAGGGTTCGGATGAGGTGATGCATTATACTCCATCGGTATGCGCGGGCGTTTGGGGTTCGGCCGTTGTGGAGGGCGCAGGGCGGGGGGACCCGTGGGTCCCCCACGGACTCCCCGGGCCCACTCCCACGCTCCCCGCCCCCACGCTCTTGACTCCCACGCTCCCGTTCGCGGAGGCCTTCCCCGGCCCCTGGCGCCTGGCCTGACCTCGCCTCGCCCGCCCCTCCCCACCGAGCTGGCGTGCTTGCTTGATTCGCCGTGGCACAGATACCGCTGTTGGCAGACAGGGGATTGAGTTCGACTGGGTCAAGGTAGTGGGCCAGGGCACGGCTCCACCCTAGCCGTGTGGGACAGGAACGGCCTTAGACTGGGTGCAGCACGCACGGTAGTCCACAGTAGGCGGCCTTCGAACAGGCGGCCCTCAAGGCAGCGCACAGTGCATGGCGACGCGGCGTGCAGCGGCCAGTGAGCAGTGCTGGGTGTGGGGCGCGGCTGTGCTCCCGTGCCGTGCCGCCCCCACGCAGCGTGCCATCCTGCCACGGCCTACCACGCACAGTTCACCTTTTGCCTGCCTCGCCCCATGGGGACCTGCCTCGCCCCATGGGGACCTGCCAACCGTGTAGGCATCTGGTGTCCAACACCCACTTGTACCCCACTGCAAACCGTCTCCTTCCCCGTCGTTACGCCCTGGTCAACCCCCTCCGCGCCCCTCCCCGCGCCCCTCCCCGCGCCCCTCCCCGCGCCCCTCCCCGCGCCCCTCCCCGCGCCCCCCCCCAAAGGTCATCACCGGCTTCCTGGGCAGCGGGAAGACCACGCTGCTGAACCACATCCTGACCTCCAGGGAGCACGGCAAGCGCATCGCCGTCATCGAGAACGAGGTGGGGGCGTGGAGGTGGGGGCCGGGAGGTGCGGGCGTGGAGGTGGGGGCGTGCGTTGTGCTTGGCCGTGGCAGGACGGGGGATTCAACTTGGCGGTGGGCCGTGATGCTCTGGGGGCACGGCGCCGCCTGAGGACGTGCGCCGCGCTGCTGCATGGACCGCCTCACCCTGCACCCCTGTGCGCGCCCGTGCGCCTGCCCCGTGCCGCTGCCAGTTTGGCGAGATCGACATCGACAGCTCCCTGGTGGTCAACAGCGTGGCGCTGGTGGAGGGCAGCAGCGACATGGTCACCACGCTGGCCAACGGTGGGGGGGACGGGGGCGGGCGGGGAAAGAAAGCAGTAACGCGAATAGGTGGCAATAGTACTAGTAGTAAAGGCAGCCGTA
The DNA here is from genome assembly GCA_036984285.1 of Chlamydomonas sp. KOR1. Lineage (NCBI taxonomy): Eukaryota > Viridiplantae > Chlorophyta > Chlorophyceae > Chlamydomonadales > Chlamydomonadaceae > Chlamydomonas > Chlamydomonas sp. KOR1. The sequence continues at coordinate 165,962 of BQMZ01000377.1, read as the reverse complement.
CGGTAAAGGCGTCTCACTGCAGTTGCGGTCCGCAGTTGCGGGCGGGGGTCTCTGCAGGTGCGGCGGGCTAGCGCGGCTGGGGCACATGGAGGGTGGGGTCGGAGGGGGGCGTGGGTTAGCAGCCGGGCGGAGTACATAGAGCACAAGGCGAATGTCGTCTGTACCTCAAGGCGAGTGGCATCCGCCCGGCGGAGGGCGGCGAAGGCTTTAGGGCCTGGCGTGTGGGCGGCTGTCCTGCCCTGCCCTGCTTGCTGCGGCTGCTGGCCTGTGGGCGTGCGGCGTGTGTTGGGGCTGCGGGGGTTCACCACCTAGAGTCGGTTCCTTTTCGGCCCCAGGGCCCCTGGCAGGCAGCTGCCCAGCTCAGTGGGTATCAGGTGTCAGGTGCCGCCTTGCACCACTGCCTGCCACGCGGACCGCATGGCCCGCACAGCCCCGAGCCCCTCGGCCACATTCCCGCTCCATACCGCCTGGGGCCGCTTAGGCTGCACGGCCCCGGCGGCCGCCCCCTGCGCCCCCCTCCATCCCGCCCAGCCGTCCCCTCGTCTGCTCGCACTCCCCTGCCCGCAGGCTGCCTGTGCTGCACAGTGCGCGGGGACCTCATCAAGGCCCTCAACCGCCTGGTGAGGGGGGAGGGGGGAGGGGCAGGAGGACTGAGAGGGGGACTAGGCAGTACGACGACAGACCAAGTCTGTAGATTGACGAGGTCGAGGCGATTAAGTACATAACCCAGCCCAACCCATTACCAGACCGCCTCGGGAAGGGGGGGGGCACAGAGGGAGTGGCCGGGCATGGGTGGACACCGTTACGCTGACTGGTAGCCACGGCCCACTGCTCCGGAGCTGCACCCGCATGCACCGCCCAACACGTACACCCTGGCCTCATCCCCCACCGCAGTACGAGCGGCGTGCGGACATCGACCACGTCATCATTGAGACCACGGGTAGGTGTGCGGCCGCAGGGTGGCGTGGGCGTGCTTCGTAGGGAGGTGGGCCGGGCCATGGCGGCGCGGGAACCAGCCCACAGCTGCAGCTGCGCCCCGTGCACCGCCCTGCCCGACCCCCACTTTGTTCCCCCGCGCCCCACCATGCTGCACCACAGCCCCTGCGCCACAGCCCTGCACCTCCCAGGCTGTGCCACACACTGCTCCTACATGTTCGCGTATCCAGTCCTTTGCCCCCCCCCCGGCTTCAGTTTACAACTGCCCAGAGTGAGATTGGGTGGCGGTAAACTGCGGTCAACTCCATCAGCACAGCAGTTCAGTAATCGGGCGTTGTGTGGGGCTCGGGTTACGGACTTCGGCCGTGGGGTCTCAGCGGCCCCGTAACCCCTTGCCGGCTGCGAACGCAGTTGCGGTCGGCATGCCCACACTCACCGATGTTCCACGCCAGCTTACAGCGCCAGCTCTGTCGTGCCAGCCAGCCTTACTGAATACACGTATGCACTCCACTCCCTTACCACTCCCCTCCCTCACTATGCCCTTCCTCACACCCTCGCATGCAGTCCTTCCCTGCCCCGTGCCTTTCAACTCTTGCTTGTTTGCCCTACGTCAGCGCAGGTCCTTCGGCACATTCCGTGGAGCTTTCAGGCAGGCCTGTCACCATAGCTGCGGGGTGGGGGAGCCTCTCAGGCCCCGCCCCGCAGCTAAACTCCCCTTCGGCCCCCCACCTTGAGTTGGTGTGCCGTACTGCATCCCTTGTGCTAAATCCCTTGCCCTTGCCGGCTGTCCCCTTCCTTCTTAGCATATTCCTCTGAGCCCGCATCCATTTGCATCCATTCGCATTTTCCTTGTCTTGCCAGCTGTCTCGTTCTGTTCGTCATGCTAACGGTCCCCGCCTTTCCTTCCTGCTTGCCGGACTCTTCTCTTCACCATCATGGGACGCAATTGCTATTGGTATGTCCATGCGTCCATGCAACTATTGCGGTCTCCAGGTGGGTCGCGGGTTCTGCCGTTTCTGTGGGCCGGGAGCACGCACGCCGGGACTAGCCTGCCGTTCCTCTTTACACCTCACTTACCCTACTACCTATCACTACATCACTACACGAACTATCAGCGATGAGCAGCTTTGCAGCTCTACAAGCCGGAGCAGCCGACATGCAGCGCGAAACCCCATCGACACTTCATCCGCGGCGGTTTGGTAATGGGTTGGGCTGGGTTGGTTTTTTGTATATGCCTCATCATCGACCTCGTCGATTTGTGGACTTCGTCTGTCGGCCTACCGCCTGACCCCCAAAGTGGGACAAAGCTATCGTGGGTTTCACTCGCGTTACTGTTCCTCCCCCCCGCCCAGGCATGGCCTCCCCCGCCCCCATCATCGCCTCCTTCTACGCCGACCCCGACCTGCCCTCGCGCGTCAAACTCGACGGCGTGGTCACCGTGGTGGACGCACTCAACGTCACGTGGGTGGCCGGCAGCAGGGGGGAACGGTGTGGCGAAACAGGAGGGGGGGCCATGCAGGCCGCGGGTGTTGGCGGTGCAGCCGGCCGCCCCGCCACACCGTGCGCTGGGTGCACCCGGCCACACTCAGCCATCCACCGCCGCTGCCGTCAGCGCCCCGCCATGGGGCTGGTGCCTCTTACCCTTCAGTAGTCCTCACCTCCCTGATCGTATGCGTACATCCGCTGCCCCGAAGCTCCCTCATCACTCACTAGATAGCCCCTGACTCGGCCCCCATGCACCCCCCCCCCCCAGCCGCCACCTCGACGCACGCGACGAGGACCCCGAGGCGGTCAGCGAGGCGGTGGCGCAGGTGGCGTACGCCGACCGCATCCTCATCAACAAGACAGACCTGGTGGGGGGGGGCAGGGAGAGGGGGGAGAGGCGCACGGACGGAGAGCTCAAATTTGTCGTGCTTGCGGAGGGCGGAGGGCGGAGTACGGACTGCGAGGTCTACAAGCAGGGGCTGCGCGGCTCCCCGCAGGGTGTCCACATGGGGCACAGTGGGGCTCGTACGGCAGGCACGTGGGCAGGCACGTGGGCAGGCCAGGGGGGACCTTGGGGGCCGTGGGCACGTGCCAGCAGGCAGCACCTCCCGCGCGCCTCGCGTGCTCATCGGCCATGGCGCCGCGCTCTGTGCGGCCCTCCGCCCGTCACCCAATCCCACTTGGCTGGGCTGGGTGGGTGTGAGCAGGGCTCCGACGCTCAACAGTACCGCTCAATGCAGGAGTTCGTTACACCCCCCCCCCCTCCCCTCTCCTCGCTGCACTTCTGTCATGGTAATTGTCAACGCAGCCGCCTCGCACGCCAGAGCAGCCCACGCCACAGCAGCACGGACACATGGACTCCTCGCCCGGGGCGGTCAGGGACGGGCTAGGCTGGGGTTACTGCTTATGGCTTTGTACCAACTTCGTCGACTTGCAGACTGTGTCTGTCTACCGACTGCCCAACCCCCTCCCCGCCCCCAGGTGTCCCCCGGCGCCCTGACGGCACTGCAGGACCGGCTGCGCGCCGTCAACGGCTTCGCGCCCATGCGCCCCACCACCCGCAGCACGGTGGATGTGGGCTACGTCATCGGCGTGGGGGGCTACGACCTGGGCAACGTGGAGAAGGACGTGAGCGGGGAGGGGGGGGGGAGGCAGGGGCGGGAGGCAGGGGGGCGGGGGAGCGGGGCCACCGGGGCCTGCAGGGGGAGGGTGGTGGTGGGGCATCGGGGCGAGGGAGCGTCTGTGGGGAGCCACAACCACACACCGGCGGTGTGAACGAGACTGCGTACATCCTGATGCGTTACCTGATGCGTGTGGCACCCCAAGGGGGGATTGCCGCCGTGTGCCTCACGCCCCTCCTCCTTGAGCCCGCCCTTCCCTTCCCCTTCCCCTCCCCTCCCCCTGCCGCATGCAGCTGGCCGCCGCCATCCACGGCCAACACGACCACGACCACGACCACGACCACCACCACGACCACAAGCACGACCACGACCACGACCACGACTGCAGGTGGGTTGGGGCGCACGTGTGGGCAGTGGGGTGCTGGCATGGGGCGCTGCGGCAGGGGCGGGGCGAGGGCGGGGATGGAGCGGTTGCAGCGGGCGCTGCCAGCTGTCGTACGGTGTGAGGGCGGTGGGTCATGGGCGGTGTGAGGGCGGTGGGCCATGGGCGGTGTGAGGGCGGGGGCCATGGGCGGTGTGAGGGCGGGGGCCATGGGCGGTGTGAGGGCGGGGGCCATGGGCGGTGTGAGGGCGGGGGGCCATGGGCGGTGTGAGGGCGGTGGGCCATGGGCGGTGTGAGGGCGGGGGGCCATGGGCGGTGTGAGGGCGGGGGGCCACGGGCGGTGTGAGGGCGGGGGGCCGTTGACGTGCGCGCGCCAGGCTGCACTGTGGGGCATGGGGCATGGGGCATGCAGCACTGGGCCACCGAAGGCGCTGCAGGGCACGGGTCAGCACCCGGGCCCAGCCCCCCGCACTCCCCCAGCTGGTTGCCCAGTGTGTGGCTGGTGTGTGGCTGCTGCTGTCCTCCCATGCAACCCACGCCCAGGGAGGGGCCGTGTGTAGTGCTCCATGCGCACTGCCGACAGGTCGCCGTCAGCACCCCGCCCCCGCCCCCGCGCATGGCACGGCCCCGAACCCGCCCGCCCCACCAGCCCCCGCTCATGGCCGGGCTACGGAACATGGCTGGCCTCCCGAGCCCCGCTGCCCTGCCCCTGACACCCCCCGCGTCGCCCACCCCGCTGTCCCGCCCCCGCCCCCAGCGGCGCCAACTGCTCCCACGAGAGCCACAAGCACAACCACGACAGCCACAGCCACAGCTACGACCACAGCCACGACCACAAGCACGACCACGACCACGAGCGCGCTGGCGCGGCCTGCACGCACGAGAGCCACGCCCACGCCCACAGCTCCGCCCCCGCCGCCGCCGCCGCCAAGCCGCTGCACGACGACCGCGTCACCTCCGTCAGCCTGCAGTTCGACGGCGAGATGGACCTGGACAAGGTGGGTGGGGGGGGGGATGGGGCACGAGGGTAGCGGTACAGATGAGGTGGGGTGATGGGCGGGGCTGCACGGAGATCCCCGGGCGCAACAGGCCAGTCAACGGCAAGGGGCCAGGCCCCTTCCCGCGGCACGTGTCGCTGGGCTTGACGCCGGGCGCGCTGGTACTGCGGTGGGTCGGTCTGCCGGGACGCGCTGCACACGACACACCTCCCCTTCCTCCCCCCATGCCGCCCCCCGTGCCCCCCCCTTCCCCGGCATTGGTTTAAGCGTCATCATCGACCATGTCGATTGAAGAACTTTGTCTGGCGTCCTATCGCCTAACCCCCATGTCCCCCCCCTTACCTCAGTATCGTGTAACTGATCAGCTCCTACCGCCCCCCACCCCACCCCAAGGTCAACTACTCTCTGGGCTTCCTGCTGGAGAGCCGCAACGACGACCTGTACCGCATGAAGGGCATCCTGGCCATTCACGGCAGCGAGTTCCGCTTCGTGTACCAGGTGGGGGCGGGTGGGGGCGGGGGGAAGGGGCAGGAGGGCGGGGCACTCCCAGTGCGGAGTGGCGGCCACGGCAGCGGTGTCCCCAGCTGGCTGCGCAAACGACTACACCCCCCAACCGCTCCGTCCTGTGCACTCCGAGTGACCGTCGTGGGGGCCCCCCGCCCCCCTCTTCCCCTTCCCCTAATGGCCTTACATCGGCTTCGTGGACTAGCAGGCTGCGTCTGTCTCCCTACCGCCTACCTCCCTTCCCCTCCCCCCCCCCCGCTCCCCCAGGGCGTGCACCAAATCTTCGAGGGCATCCCCGACCGCAAGTGGGCGCCCGGTGAGAAGCGCTGCTGCAAGATGGTATTCATCGGCAAGTATCTGGTGCGGGAGGACTTCGAGGAGGCGTTCAAGAGCTGCCTGGTGGAAGGGACGGCGCTGACTGCGGCGTGAGGCGGGGCGGGGGCCAGGGAGGAGGGGCGAGGGGGCGGGGACCAGGAAGGAGGGGCCAGGGGCGGGGCGGGTGGACGGCCCCGGGCGCACGGCGGCGTGCGGCAGTGACGACGGACCGGTGGCAACTAGTACATAGTGGTACGGAGGACACTCGGTGGGCGCTGCACTAATGTGGCGACGTGCAGCACGTGCCCCGCGTGGCTGCCAGGCGGGACGGGGCGCAACGGCGGGTTCATGGGCGCCTGGGGGCGGGTTCATGGGCGCCTGGGGGCGGGTTCATGGGCGCCTGGGGGCGGGTTCATGGGCGCCTGGGGGCGGGTTCATGGGCGCCTGGGGGCGGGTTCATGGGCGCCTGGGGGCGGGTTCATGGGCGCCTGGGAGCGGGGCGGGGCACGCGGGGAGTCTGGTGTGCCGGAAGCAAGGGACCTGCGGCTGGGGTTTCACAGCACCCTGTGTCAAGTGTTGGATTGTGGTCGGTGCGCCCTCTGCCAAGTACTCGTGCAATTGGTAGTTGAATCTGTGCATCTTGCTGGGTGGGTAAGGCCGTGCATGTGGTTCCATCCCGGCGCCTGCCAATGCAGCGGGCTGCTAGGGCTACGCGACGTGAGGGCTGTGGGGCTCCGTGACCTTCCCGCATGGCGACTTGTGTGATGAGGCGCCGCGGGGCCGTCGCCCTGGTCGCCCTGGCTGCCGGGGCAGCGTGTGGCCGCATCGTGGTGCAACACAGGGGGGCTGGTACAGACATACGGTAGAACTGTACCCGTCGGCCGTTAAGTGTGAGAGAATGCTGCGTGTACATACAACGGCTCCATCTTGGCGCGGCTGCCTGCCGTATGTAACGCGAGGCGCACCCGAGTGAGGCATGCCACCGCGTGCCAGGCATGCCCATGGGCAGGACCAGGAGTTACGGCTGCGCGCTTAGTTATGAAAGCTTAGTTCCTGGCCGTTGAGGACTCTCAAGGGAATTCTTGTGGCCATTGTTGCAGCCAAGGTGTTACAGGGTCTGCGTGCCGTACAACCGCTGCAGAAGGTGCGCGGCGGAATTCGCAGTGCTTTCGCCAGGGACAACGTTCGCAACCGGCGACACTGTTGCATATCAACATGCCTTGCAGGGATCGTTTACCCGTACACAGCTACAGCGATTACAAATATGCGTAACCCGCGCTGTATTATGCCTGCGTTAACGCCTTGCCAGGACAGAAATGCCTTGCTGAGCAGGCCGACTATTTATCACACACATACTAAAGTTCGCCATTGTCGCTCGGCACGTCGTGCTGCAGCTTGCCTCGCGATGGCGGAGCAAGGGCCTTCCGAGAAGGCGAAAATGCTGGCGGGACAGCTCTATTACGCCTTTGACGCCGAGCTCCTTATGGAGCGCACTAAGGCCAGGGAGCTGCTGCACGAGTACAACAACTGCGCCTACAGTGACATTTCTGGTCGCACGCGTGTGCTGGGGCAGCTGCTGGGGCGCATGGACCCCGACAACCCGCCCTTCATCGAGCCGCCCTTCCGTTGCGATTACGGGCGAGTCTTGTCACATTTTGGATGACCGCTATTGGAACAGGCACCGCTCTCGTCTGAGCCAGACGCCCCAAACGTCCGAACGTGATAGCGACCGCTGCGCATGCGCCGTGGCCCTCCCTTCACAACCGGTGTCCAACAGGTACAACATTACAGTCGGATCAGACGTGTACATGAACTTCAACTGCTGCATCCTCGACTGCAACAAGTAAGTACATGAAGAGCTCGGCCTGCTCGCCTCACGCCCACAGCCTGCAGCTGCCTGCAGCTGCCGACACGCCACCACACACCACGACACCAGCCCGCAGTCCTGAACGACAGCCCCGCAATGTTCCCCGACACTTGCACAAAAACGACGACTGCCGCTGTATCGTGTTCCCGCCTACCATGACAGCATGCAGTCGCCGCGGCCCCTCCACGCTCGCCGTCCCGCCGCGCCTCCAACCTCCCCGCCTGCCCTGCTCCTGTGCGGCCCTAGACCCCATACCCACGTGGCCTCTTCCCCTTCCCCCCACCTCCCCCACCCCCCAGGGTCACCATCGGCAGCCGCGTGCTGTTCGGCCCCGCCGTGCAGCTGTACGCCGCCACGCACCCGCTGGACGGACACGTGCGCAACGGGACCAAGGTGGGGGTGGGCGTGGGGGTGGGGGTGGGGGTGGGGGGGAAGGCCGGGAACCGCAGGGTGGCAAACACACTGAACCGGCAACGGTTCAGCCTGCGGGGGGCGAGGTTAGCGGCAGTCGCAAGCAGGGGGGCAAGATGGGGTAGAGAGGAAGGACGGGGAGAGGGCCGCTGTGCGGCACACCGCCTGCCCGCTGCAGCGGCAGGGGCGGGGAGGCGGTCAGGCGGGCAGTGGCGCCGACCCCAGCTCCTTGACTCGCATGTGCGCATGGGCACGGAGGCAGGGGGCTGGGCGGGGCCCGCGATGTGGAGGGGACGGGTGTGCATGGCGGCGCGTGCCACGGCGCACGCCTCCCCGGCTGGTGCTGCACAGGCTGGTGTGCTGCTGCGGCTGCGGGGGCACGAGGGGCACGAGGGGCACGAGGGGCAGGAGGACAGGAGGGCAGGGGCGGCGCGTGGGGGGTGGGGGGCGGGAGGAGGAGCAGCGGACGGAAGACAGCCATGTCCCGGCGGCGGAGCCCTGCTGCGCTTGCCCTGGCCACCGCCGCACCACACGACCTTGCCGTACAGCCGCCATGGCACGTGCCGACAGCATGCTCTCGGGACGGCCAGCGCCCCGCCGCTCCCCGCCTCCGCCACGGCCCCCGCTGCAGCTTCATTATCGATCGATCTAGTAATTTATTTCCCCCCCTCCGCTCCTCCCCCCAGGGCCCCGAGTACGCGCTGCCCATCAGCATAGGGGACGACGTGTGGGTGGGCGGAGGAGCCATCGTGCTGCCGGGGGTGACCGTGGGGAACGGAGGTGGGCGGCAGGGGGGGAGGAGAGGGAAGGGGGGGTTCAAGGGACGTAAACTAGCAGGAACTGCGTTGTTATCTGGTGTTCCCAGGGGTGGGGAAAGGTACAATACTAAGCCACCTAACCAAGCTACGGCTGTGATTTGTGGAGCCCTTGTCTCAACTGCAAGGCCTCGTCGCGCAGTGTGCGGTGCGGTGCGGTGCGGTGCGGCAGCGCTTTGGCAACCTTACATCTCGCCAGGACAGGGTGATCCCAGGCCTACAGAGTTTAGTGGGTTGGTTAGGTCCCCATGGGGGTCCACCAGATCTTTCGAGGCATGTGCCTACCTCCCCCCACCCGCGGGGCCTGCAGAAGAGGATGGGTATGGCGGTAGATTGCCCGCTGTGTGAGGCACAGGTTGATGGGCATGGCGCATGGTCCCGCTGCCTTGCACGTTACCAGGTGACGCGGCCCCCTGCCGTACCTCCCGGCTGCCCACCTGATGCACACCCACCGGGCGCGGGGCATGGGCCACGCGCCTCCCGGTGCCGCCCCGCCACCCCGCCACCTGAACACGTGCCAGTCCCTGCATGGCCGCACAGCCTGCAGACGCCAGCCCTGCACCTGCAGCACCGCCGCCGGGCCCCAGCCTGGGACCACACGGCGCACCGCACGGCGTCCGCTGAGAGCACGGCGCACCTGACATGGGGCTGCCTGCCCCCCTCCCCTCCATCTCCCCTTCAACCCCCCTCCCCCCAGCCGTGGTGGGTGCCGGCGCCGTGGTGACGCGGGACGTGGAGCCGTACACAGTGGTGGCGGGCAGCCCGGCGAGGGTGGTGCGGCGCCTGGAGCGACCCGTGGGCCACTCGGAGGCGGCGGCAGTGGCGGCGGAGGCAGCGGCACAGGGGGCGGCGGGGACGGAGGCGGGAAACGGCGCTCCCGGGCACTGATGTCGCAGGCGCGCGCAAGCTGTCGTGCCCACGTGAGCAGGCAGGGCCATGTGGGGTGCGTGCGCGGGGGCTGCAGGGGGCGCGGCGGGAGTGAGGAGTGTGCGTGCGCTCCACCACACGCTGCGTCGACATGCATGTGTGTCGCGGTGCAGTTGCTGGGATGCCATCAGCATGGAGCGAACAGGTGCTAAGATGAGCGACGTGCCTAAGATGAGCGCTGTGCGGGCATGTCAACTTGAGGCATGCGCCAGGGATGTATCCGTGGGGTTATGGGTGCTGCTGTGTAGGACGGGGCCGGATGCATGGCGGCCCGGCGTCAGGGTGCCATGGCCGCGTCCGAGCGTCTGGGCGAGGCTGGTGGGCTGGGAGGGCCATCGTGGAGGGCCATGTGCGAGCAGCGTTATCAAGTACGTGCACCAGTACCGTTGAGGGGTATCGATTAGGGTACAGTTTGCGATGCTGCAGGGGTGTCGGTTCGGGCAGGGTTAAAGGGCTTCCCGGCCAGGCGGCGGGCAGGGCCCACGGCCGGCATGGCCTCGGGGTGTGCCGCCTCCACCCCACCCCACCCCCTTCTCCTGGGGCTGGCTATGTATCCGTGCGCCGTGCCGTGCCGTGCCGTGCCGTGCCGTGCTGCCGGCCACCCCACCACCCACATGGGTAGTGGGCACAATCACCATTCGTATGCCCTGGTTTCATGAATGGAGACCTTTGAGCACCCAGCTCGTACACGGGTCGTTGCACTTGCGGAGGGGAGAACCCTCGCCGTGTAACACTGGCTGACTGCTGGTAGTGGGGAGCTGGTGACGTGTGATCTCACGGCAAAGCATGTGGTCGCTTTGAGCGTGTGAGGAGAACGTCTTAGGGGGAACTTGGGCACCATGTGGGGTGCGCAGATTCGCGTGACAGCAAGCTACACGTGCCCGGGTATCAACAGCGTTCTATCTTTGCCACATGAGGACACCTCATAGCTGGTGCGCGTGTGCCTGTACGACGTCTTTCAGTTGGCCCTCCCTTGTCACGCTGGGTAGCAACGCGGCCTTGGGTCCAGGCAGGCACTCCAGGGTGGGGCATGGCGCTGCGGTGGTGCTCGGCAGCGGCACTCGCATCGGGACGCCAGGCCAGTCCACAGGGCCCATCCGGCCCAGCCCTCGCCAGACCACATACTGCTGGACCACGTTCATGGCACGCAAGGAAATGCAGCAGGAACACGGCCTCATGACTGCCGTGCCTGTGCGGGTGTTAGGGGGCAGTGACACACGGCACAGCGTGGTAGGAAACAGAGGAAGCATCCCTTGGCCAACGAGACCAAAGGGTCTCGGTACAGGCTAGCACATGAGACTGTACACTACTGTACAGCCTTTCGACACACATCTCCCCGTTCACCGTCCCGTCCTCGTGGGACCTACGGTACACCATATGGTCCTCTTGACATGTGCAGTCAGGTGCAGCTCACCCGAGTGCAATCCTGACGGTGCGTAGGTGGTAGTAGTACCCGTGGTACGGTGAGTGCTGCGGAGGGGTACGTGTGACGCACAGACGTGCCGTCGGCCACCGCGTCGGCGGTGGGGCACGAGCGGAGGATGCCGGGGTGGAGGTATGCCCAGGGCTGGCATCTTCCGCCAAGCCGGTGGACAGGAGGACCTGGACCCAAGCCCGCAGCTGGGGGCCCGCCCCCATGGCCTCCATGGCGGCAAGCAGGAAACTGCAGTCCACTGTGGTGGTGGTGGTTGTTGGTAGGCCCCCAACTTGGTCCTTACAAGGGGCCCTGTTGTGGAGGTTTTTGCTTGCGGCGGTGTTCGGAGCTGTTCGGGGCTCGTGCCTGCCCTTCAGACTCCTTGCGCTTTTGTGCTCTGGCGGAGCTCTGCCTCTGTGCGTTGTAGCCGTAGCCGCCCTGTCCTTGTCCGGTTCGGTGAGTTTGCGGTTGCTGCGTGGGCTTTCCGTCTTGCCGGTTGGTTCTGTAGCGCGTGAAAACGCTGATGCTAATTTGGGGAGTGGAATTCCCCGTGTTACAGGTTCCACGTGGTGCGCCCTGTGGGCTGTTGTCCCCTATAGAATAGGCCACTGGATACTGGTCGCCTTTAATGGCTTCGCATAAGCCAAGGTCCCGTGTTCGAATCCCGGACGACACACTGCCGGCATGAAGCACTGGTGGTCTATCAGCCCTAGCCGGAACCCACATCGGCCGAGGGAGGTCATGGGGCTTCGGCCCAAGGAGAGGGGTGGTGGCCCAGGATACGTGGGCCCGACCGGAAGGGGTCCCCCAGCATGGAGAGCAATGCTAAAAAAAAATAATGTTGCCCTGGGTGGTTGGTTGGTGGCCTCCGGGCTTTTCTCTCGCCTCTCATCCTGTAACCGTTCTCATCGAAAAAAAACTGTGTCGTACGCCTTGGCGAAGTCCAGGAACGCCGTGAGGGCTGCCCGGCCTTGTTGGCGCAGTAGGTGGGGGAGGAAGCGGAGGAACAGGACACTCGCACCAACCAGCCGCTGTGTAAAGAAGGCTGACTGCTCTTGGGGCAGGACTAAGCTGAGGGCAGGGCCCAGTCGGTTGGCTAGCACCTTGGCGAGCAGTCTGTAGTCCGCACACAGCAGCGTGATGGGGCGGTACAGTAGTTGCTGGGCAGCCGCGGGTCGCCCTTCTTGTAGATGACTGTTAGGATGCCGTCCAGGAAGCCAGCCGGCACGTGTCCCGTGGCCCCGATGGCGGAGCACAGGGCCTCTAGTAGAGGCCCCAGCTCCTCCCAGAACCGTCGGAACAGCTCTGCTGGGATGCCATCCCACCCCGGGGCCTTACCGGGTGGTGGCTTGTTAAGCAGCCTTATCGCACACTGACTTCGCCAACGGTCACCGTTAAAATCACAACCAACTCGCGCCAAACGTGCGGCCCCTGAATTTCCTACGATTTTATTCGATCCGATCCCTACCGAACGGCCGTGCTGTGTGGCTCCTCGTGTCATTACTCCTGCTGCCTCGCGTCGTCAGCAGCAGTCCTTTGGTACCGGCGCGCGCTTGCGGAACACACCGCCAGCCAAAATACACGGTGCACAGGAGTCACATGGCTACTGTCGACATACTTCCTGTCATGATGATTCGCTTGCAGCCGGGGTTGCAGCAGGCTGCAGCCTCGCGCGGCATGTCGCTCTCGGGGGCGGACGCACGACACCTTTATGGCACGACACGAAGCCCAATCCATGGCAACAAAATTCATGCCATAAATCTCTTGCATATTGTCGTCTGTGGCAGAAGGATTGGCGCAATCGCGGTGGTCTCGTGGGCGCATCCTGGGCAATCGAAGGCCCGCACTTCTTCTGCTTCTCCTCCTTGCGGCACACGGACGCCTCCATAAGCACACAGGTGCTGAGTAACGTCCTCTCAATGCTTTAAGAACAAGCGTGGCGTCTGTCTCCGGCCGGTACAGTGTCAACCTACCCACACCTGCCGGCACGTGCCTCCACCTCGGCATACCCCAGCGGACCGAAACCCTCGCATGCCCTCAGCACAACATGGCCCGCCAGACATCTTTCCCCCTGAACTTCGGACCGCACTTCACCCGCTGCTGCCCTAACGCCTTTGCCTTGTCCGCTCTACCGGGTGTAGTCATGCTGCCACGTGTCCTTCTCCAGTACATCCTTTCCCCCGCTCCGCATGCTTCCCCCTCCCTCTCCCCTGCCTCCCCCGCCCCTCCCCGCGTCTACCCCCGTGAGACCCGGGAAGCTGCTCACACGACCCCGTCGTTAAACCGCCCCTCTAGACACCTATGTGGCCAGATTCGCGCAGCTTCCTCGCGTTTTGACGATGTGGGTCGTTGCATTCGGAATGTCTCGTTCTATTTGTAAATGTCTGGAACCAGACGCGAAAAGGCCGCAGCGAATTAAACATAGGCGCAGCATGCCGGCGCCGCACGCGGGCCGCACGGCCAGCATACCGTTGGCCAGACCGTTGTGCCTCCGTTGCGACGAGCGACGAGAAGGCTCTGTTGCGACGACCGAAAAAGAGGCATGAATTAAGGACGTCTAACAGGGAAGTCAAGAACATGTAGTATCCGCGTTACACAGGCTTCCAGGCCGTCGCATGACTGGCCTAGGGGACTCACAGGGCATACATACGATGCAGCACCAGGCCATGCATGTCAATCGCTGGTGGAGCCCCCCACACCCCCCCGAGCGCACACCGTGATTTAAGCTGGGGGACTCACAGGGCATGCATGCAGTGCAGCACCAGGCCATGCATGTCATTCGCTGGTGGGGGGCCTCCGCCCCCCCACACACCCCCGAGTGGGCCCCTTGCTTCTCGGCGCAAAAAGGCCGCATCGAGTTAAGCACATCCCAGCACGGGGCCTCTGCACTCGGCGTGCACACCTGTATACTCTGTATTTCTGCGTGTGGCTCCCATCCAAGAGGTCCACTCGGGGTTGTGTGGGGGGGCAGAGCCCCCCCACCAGCGAGCGACACGCTCACGCATGGTGTTGGCTGTGCCGTATGCCCGTCTTCATGCGTGTACCTCCCCCTGCCCACTAGCAAGGTGTCCGCTTGGGGGGTTGTGGGGGGGCGGACCGCCCCCACCAGCGGCTGACGTGCATCGCCTGGTCCCTGCTACACCAGGCATCTGTCCAGACAGGTCCAGACGACGCCATTCGCTGGTGGGGGGGCTCCGCCCCCCATACCCCCCCGAGTGGGCCCCTTGCTCCTCGGTCTAGGCGCAAAAAGGCCGCATCGAGTTAAACACATTCCAGCACGGGGGCTCCGCATGCGGCCCACACGCCCGTCTGCTCTGTGTTTGTGCGTGTTGCTCCCCCATCCAATAGCGAGGTGTCCACTCGGGGGTGTGTGGGGGGGCTCCGCCCATACGGCACTATGCCATGCATGTCATTCGCTGGCCACACGCATGTACACAGGGCATACGGCAAGGCCCAGGCTATGCATGTCATTTGCTGGTGGGGGGGCTCCGTCCCCCCACAGCCCTCCGAGCGGGTACCACGGCGAACAACATGCATGGCCTGGGGCCGTGCCGTATGCCCTGTGTACATGCATGTGGCTCCTCCATCCAGTAGCAACGTTTGCTTTCGGGGGTGTGGGGGGGCGCGGAGGGCCCCCACCAGCGAGTAATACGCATGGCCTGGGCTGTGCCGTATGCCCTGTGTTCATGCGTGTGGCTTCCGCATTCAAAAGCAAGGTGGTCTGATCGCCCATAGAGAACAGCGCATGCATGCACAGGCAGCTGGCATATGTGTTCCTGTCCTCCTGCATGAGCAGTACATGCAAGCAAAGCAGCCCACTACTACTAGCATACCAATAGCATACCAATAGCATACCAATAGCAGCATTGACAATGAGTCCCTTTCCCGGTGCCGCTTACGACCACGATAATGAACCATACTGGCGGCGCTTCAATCATGAATTAGCTAGCGCTACCAACCCATTGCGTGCTGGCATCTCCTCGGTTGCCGCCTCGGTAGATCAGCTAGCGGCTTCCAAGGGCTCTCTCGACCCCAACGGCTTCTTCTACCTCACGTCTCTCGTCATGAGCATTCCAGTAGACAGCAAAGCTCAGCAGATGTTTGAGGTCGTGCAAGACGCTGCCCGGACGAAGAACATCGAGCTCACGTTGCCGTCCATGTTTCAGCGGCTCGACAGCAACAGAGACGGCAAGGCCATCTACGCATTCACAATTCCTTCTGAGATCCACGGCGTACTGCTGTCCCTTAAGAACCTTATCTGGGAACTGTCGGACAATGTCATGACCATCCGCCCAAATTACACGCCGCGTGGCCGCGAGAACCAGGGGTTCGTTTCCAAGGGCAGCGAGAAGTTGATGGAGATGGGCTACACGCCGGCTGTGCGCGACGGCGTGCTGTGCGTGGCGCTGCCCGACGGGGAGGTGTGCCCGGTGGCGCAGTACGCTGACCTCTCCCAGCTGGTCGCGGCTGGCGAGTTCGGGCCCCGGCCGTTATTCACCAAGCACGTGGCGCGCTTCAGACAGCAGCAGGGAGGCTCCACCGCTGCAATGGGATCAAACCCTAGAGCCCAGCCTCCTCCGCCCCCACTATCGCAGCAGCAGCGATGGTGGCAGCAACAACAGCAGCAACAGCAGCAGCCGCAGCAGCAACAGTGGCGACAACAGCCCGAACAGCAGCGGCAACAGCCGCCGCCGCAGCAGCACTACATATTCCGTCAGCAGCAGCAGCAGCAGCAGCAGCGCGCTCCTCCACCTCCTCCGCCTGGTTACCCCAGTCAGCCACACAGCTCGTCGCAGATGCCTCCCGCTCAGCAACCGCGGTTCACCTCACGCTACCATAGTGCTGTGGACCAGCGGCAGCAGCAACAACAGCCGCATCAGCACAAGGGCACGCACGACTTCGAGATGGCGGGCCGGCTACAACAGTGCCTTCCCACCCTTGGTCAGCTCCTCCGCTTACCAGTCATATCCCCCCAACCCGCTATACGGCCCTCCACCGGCGCCGAACCAGCAGCAGCAGCAACAGCAGCAGCACCCATACCCTGGCCGGGTCACGTCCACGACCGCCGACGAGGACGGCCTTCACAGCCGCAGAAATATGCCTCCACCGGGCTATTACGGGGCCTATGGTCCGCCCAGCAGGGCTCCGGCTTCTGGGCTCCCTGACCAGAGCCGAGGTGGCTCTGCTGCGGACCCGCGCTCACAACAGCAGCAGCAGCAGCAGCATACGCAAGTGGTCCAGAACCAGCAGCAACCTCCGCCGCAGCAGCCGAGGCAGCAGCAGCAGCAGCAGCCACAACCGTCGCACCCCTCTGGTTCCCTACGCGCCGTCGACCCAGCAGGTGGCCGCGCCGATCGCTCTCAACGGTGTGCCGGCAGTAGCTGGCGGCGGAGGTGGCCCCTCAAGCATGTCCGAGCCAGCTACCCCAGCCCACGCTCTCATCCAGTCCAACTTCTCTGAGCTCACTGCGACAGCGAACAGCTCTGCGCACGGCCCCGCCCCCATGAGCCTCGGCACGGTCCACGCTGGACGTACCCAGGGGCTGTTCGGCTCTCCAGTGACTACCCCCGACAGCTTGCAGCTGCGTATCTCCGACCCAGGCGCTGCCCAGCACAGCAATGGCGAACACACTGGTGAGACGGAGCAGGGGGGCCAGTGACCGGGGCCCCTCTTGCTGACGCCGGAGGTGCTCCTGAGCTTGAATCAACTAGCGGGTCTGACGCGAATGTGAGTCCAAGTGATCAGCGGGTTCTGCGAGTGCTGGAATGGAACATGCATGGGTTGTGTAGTGGCGCATTGGGGTTCAAGTTTAGGGACGAGGCTGTGCGCAAGTTCGTATGTGAGCATGACCTAATCATTGTTTCTGAGGCGCACTTGACGGACATGTCCGACTTGGGGGAGGTGCAGCTTGGCGGCTTCACTCTGGTGAACGTGAACCGCAGTAGCAGTGCCGTCCGCCGTGATTTTGGGGGCGTTGCCGTGTACGTGCGGGACAGCATCATGCCTGCTGTTACTGTCCTTGCACGAGATAACTCAGAGGCAGGCTGTGAGCTTCTGTGGCTTCGCATTGCATCGGGTGGGGTTGGCGGGCTTCTGGTTGGAGCCTGCTATCTAGCGCCTGAGACGTCGCGTGTTTATTCCGGGGGGGCCAGCATGAACGCCTCCGGGGCTGAATCTGCAGCTGACGTGGTGTTTGGCAAGATCCAATCTGCTATTGCTGAGCATAGGGGGCAGTATGACGAAGTCCTTCTCATTGGTGATTTCAATGCACGCTTGCACCAGCTGCCCGATGTTCCAGGCCTTGAGCAGCTTGCGGCCCTCCGCCGGCAGCTAGGTGCGGTGGTTGGTCCCGACCCCAGTATATACACTGCGCTACCAGCTCGGTCCTGTGCCGATCGGGTGAGCAATTGCTGGCAGGCACCTCATGGATATGTGCCGCTCTTCGGGGGTGGTGCTTAATGGGCGAGTAGCGGGGATGAGCGGGTGCACTGACTTTCCCGCATGACGAGGGCGGCAGCATGATTGATCTGTTTTGGCATCTGCATCGCTATTCCCTAAGCTAGTCTCTATGGTTGTTGGGCAGCAGCTGTTCACTGGTGGTCTTGCTGTGAGCGACCATTTGCCTGTGTCGCTGGCTTTACGCTGGGCCTTGGGGTCCAGCCCTGGAGCCAGGGCAGATGGGCGGCGGCCTAAGCCCGCCAAAGTGCATTTCGATGTCAAGAACTGGCGCGTGTACGCTTCCCTGTTTACTCAGGAAGGCTCACAGGCTATGGCCTCTATTCACCAGGCTGGAGGGGCTTGAGCAGGGGAGTCTATAACTGTTGTAGTCGAGCAGCTAGGCTGTCTGCTTAGCAAGTCGTTGAAGAGGGCTTTTGGCAGGGGTCAGGTTAGATCGGGTGGTGGTGCCAGCGGTTCCGGCGGAAACAGTGGCTTGGCGCCGTGGTGGGATGAGGGCTGCCATGCAGCCAAGGCCTCTATGCTGGCGAAGGCTGCCGCTAAGGGCACGCCACAGGATGGTCCTGCGGTGCAGCGTTTCAAGGAGGCTCGTAGGGCGCTTACTCGTGCGAAGAGGCGGGCTAAAGCTGCAAACAGGGATGGGGAGCTGAGGGAGTTCGTGGCCTCGTGCCGGGTCGACCCACGTTTGCTGTGGCGCAAATTGGGCGACAATGAGAGAGAAAAATGCCCGCTTGACGATCACAGTGGTTGGAAGGCACACTTTGTTCGCCTGCTGAACTCTTCCGTTGGTGATTTTGATAGTGACGGTGCCCATCGCATCCTGAGCATGATTGCTGACCCTGAGTGGGATGAGCCCTGCGGGTTAGAAGCATGGCGCGTTACTCAGGAGGTTCTACGTAGGCAGGGTGAGGTAGCCAGCGTGATAAACGAGCCTTTCACCCTTAACGAGGTCACCAAAGCAGTGTTAGCCCTGTCTAACGGGAAGGCTAGCGGACGGGAACGGGCCCCTGCAGAGTGTTACAAGTATGCACGTAAGGAGGAGGTTTGTAGCAGTGGGCAGCTTCTGGAGGTCTCGTGTGTGTTAGCGCCTGTTCTGCTACGCTTGCTTGAGCATATCCGCAAAGAGGGGGTGTTCCCCGAGCAGTTTGCAACAACTGTTCTCTCTCCTGTCTTCAAGAAGCGTGGTGACCCCATGGAGTACGGTAGTTACAGGGGCATTGCGGTGGTGCTCTCGCCAAGTGCTACGCATCCATTTTGCTGCGGCGCTTGGTAGCCGTAGGTCAGGCGCACAAGTTGCGGCATTTTTGCCAAGCTGGCTTTAGGCATGGGTTTGGCACTGTGCACCACCTGCTAGTCAAGCGGCATCTTACGGCTAGGCATCAGCGCCCAGGCTCCCCGCCGCTTATCATAGTTCAGATCGATTTTGAAAAGGCATTTGATAAGGTACCTCGTGATCTGCTTTGGGAGCGTTTGCGTGAGCGTGGCATCCACGGTCCCATGCTTGACGCTCTGTTGAAAGCGTACGAAAGAGTCGAGATGGCCGTCAAGGTTAATGGGAAGATTGGGGAGCCGTTTGTCTCTGAGCAAGGGGTCAAGCAAGGGTGTCCCCTCAGTACCGAGCTCTTTGGGCTGTTTATCGAGATTCTGGCTGATTACATAGACTGCACTGATAGCAGGCTATCCAAGGCTGGCTCACCACTTGCCATGGGTGCGCCTACTGTTGATGGGCAGCGGGTGTCGCTCAGTGTTCCGGTCTTCGACAATATTACGAATTTTCCGGCCGGCGAGGCCGGATTTTAGAATTTTTTAGGCCAAAATTGTAAGGGAATTTAGAATTTCCTTACAATTTCAACAAATTGTCAGCAGTACTTCGACAATTTCGGAAAGCCTGGGGCCATAATTGTAAGCAGCTCCGGGGGACGCGACGACCTTTGCTGTCACCGGCTCGGCGTGGGCGATGGGTATGCATCGTACATGGAAGTTACGCGATTTACAGCTAGCAGTGGATGGCGGTGTTGTGAGTTACGGCGCTTGCTGCCAAACCACAGCTTTAGACCCTGTTGCTTGGTCAGTGGACAGACGCTGTGATGCATGAGAGGGGGCGGTGCAGGCAGGCACCTACGCTTCCTGAGATATTGATGCTGCTGGAGGCCTACTACTGGCCTGGCGTCTTGGGGCAGGGCTTTGCGTACGAGGATTTGAGGTACGCAGCGTGGCGCGAAACCGTGTGGGCGTCAGGGAAGCACGGAAACGAGTTTGGGGTCAATTTGCTGCTTCGATGCGTGTAACATTGGGGGGTCTGGGGGCTTGCCCTCGCTTACAATTTTTACCGCCAAAATTGTAAGCAGTACTGAACAATTTTGGGACGGAGGGCCCAAAATTGTAAGCGCTTAGGATTTTGTACTGAAGAAGACCGGAACACTGGTGTCGCTGCTCCTTTATGCTGATGATGCGAGCTTGGTAGCAACTTCGGTGCGGTGCATGAGTCACCTGCTAGGGCTTGTCGACACCTTCTCGTTTCCTTTGGTATGCGAGCTAATGTGAAAGAAGTGTGAGAATGGTTTCTTCAGTAGTCCAAGGTATTTAGGTCTAGTCGCAGAGTCGAGAGCTAGTCATAATAAATACGACTCGGCTGCGGGTTTGGGGTCCAGTGCCCTGTTGCGAGCGATGATGTTAGATGTTAGCGGGCCCCGGCGCCCGCGACTATGCTAACCTCTCTGAAGGCATGTTTGAGTGGTGCTTGCGTGACAATGCCGTCAAGTTGCAAATAGCTTTTATGCGATCCATCTGTGGGACCTATCGCCCAGCCCACCGCCTGTTGTTTGCCGAAATGGCTCAGCTACCGCTGCACTATTTTTGGGCTCGACTTGTCCTCCTGTTCTGGAACCGTTTGGTCAAGCAGCAAGGGTCGCTCGCCCACCACGTGCTGAGAGAGAGATCCGGTTAGCGGATGAGGGATGGGCTGATGCTTGGGCGGGTAAAGTGCTGCGTTTTGTCAGGGAGCTTGGCGTTGATGTATGGCTGGAGTTACCTGTAGATACTGTCTCCCATGCAGATAGGGCGGCGTGACTTGCTGGGCGCCCCCTCCCTTTTGCCACTGTGATGTCTAAATTTAGAGAGCGTTTGATGGCTGGTTGGGATCATGCGGGTTAGTATCTCCCCTGTGGACTTCCCGTCCGACGGGAAGCGCCCTGGCATCCAGATGAGTAGGCACAAGCATCAAATGGGGCTCGCCTTTCGAGGCTCCGCTGGTTCCATGTGGCCTAAGCACGCCAAAGTGTTCATTTGGGCGCACCAAGTGAAGTTGCTGTCGTTTAGGCTCTGTTCATGGCCGCTATCTGCAAATAGAGCTGTCCAAAGGGGCAGGCGTTTGGCCCGCTCCGAAAGGCTGTGTCTCGCATGCAACGGTGGTGCTGTCGAGGACGAAGAGCACGTGCTTATCCACTGCCCTGCGTATGCCAGTGCCCGTGCTACTGTTGATTTGCCTTACGACCAGGGGATCTGTGCTGTGATGGCGGTTGAGGACCACACCAGTCTGGCAGGGCTGTTGTTTCGCATCAGTGAGACCCGGGCTGGGATATTATCCCACGGGCGTTAGGCCAGGTGCACTTCTCCTTGTCTACTCCTGCTGACGGTCTCGGAGGCACACTGCTCAAGGGGCATACCGCTGGCTGTGGGCTGCACCGCTCAAGCTATGTAACAGTAACAGTAACAGTAACATGACGCCCAGGTGCATGCTGTCTTTACCCTGGAACCCCACAATCCTTCCACTCATATATGCGGTTTCATCCCTGAGTTCAGGGCTGCCCATAGTTCCTCTAAGGACACCTGCGGCCGTCTCACTGCCAGTCTATCTGCCTCGGCTGGATGGCAGCCGCACCCCAGAAGCCCTGAGGGCATCCAGCACCTCCGCCTGCGCCGCTGGGCACGTGGCTGGCTGCCGGCTAACGTCGGCCCAGAAGTTAGCCACTACCTGGGGTAGGCTGGCGGGGTTGGTCACTAGGCGTCCGGGGGCATCCTGGAGGGCAACTGGTGCCTGGCTGGCCTGGGTGCCCGACTGGAGGAAGGCCGTGAGGGGTCGGCTAGGACGCTCCCCTTGCAGCAGCTGGCCCTTGCGTGTGGCCAGGGCGTCGCCCCGTGCATTGCACCTCAGGGCCGCTGCCAGTGCGGCTTGAGACTCTATCTACCAGCGTCGCCAGGGCTGCTGGGTCGCTGGGTGTGGCGTCGACTGCCCGCTGTGCTGCCGCCACTGCCTCCGCGGCCTGCTTGCTGCGGTCTCCCAACCCTTGCCGCCACTGCTGAGCCACCCGGTAAAGGCTGTGCACCAGTTGAGCCATGCGGCGCTTGAACCCCGGCCACCATGCGATGAGGGTATCAGGGTTGGTATCGGCGAGGAGTGCCTGCTCCCGCTGCTCAAGCAGCCATTCCGAGAAGCTCTGCCGTAAGTCTGCGTGGTCAGCAAAGTGCAGGCGGACGCAGCGGCGGCCGGGGCCTCGGGGGCTTGGGGCGTGTGGGAGTAGGTGGAGAGAGGCAATGCAGTGGTCCGAGGAGCTGGCTGCAGTGATCGCGGTCTGGGCGAGGCATGGAAGGGCGTTGGGGGAGACGTAGATACGGTCCAGCCGGGAGCCTCCGGGATGGGGCGCACGGTACAGGTGAGAGAAGTCCCGGCGGCCGGGGCAGTGGTGGCGGTGGGAGTCAACCATGCTCGGGATACTTGCGGGTGCGCTGAGGGTCCTGAGGCCCTGGGGCCTCTGAGCACCACTGAGCACGTGGGGAACGGTGCACCGTGGGCTGCCGTGCTCAGCATGGTCGGGGTCGAGACAGCGCGTTTCCGGTTCCCTGATCCCGTGGAAAGACACAGGTAAGTGCAAAAATGGATATATGCGGGTGCGCCGAGGGTCCTGGGGTCCTGGGGCCACTGAGCACTACTGAGCACGTGGGGCACAGTGCACCATGGGCTACCATGCTCAGGAATGCACGGGGTCACAATGGCATGTTGGTATTGTGCAGGTGTATCAATGAGGTGTGAAGGAGTTTGTTACATTGGTTATCCACGGCCGTGAGGCAATAACAGGGCTTCGGGCTTGTGATTCTGGGGTGCCCTGGCTGTAGTATAAGTGCATCTTGTACCGTGGTTTTGCGGCTTTCCCTCAACGCCAACAGCACAATAGATGCACATATACTAGTTGTGCAAAGAAACAGGCCGAAAGGGGCACGTTTGCGCCCAGGACACTCTGAGCATGCTCAGTACGGAATTCCCGTGTAATTCACTGAGCATGCTCAGAACCGCTTTACCGTCTGGGTCGACTGCTGCAAGGCGTGTGCGTGTGCGTGTCACGGCTACCGTGCACAGCCACGCGCACTAGGTCCCAGCACGGCACGGCGCTGCCTAAGCTGCTTCAGGGGCTACACGGGGACCTGTATGGATTCCCTGGCATGCGGGACGGTGCTGGAAGGTCCCTGGTGTGGGTAGCACCAGAGGGTGACACTGACCCCCTGACCCCTGGGTTGGCTGGCCAATGTCTGGTCCTGGGGTCCGTTTCCAATTTCAATCTCGGTGCCTGGCCAATCCAATTCAAACTTGCTCGGGAAAGGCACTGCCGTCCCCCAACTTCTAGCCCTGTGTTGCAGCCCGATAGCGAAGATGCGCTCCTTGCTAGTTTGCTTTTGGACTTACTGTGCACCGTACACGCAGTGGCAGTGGCAGGGCGACAGCACTTCATATGTAACTTGTCGCTATGAATTTCAGCAAATCCTTCGATTTATCTTTTAGCACGCATCTGTTCATTAAGCACGCTGCGTGTGAACGCGGGCTGGAACGCGGGTGAAAGCAGTGTGAAGGTGAACGAGCCAGGCAGGGAAACAATGGACCAGATTGATAAAACAGATGCGTGCTGTACTATGTAGTGGCTACGGCCACCAGCATTCTGTCACAGGCAGGATCGGCCAAAGCAACGTTGCCGGCTCGAATACCAGGCTCAGCTGGTGGACCCGTTGCCCCCTAAATTAGTACTTCTATGGGTCTAGACAGCCCTTGTAACGAGTTGGCCGTGGGTTTGCACCCTGTGGAAAAGCCGAGCCAGTGGCCCAATGGGTCGCAAACCGTGTCTGGGCCTGGAAAGCAGTATGCACGATGCCTGCAATGTCTACAGCCGCTGTGTTGGGCCCTTGCCAAATGTTGCTATCACACAACTGCAAAGAGCCCAGTGCACGCCTGTTCGCGCGCAAACATATTCGCCCGATGCCTGCCAAGTGGACTTAAGTGAAGATACAAAAGATAGATATACCAGAACGAGCACTGATACACTTGTCTGGTCAGCACTTGTCTGGTCAGCACTGCACGATGGGCAATAAGGCACGTGTCTTGCCACTGTACAGCACAAGCTTGCTACTGTACAGCACTTGGCCAGGGAACTCAGTCTTGGTGACCGGGGAACTCAATCCTGGTGACCAGGGAACTCAATCTAGGTGGGGCGCTACTGGGTTCCAATTTCAATCTACTGGGTTCCAATTTCAATCTCCGGGACCGGGGGTGACCCCCCAATCCAATCTATTGTCACCCTCTGGTAGCACTGCAACGCGCGTGCGTGTCACGTACGGCTACCGTGCACAACCACGCGCACTAGGTCCCAGCACGGCACGGCGCTGCCTAAGCTGCTTCAGGGGCTACACGGGGACCTACATGGATCCCCTGGCATGCGGGACGGTGCTGGAAGGTCCCGGTGCGCTGCTGGTCTTGGTTTGGCTACCGTGACACCCCAGTGCACTGCACATTGACCCGAAGCAGTTACGCCCCAGCATGCTTAAGGACCACCACCAGGCATGTACTTGGCACCTACGCAGGTGCCAGGGTTACAGATGCCTCTCTGCTGCGGCCAGCACGGGTGGGCTGGGCTGGTACGGCGTGCCAGCGCACCGCTGTTTAACCCATGACAAAGGTATTAGCCGGTGGTTTCCGGACCACCCCCCTGCATCATCAAGCATATATATGATACCAAGCAGCGATATTGCAGGTTTACAGCCGAAAAAGCCGTAACTCCTAGTGCGTGCGCGCAGACCCCGCTGACGGGTAATTGTTTGTGCGCGCGCAGACACGGCTACTGGTACCATGACCTGCATTCTGACCCCGAAATCATCGGTGCGTTGCATTGACTTTGGCTTGCGCGCTTGCTTTGAATGCTTTGACACGCTTGTCGACATAGCTCGTGTGCACTCACCCCTCCCCCTCCCCACAGTTGGCGACAGAGGGGCTCCTTAAAGCGGCCCCCTGTCGGGGGGCCGTGCAAGGAGTCTGTGTTGTGCTTTTGGGGGTTGAGGGTTGCGCCGGTGCGCTGGTAGCGTTACACCTATGCGAAAAAGAAGTATTCCAACATATTGTTATGCTTGTATGCATGAGACGGCTGTAATAGCGGGGCAGCTACGTTAGTAAGTTCGGCTTCACGCGAAAGTGGTGCTTGCCGCAGAGCGCGCCGTTGCAGATTCGGCGAGTCGCGGCAGCATGAATTAATTGCGCTCGTAGGATTTGAATGTCGAGCGCACGAAAAGCGATTGGCCGATTCTGTTAATTAAGTCCGACCCAGGGTCGTTTTTTCGGTGACCCAGGCTCGTTCTGAGCCGACAGTTGGCGACAGAGGGGCTCCTTAAAGAAAGGAAGGAAATGCAAGCTTAACAATACTGTAGATAGAAGCGGAGCTTTGGTTGCGCGAGCCGACGCTCTTCTTTCTTTGCGGTCGCGACAGGCGCGAACTTTGCCTGCGGGGCCGCTTCAGATGATTTTCTTTGTGATTCTGAATGCATAAAGGATTTAGAATCCAATGCGCTGAAGCTTGCTCGAAAAGGAGGTGCAGAGCTTTGCTATTTTGCCCCTGACCCGGGGTCGGTTCTCAAGGGACAGTTGGCGACAGAGGGGCTCCTTAAAGCGGCCCCCTGTCGGGGGGCCGTGCAAGGAGTCTGTGGCGTACTTCTGGGGGTTTGGTGGTTGGGGGTTGTTAGGTCATATGTTCTAACATATAATCCTAAAGGGTCCGGCTCTCCGGCAGGTTGGAAGAAAGCATGCAAGGAATGCAGACTATCTGATTAGTTTGAAGCGAGGCTCTGGTGGAAGCCTTACTGTGAGAAGTCGCGCGGCCGCGCTGGCCGCGACGTTTTGCCGTCGCAGGCGCGGGGCCGTCGCGGTTCTGGTCTTTTGCAATTATGCATGCTTACAATTACCGCTATTGATTGCGCTAGGTTTGGCACGACCAGGCACACCAGGCGAATAGTGTAAAAATTAGGTGTCCCAGGGTCGGTCGAAGGGGACAGTTGGCGACAGAGGAGCTCCTTAAAGCGGCCCCTGTCGGGGGCCGTGGAAGGAGTCTGTGTTGTTGATCTTGGGGGCTGGGCGGTTGGGAGTTGCGATGGTGAAAGTGCGAGGTCGGCAATGGAATATGGAATGACCTTAGTGTGGTAATGAAGAGATGCACAACGTAGAAGACCTGCAAATGTCGAAAGGAAAGTAACTGGCTCGCGCGGCGGCGCTCTTTCGGCCGCGGCGAACTTTGCCTGTAAGGGGGCTACGCGTCTGTTCTTTTGCGATTACGTGTGATTGAAGTATGTTGTAACGGTTGCACTGCGTTTGGGGAGAAAAGGCGCTACCTTTTTCTGCAAATTTGGGCATGACCCGGGGTCGGTTCTGAGCCGACAGTTGGCGACAGAGGGGCTCCTTTCTTTCTCCACCCAACGAGAAAGAAAGGAGTAGCAGCTTGTGTCGCCTGGCATGGGCTGGTTGGCTTAGAAGAATGGTTGGGAAGAAGGATAAAAGAAGTAGTTGACATGTTCAGCGGACTGCTAGGTATAAAGATAGGTCATGGTGGAAGCGCTGCGATGTGAAGTCGCGCCTCGCGCGGTCGCGAAGCTTTGCCGCGGGCGCGGGGCCGGTGCTATCCGGGTATTTTATAATTATGCATGCTTGCAATTACCGCTATTGAATGCGCTAGGTTTGGCGCGACCAGGCACAGCAGGCGAAAAGTGTCAAGCCTTGGTGACCCGGGGTCGGTTCTCAGCCGACAGTTGGCGACAGAGGGGCTCCTTAAAGAGCCCAATGATTCCACTGCGCATCACGGAAGCTCCCCTGCAGCCCTGCTGCGCATTGCCCACGTGGAAACCCTTGGCGGAAACTGGTTATGTGTGGATCAGCAGGGCATGGGGAATCTTGGCTGCATGGGGCCGGTTCCGGAGCCAAAACCAGCAGCAGCGAAATTGAGGCCCTGGCACGACGCCATTCGGCCGCCCGGCTTTGCAACCTAATAGAGGACCATTGAATTGCCCTGTACGCTGTCAAGCTACTCATGCCCATGAACTTTCTTTGCCGGTCGCGGCAACCTGAACATGGAGCCCTGCGCAGCCGTCGGGGCTTGTCTGTGACCATCAGATAACGCCCCTCCTCATTATTAAACATGGACATTGATTTGGGGTCGTGGTGCATGGTCCATGCAAGGTGTTTCAACAAGCTTTGGGTTTTGACCATGATTCCTCAGGCATTCTTTGATGTGCACAGCTTCGGAAGACGTCCATACGGCGCTGGAATGCCATACCAGGTGCAGTGCATGAGTGGCCCAGACCACCCTTGGACCGGGTCCGGGAGCCAGGGAGCGGTGGACTTCCTGTGTACCGGTACGCTAACTCAAGTCTGTGCCCCATCCATGTTGCACTTACCCTACCTATCTAACTGCCCTGTCGCTCAGCACGGGTTCGAGTGCATTATGTCGTTTTGGTTCGGCGCTTGGCTGTCCACCCAATCTAGCTACCAGCGGGGAGGGAGGGCTAATGACACCGGCTAGGAACGGAGGGTGCCACGAGCTCACGACAGCGGCAACCGGTGACGGGGCTCAACTGGATAACCCATGCCACCTAGCCCCAGCTGGCCGAGACGCACAATGTTACTGCTCGACAGGAGGACTCTGGTGCACTTGAGGCCTGCCGAAAGCGACTTAGTTGCCGTCGCGCTGAGAGCATGGCTCTTGACAGCTCCGACACACTGCGCCCTTCATAAGCGCATTCTACCAAGAGCTTCAATGGTGCAACATGAGCGTTGTAAAGCTCTGGGCTGGGCCCTGTGGCCCATAGAGGTCGCGGGGACTTGCGCTGCATTTGTATCTGTCGCTCCGTTACGCTTATATGATATCAACAAGCACTTTGAACGTAGACACTACAGTGTTAATAGGCCGCTTTCAGAAGTACTGACTCAAATGAATCCCATTCCTCACGCCCCCGTATGCCATGTGTCGGTTAGGACCGTTGAAGCAGTAGAACTTCTGTCGCTCTGTCGCTCTTAGACAACTTCCTGTGTTAGCCTCACCTGAGAGCCAACCTCCCTGGTTCGCCTGGTTCGCCTGGCAAAACCGACCACAACGCCTTTATTTGTTGTCCAGTCATCATGCAGTCTTTACAATCGCGTGCATTCAAAATACCGCATCACTCCAGCGCTCGGCCGTGCACGCGGCCTTCGCTGCTCGCAGCGCGGCCGGCGAGGCTGGTGACGAGGTGTGTGGTTCCCGAGGACAAGGTCTTCTTCGACCGGGAGAAGGAGTTGCATACCATGAAGCTCATGCTTGCAGCACCACCGGCCATTCAGCTGATGACGGGGCCGCCAGACTGCGGGAAGACGGTGCGTGTGGGGACGATTCCGGAGGGACCCCTGCTGGGCCAACTGGCGCACGATCTTGGCCGCTGTCACCGTCCCTTAAGAGACACGTTAGTCACCTCCATACTATTTGCAGGCGCTGCTCGGGCGCCTGGCGAGCGCCTATCCCGGAAAGGTCCTGTACTTGGACTTGAGGCAACGGGACACCACCAGCCCTGCGGAATTTGCCGCAGTGCTAGAAGAGCAGCTGAAGGGTTTGGGCTGGCCCATCAACTTTGGGGAGTTCAAGTTTAGCTTCCCTGGTTGGGAATCGTTTGGGTTCGCGTTTTCGGTGAAGAACACAGCGGCGCCCAGCGCGCCCAGCGCGCCGGGGCCACTCGGGCGCATGCTGAAGATCCTGGAGGCGTGGATTACTGCGGCCGCCAAGGAAAGCCCTGCGAAGCCGCTCATCATCATCGGTAAATCTCCCCGCCGCGCCGAACGTTGAGGCAGCCCGCCCCAAATCGCATGTACTGACGCCTGCACACTTGTATGCGCTTCTGCTAGTACCATGACATTTTCTTGCCCTCCTCTGCTCACAGACGAGGCCAACCGCCTGGCCGACTGGAAGGCGGACGCAGCTCTGCAGGTGGGGGTGGCTGTGAGCGTGCCTGCATGTCCACTGCACAGCGCCCCAACGTTTTCTGGTCGACTGAAACCACCACTTTGGATCCTGTGCAGGGGCTCCTGGACATGTTCGTGAGGGTCACCAAGCAGGTCTGTTTCGTGCACCTTGCCTCTGCCCCACCTGCCTCACGGGACGGACGTGAGGTTGCGTAGCCCTCTCACTGGCCCACATCACTGCGCATCCACACCACAGCTAATGCATACTACACAACCCTTCGGCACTTCAACGCGTCGCTTTGATGTGTTGGGCGGCCTTTCCTGGGTATTGCAACCATACCGCAGTCCCCGAGGCTGTCGTTGGCCCCCTTCAGTTCCCGTTTTATACATTCTTCTTGCATCGCCGCTGGCTTTGGTTTGGCGCGTTGTCGTTGTCCAGGGTTAGGGCAGGCAGAGCTGGTCCCGAGGAGCCTTGGTGGTGCCACTGAACCTTGAGAAGCGTCGGGCTGCATGATAGCCCGGCTTGTGGACATGTTCCCTCTGCCTGTTCGTTGGTCAGAGTGTGCTCCCGCAACAGCAAGAGCACCCCAAGGCACAAACGGTTGTCGAGCTGCCCTACAGTGCAGGAGCGTAAGTGCCACGTCATCCTCGGCACGTCGGAGGACTTCATGTACTACTGGCTCCAGCAACGTAAGTGCTTGCTTTGGGGGGTGGGGGCCCGTGCGTACACAGCCGCACCAGTACCGTATGTAGCTAGGGACGGTGGGAGATTCGTTGCCCTTTGCCCCCATGCTGGTACGGATGCAGGTGGCCTGCGCCAGAGCCAGTTTGAGACCGTGACGCTGGGCAACCTGAGCGAGGAGGCTGCCAAGGGCTACGTGGGCGGTGGGTCCTGCATGGGTGCCATTTCTGCGGCCAACCGTGCGCGCTTGTACGCTCATCATCTCGTGCGGCTCCACGCAGACGTGCTGCTGCCGGGCATCAACTCCGAGCCGAGCTTCACTGGCTTCACGCTGGAGCCCAGCATGTGGCCGCAGCTGTACGCCACGTGCGGCGGGAACTTCGGGTGAGGAGGTACGGTACCAGGTGACAACATTTGGGGGCGTGAGGCTGTGGCCCGCCGTGGCCATGCGGCCAGTGCGGCCTGTGTGTGGGCCGCAGGGTATGTGGCTGGCAGAGCGGGGTCACGTGCTGACAAGCCTTAGCTCTTGCGGTGCGCGCGGCAATAAGTGTGCCGTGTTCCCATGCTCGCGCAGCGCTCTACTGAGCACGGCAAGGTCGGCGGCGGTGGCGTTCGGGGCTGGCAGCACCCTGGAGGACGCGTGGAACACCGGTGAGGTCCGAGTAGGATACACGTGCAGGATTCGTATAGCACCCTGCTGTGCGAATTATTATCAGTTGAAAAGTTGCAATACACGCGACCGTGCTGCAGCGTTTCGGGAGACGCTCAAGAAAGCCAAGTTCTCCGTGGACCTCGGCTTCAACCCGGCAAACCTGCCCCCGCGAGCCGGGCAGAAGCCGGCGTGGACGCGGAAGCAGTGGTGGGCCGCGCTGGAGGAGCTGATCCAGGCCCCGCTCCACGTGGTGCCTGAGGAGCGCATGCGGGCCGTGCTGGGCGGCGAAGATCAGGAGGCCGGCCGCGGTGCGTTGCCTTCGCCCAGCAGGGTTCGACAGGCTTATCTATGTTACTTAGTCCCTGCTGAGTCGTTACTTGTATTTTACATTAGCCGAATGTATTGCCAGGACTGGATGTCGAACCCTGCCACCCAGCTGCGCTTGCTTGGCGCTCTCGGTGTTGCATGCTCCATGTCGCCGCTACTGCGGGAGCTTGAGTACGTGTTTGGTATTGGAGCACCGGCACCACAAATCTCTGCGGTCGGTCCCTTTGTTCCCGAGTGTCGAAGCTCTCAACACGTTATGTGGATGCCGTACTTTACACCGCGACCTTCCCGCATGCCAGCTTCAAAGGACGCCGGAAAGCCTTGTTGGACAATTCCAACCCAACTTGCTCCGTTTCATCGCAGCCGCTCTGGAGTCCCTCGTGCGCTTCAACCTGCTGTCCCTGCGGACGCAATCGAAGATCGCGTTCGACCTGCCTCCCGATGTTTACGGTGACAATGGCGAGGTAGGTGACGTGGGCCGGGGGGTGGGAGCTCGCGGGGCGTGCGGGACTCGTGTGGGGGACGGGATGTTGTTGTGGGATGTCCCCGTCTGGGTGCAAGCCATTGTCTGCGCCCCCCTGCTGTCCCCTTGAAAGACCCGGTATCACCAGCCGCACGTTTGTCGTCGCGCCCTCGCACAGCACGTGCGTCGGCGCCAGCTGAGTGAGCCGCTGGGAGTTTGCGTCGCTGGACGTGTCAATTGCATGTCGGGCTGGGTCCAATGGGCGGTACCAGATGGTGCCAAAGAGCGAGGTGGGCAAATGGCGCGGTATGCACTCCTGCGCGTTGCAAGCAAACGCGGTTGCCCCCAAGTAATGTGGGCCCTCACACGCGGTCGGACCATCGAAAGAGCTGGCCGCACGCAACCCTCATCAAGGTGGTACCCGTACGAACGCGCGCCGTTTGTGACGTGTACAGGTGACGGTCGTGACCGTGCCCTACCAAGCAAATCTGGCGTACATCCTGAGCGGCAAGTGGAAAGAAGGCCAGCAGCTGTAACTGCCGACGTCCATTGCCAGGTGGTGGCGGTGGCAGCTGTACGAGGTAGTGTTCGGTTTCTGTTGAGTGGGTGCATTTAGACGCGCCGGGGAGCGTGGAAGGGGAGCAGGCATGTGCGCGGTGCCGCTGCTGGGTCGTACGGCCGGGTGGCCGGGGGTGTGTCTGTACTTGACAAGAGGACCGGGGTGTGTGCCCCGCGCATCTGCCCGCACCGCTGGCTGTTACGGCGCCCCGGGTGGTGTTGGTGCCCCATGTCGATGGCACAGCCACTCCCGTATCCCCGAGCTGCAGCGCCCCCGCCGGGGCGTGTCGTGGATGCTGCAGTGCGGCTCATGCCTGTGAGGTGCACGGCTGCGCGGCCATGGATGGCCGGCTGGCCCACGGGTGGTTCAGGCGGCTCACCACCCTCAACCGGGTGGTGCACACAGCGCGCGGCCCCTGGGATACGTCCATGCTGGGCGCGGGTGGTGCTTTGTTATGGGTTGCGCCGCGGAAGCGGAGTTAGGGGTGGGAGAACGCCACGGACGTGTGGGAGCGGGAGCCGGAGGCGACGACCTCCTGGCGGCGATGCAACGGTTGGCGGAGGCGGCTGCAAACCACGGCGGCGTGGCGCGGGGCGGTCCGTACCTATCGTCCGGTGTGCTGCGGTGCGGTAGAGGTAGCTAGGCTGGGTAGCTGCACCACATGGGGGCGCAGGGGACGCGGCAGAACATGGCGTGACGGGCATTGCATCGTGGCTCGCACTGGGTGCCACCGGACGCAGTGGCTGAAAGCGAGAAGCATCATTAGGCTGTCCCTTGTTGCCGGGCAGGCAGGGCACACCGGAACCACCGTGCTACACCACGTTTTCGCCTACCCACGCGGCCTGGGGGTGCCTTGGCGTGTGGAGAGATGCTGCTGTGGGTGGGGCTTTGGCAACGGAAGGGCGCAAGGGAGGACGAAGAGAGTTTTACGGTCGGGCTCTGGCTGCTGCAGAGGAGGAGAGCCTTTGCTGTGCTAATTTCCCCACAGCGTGGTGTGACTGGAGATCTGCGGTAGGGCCCTGGCGGCAAGAGGAAAGTGCTCAGGCGCGACAGCGCCCCATGTGTGCACGGCGGGCTAGGGTAGGGTAAAAACCCTGCGAGCACGGCTCCCACAGGCTGCACGCATCGCGTAGCACCAGTGCCGCAGTACTGTTTTGTTTTTGTGTTTGGTTGCGCACGGAAGTCTACGTGGCAGCCGGGGAACCCACATGACCAATGCCGCAGTGTGGGGACTGCACGTCGATTGCGCATATGGTTGGCAGGCCTGGGGATTCCGGGTGCCCCGCAGCGCGCCCTGCTGACACACGGCACGTGCTTCACATGCCCTGCAAGCGCGCTTACATGACGTCGTGTGTGTTGCTATGGCACATCGTCCCACCTCCTACGACTTGCTGCGCGGCTCTGTGTCTGGGTGGGGTCTGGAGTTGCGCCCGGGAGGCAGCAACCATGGACAAGCCGCGATTGTGGCGGGCCTGGAGGTCTTAAGGTGCTCGAGGTTGCAATGTGGATATCACTCTTGAACACTGGCTCGATGACTGATGCCGCCCGTGCTGGCGGCTGGACCGTCGAAGTCATGACCAACGGTGAATGGCTTTGGTTGCGGTCTGTGCGACACCCCAGCTGCGCCACTGTTGTGTGACACCAGATGTCTGCCAGCTCCAGAAGGGCCAGCTCGCATGGACGTTTGAGGGAGGCAGCTTGCGCACGCTAAAGCAGCGGGCACAGAAGACCGCCGGCACTTGCCATCCTAAGCGGAAGGGACCCAGGCAGCACGACGGGCGGGCGCATCAGCCCACAACCCCACATGCTCCAAGTACCGCGCAGGCAGCTATCGATCTTTGGCCTCGTGCCCACGGCCGCCGGTAAACCCCACCCGGTTGCGTGACCCACCAACGCTTGATGCCGCGCTGCTGCGGTGCACGACACAGCGCGTGTATGGAGATGGAAGACAGGCATACGAACGCAAGGGTGTACAGGCCTGCCATGCGTCCACACCTGTCCGCAAAAGAAACGACTGTATATGCTGCGGCCCATGCCACAGTACATTGCAATTCCACATCAGTTCCTGGCTTCCACGTTCCAGACCAGGCAGGACATCCCCAGTGGACTCATCTTGCTTGCGCACTCCTGCTCCTACCGACAAGAAAGCAAGCTGATGGAAAGGCCCGCTGTCGCACGCGGCGGGTGTCAAGCTTCAGTGCATGCCTGTAGCACCGTCGCATCCGGCCCGTCCATGCGGCAGTGAGAACCCCATCAACCACCGCCAGCCAACGAGGGAACCACAAATCTGCGCAGAGCTCAGTCCACCGACATGTCACTAACTCCGCATCTTGCGACTTAGTTAAATTTCATGCACAAGATTACAAGATCGTGCGCAAGCCCGACGATCAATGCCGTACCTGTTACTCACTACCACACCTGTTGCTCTGGAAGTGCGCCAATGTCACTCGTTAATTATGCCAAATGCCATGCAGTGCGTAATCATGTTTGCGAAAGCTCTCAGTCCTTGGACGTGATCTCCGCCAGCGTATTCCCGAAGTACCCCGCCACCAAGTTGCCCATGAACCGCCCCTTGGCAGACGTCGAGCCCGAGCACGCAAGGATCCACCCCAACGGCCCCTTCCCCCCTCCCCCTCCCCCTTCCTCTCCCACAACCTCAGCTCCCTTCTTCCCCGCCGCCCCCTGCCCCTCCTCCCCTTCTAGCAACCTTGACCTTGCCCTCCTTTTCCCCTTGCTACCCTCCTTGCTGCCACCACCAGTACCACCGTTGGTAGCATTACCACCGCCGCCGCCGCTGCTGCTGCTGCAGCAGCCAGCGCCCCAGCTGCACCCGCAGGCCCCCAGTGCTGCGGCCCGCACATTTGTCCTTCTGCCCCCCTGGCAGGAACTTGTGGCCCGCGCTGTACCGGCCTATGGACTGGGC
Organism: Chlamydomonas sp. KOR1; assembly: GCA_036984285.1. NCBI lineage: Eukaryota > Viridiplantae > Chlorophyta > Chlorophyceae > Chlamydomonadales > Chlamydomonadaceae > Chlamydomonas > Chlamydomonas sp. KOR1. Next base: position 131,501 of record BQMZ01000377.1, on the reverse strand, counting down.
GGTGACAGCCGCGTCCGCGAAGGTGCAGCCGCACCCGGGGTAGCAGGCCAACTGGAACAGCCGAGGGTCCAGCACCTGCCACCGCAGGCCGTGCACGGAGGCGCACTTGCCGATGATCTTGCCGTATATGTCCTGCACGTGGGGGCATTGAGGGACCTGGTATTGAGGCGAGGACAGGCCGTGGTGCGCCAGGGCGGGTCCCGCACGAGGGCGTATGTGTGTCGGGGTGTCTCTGATGTGACCGGGCGGTTTTGCCGTGCACATCCTGCACGTGGTCGTACAGTAAGCCATGTACGTCTGGGGTTGGTGAAGGGTCTCACCGTGGGTCCTACTGGAGGCGGCAGGGCGACTATGCAGGGTTGCTAGGGTGACGTCCACACTGGATGTGCACGCACAAGCTAGGCATCCCACTCCGTCCTCTACCGCTGTGCCCACCGTCCTTGGCGCCAGGACACCGTCGCACCTCCTGCCAAGTGACCTCTCACCGGCAGCCGTCATTGCGCATATGCACGCAGGCCCTCGTCCCGATGACGACAGTCCTCAACCCATCCACCGCGCACCTGGTCCCAGATCGTTGGCCGCTCCGGCGCCTGTTTGTGCATGTCCCACACCCAGTTGTACACACAGCGCGTCATGGCGGGGCTGGCCTTTAAGTACAGCACGCCGATGTTGATGGGCGGCACCTTGACACCCAGGTTGAGGAACTCGGGCGAATGGAACGCCACGTGTCGTTGAAGTACTGGCACTACGGCGGCGGCAGCGGGCGCAGCAGCAAGGAGGTGCACTTCAGGAGCGCTTTGGCAGGTCTACACGCGGCGCCTTTAGTTTCGTGACCCTCAGCTGCTGCACGGATGCACGGCCAGTTCACAGCCTGCAACTGGCCCGACTACGTAGTCAAGGGACTGCCCTTGCTAGGGCCGTATCCCGTAAGCATGACAGCGAACAGAGGCAGACCCCATGCCGTTTCCCTCCCACCCTCTTAAGCTCCTAAGGCTCAAGGCAAGCGTCCTCCGCCACCCGGCGGGCAGTAACATCACGCCGCGAGCACACCCCTGCCGCCAACTCCCGCTAACGCGATGCCCCAAAGCGCCACAAACCCCCAAAGGTCACGGGATGGGCCAGACCAGCGAAGACCCGGCGTCCACCAGGCACCGGCACCCCCACTCCTGCCTGCCCGCCGTGGGGCTTCAGTGTGGAAGAATGTCCGCCAGCTGGCCACATTACGTGTCATCCCACGGTGCGGACCCCACCTTCTCCATGGCCCCAAACGTGTCCGCCCCCCGCGACAGGAAGTACGGCACGGGGTCGCGCATCATGTCGATGTCGGCGTCCAGGAATACGGTGTCGTGGCCCGCGCTCAGCGCGTTCAGGATGTACTTGATCTTGGCGAACCTGGCAAAGGGGGGAGCGCGGCAAAGGAGGAGGGGTGGCCTGAGTGCGTTAGGGGTGCGGGCAACGGCATGTGCCGTTGTTGCGGTCGCAAGGGAACGTGAGCAGTGCAGCACTGCGTCGCCCCATGCAGGGGAGCTTGTGCCCATACCATGAATTTGTTGCACTGCCGCACAACCTTGCCGTACGAAGGAGTGTGCATCGCCCGGCACAATAAGCGACGTACGCGCCACCGGGACCCCTGCTGCACGCGTTTCAAGCGTCGGAGCTGATACGGCGCAGTGGTAAGCAGTAAGACTTCCAAACCCCCGTCATCTCCAACACCACGCATGCTGATGCGCCGTACTAGGTTCCTACTTTTGTGCACCCAGCAGCTTGGCATATACACTGCGCTTGCACTGCTTCGGCAATCCACGTAGCCTTGGGGCCGCTAAGTAGACGGTGTACGCCTAACCACACATCCCCAGTTTGCATGGCCCCTCCCGCAATAAGGCAATAAATCTCCTTCCCAGGAATGACCATGCAGGTCAAACCCAACGCCATTGTGGCATTGTTGCGTGGTAGCAGCGCTGCTCCAGTGCAGGGGGAGCCAGAGCTAGCTGCACCCCATCAGCACGGCCCCCAAACCCCCACACCCCAACACCACACCCCGACCCACCCAAGCGCATTGAAGCCGTTGCTGTGGAAGCCAGTGACTGGTTGGACGCCTTGTGCTCCAAGTCGTGAACGCACTGGTGGGTGTAGTTCTGCTGCAGCGCCTGGCAGCCAGCCATGGTCTGGTTTGACCACGCCACCAGCACCAGCTTGCTGTCCAGCCGCTGACCCGCCTGGCTGCCCTCCTCAACGGTCAGCTTGCTCATGCTCAGCAAGAAGTAGGGCACCGTCTCTCTCAAGGCCTCCTCGTTGGCCATGGCAATCATGACCAGTGTTTTGCGGCAGCTGGTGTGATTGCAGCTGAGGGGCGTACCGTTGGGGTCGGAGGTGGGGAGAGGGGGGCTGCGCAGTGTCAATTTGTGTCCTGGGCAGGCGGCATAGGAGAGTGGCCGTGTCCCTAAGCCATAGCGCACAGCATCGTTGCTTTGCCTATGGGTCAATGTCGCGTGTGACTGCTCGTCGCTGAGTCGTGAAGCTTACCGGCACGCATGGCCGCTAAAAATTCAGGTGTCGGGAGATTCACTCCATACTGATTGAAGTGTCCTGAGGTGAGCTTTGCAACCCTACTAATAGGAGCTACATAGGGAACGCGCAGTAGTCCGACAAGCGCGACGAGGAATAAGGCTGGCATACATGTCCTCATGCTCCTGCCACAGTACTACTTGAAACATAGTACATTATGGGTTATGCTGAAGATTTGGGCTGTCGTCCTTACTGGTCCAGCTTCCAAACTGGCGACAGGCAGGTGGCCCCGCCAAGGTTCGTTAGGCGGTGGGCAGTTAGCGGGAGGATGTCTGACATGGCAGCTTCGTGTCTAAGCCTCCGCGCCAATGGACCACAACACAAAGACAAGCCGTGATACGCTGTGTGCCCTTAGACGATGAGGTCCGCTCGGACCCGCCTCTTCTTTCGCGTACTGCAACCTCCTAGAAACCGCGCCGTACTTGGCGCCCCTTGACCACCACCCTAGAGGTGGAGAGAGGGGGGCCAAACGCGCACACACAACCGCACCACGGAAAGCCAAAAGCACAGCAACGGCGCGCGGCCCCACCGGCAGGCCCCCACCAGCCCACAACCGCACCACGGAAAGCCAAAAGCACAGCAACACTGCCTGGGGCGGGGGCGGGGGCGGGGGCGGCGGCGGCGGCGGTGGAAACGGGCAACAGAGGGCGTGGGAGCGGTGAGGAGGATGCCATCCTGCCCACCTCCTGGATGGACGAGCTGGACTGAGGGGGAGCTGGGGCATGTGAGGAGGCACTGTGGGTCTCGACATTTTTCGAGGTTTGTCGGCTTACTTGGGCCAAGATGCATGTTTCATATTGCTTGCGCCGGGTTGGCAAGCCTGCGACCTGTACGTTCGCCCTCGTGCCCCCGTGTGCTGGCCGTGTGCTGGCGCCGGGGTGGCATTGCCTGGCGGCGTTTGTCCCGTGGTGTTGCCTTTTGCTCGCACGAATTATAAGCCCTTGTAGCCTTCTCACGCAGTCAAAGGAAAAGGGGTGCCGGGGCCAGGCCCTAGTGCAACACACCCACCTCCTCACTCATACACGCCGCTGGCGCGTGCTTTGGGATGGGGCGTGCTGCGGAGTGGTGGCGTGCGTGTGGACACCGCATGTCGGGCTGGCTATGAGGCGGCTGCTGTGCTGCTGGTCAGGACAAGCGGTGTCAGCTTTGCATAAGCTGGGAAAAAGGGCTGAGCCCTCTTGCTCAGGGGGTGTCTGAGATGTCAGTGCCAAGTCCCTCGGTTTGGCCCAGTGCGGCCTGGTGCCACTTGCCAACCTGCCCCTTGTCGAGAATGGTTGCGAAATGCAAGTGCACCTGGCCGCGGAAGGTACTTAATATCACGAAGGGCTGAAAAGTTGCTGCGGCATGTGCGCAGCACCATTTCCACGTCCGAGTTGCTGACGACATGCTTTGAATGTTTGCCGCAATTTTGCGACAGCCAGCAATCTAGCCACCGTTTCTTGCATTCTAACAGCTTATCTTGATATGTTATAAGTCCTGATCATTGCTCTGTACCCGGAGGGCGAGCGCATGTTCCAAAGTGTCCTTGTTCATGTTGCGAAATCGTTCTTCTCTTTCCGATTTTTCCTGGCTTCCAGGCCTATGCCATGGAGTAGATGAGAGGTATACCTACTACCTGGTATGCGCCATTGGGCCCAGGTTTGAAACTTTGCCGACGCAGGGACACAGGGACGCAGGGACGCAGACCATGAGCAACCACGGGGGGCTTCGCCCCCCCGAGTGCGCTTCGCGCTGGGGGCCCAGCCCAAAAAGCAGCATGTACGGTACGCGACGTGTTGTACCTGCTGGGGGGAGGTTTGACGCCTCCCCCCTGACCCCCCACCCGACGGGCCCCTGCACGTTGGACGTTTGTTTGTACCGCTGGCCATGCACTGTACGCACTCCTGGGTATATACGTATACAGGGTTTATCGCTCCTGCACGTTTGGTCGGTTGCAGTTATATCCCCCAAAATTTTTCCGCTCCGCAGACTGGAAACTGGACTTTACGGGTGCTGGGGGTGGGGGCTTGGCGCCAGGGAACCATGGGAGATGGGGCAGGGGTCGCGTGTGAGCCTTCGCCCGCAGCCTGCAGCGGCACGCCACCGACTAGTCTCACCACGTCGTCAGGGCTCACCGCAATACCGGTCAGTTCCAGGGTTAGCCACACCGCTTGCGCATTAATCGCCCTCGACCGCCAGGCTGCCGCTGACAGCAGCGTACCGTTACGCGGTTGTGCGGTTGTGCGGAACCGCCCTGGCGCCCACCCTGACAGGTGTGCAACTTCCCATACGAGCCCAAGGGAAACCATAAGGCGGAGACGACGCACCCTGAAGTCCATGAGGCGAGGACCCAAGGGTGCTCTGCAAGTGCTCCTACGTTCTTGCCTTGCCTTGCCAGGACACGCAGTTGCCAGGACACGCAGTTGCCAGGACACGCAGTTGCCAGGAGCCGCAGTTGCCAGGACACGCAGTTGCCAGGACACGCAGTTGCCAGGACACGCAGTTGCCAGGAGCCGCACCAGCCGCGGCCTGGTCGCTCAGCTGCCGCAGCAGGGCGCTGAGCAGGCAGCTGGCGCTGGGTCCAAGCACCGATACGCTGTGCGCTACACACACACACAGACACCGCTGCCATTGCCCACCGAATTCCACGGCTCCGAACCAGGCACGCAGCAGGCACCGCAACCCCCTAACGCGTGTGCCGGGAGCTTGCATGGCCTGCACCTTGCCGCCTGTCCTGCCCCAAACCAGTCCTCACATGCCAGGCATGGGCCCACTGCACCAGCTCCCCATCCCGCAAGTATTGTATGAGTAACCACCACCAACACCACCACCAGCACCAGCTGTGGGTCGTGTGCACTGCACTGCGTGGCAACATGCGGCAGCAGCCCAGTGGTACGACAAACGTGCAGCCCCTGCAGGTCCCCCTTAGGGCTTAGGGTTTTCTGGCTGGGCAATTTGAGTTCCACATGACAATGAAACGGCAAAAAATACCTCTTACTCCTCTTACTGTATGTAATTTATGATGCTACAATGTTTAGCACCATAAGTTACTGCGCATCGACCACGAATGAAACATGAACAGCAACATGAGCAGCAACAGGGGAGTACGGATGCCTTGTTCTCAAACTCTCGAGGCACAAAATCGCGTCGGTGCCCCACGCAGTACGGGCGTCGGCATGCATGCTGTGCCGCTATAGCTACCCCACCTGCATGCGCGGGCTTGCGCCAAACGGATACACCGCAACGTTTCCTTTGGGAGCCTCCCTGCCTGATGGACCACGGCGCGCAGCCTCCCCTGCCCACGCACTACGGCACCTAACACACACCTCTCAACATGCAGTGCGCAATGAACCAAGCCAAGGACCGTAAGCCACAGGACCTCGACAACGCCTTAACCACCCACCGTCCTGGTGGTGCGCAGCGTACCACCTTGGCGTCGCGCCCTGCCTCCGCCTCCGCCCCCACCCCCAACCCCCCAACGCGCATGCAACGCCACACGCCACCTCCCTCCGCAGCCCCTCTATCTCCGCCCCCGCCTCCACCAACCCCTGCCACCACCCTCACCCCCTCCGCCCCGCCATGGCCTGCACCGCCGCCCCCGCCAGCGCCCCCAGCCCCGCCCCCTCCCCTGCCCCTGCCCCGCCTCCAGCTCCGCGCCCCACACCACCTGCACGCCGCTGTGCTGCACGTACCGCAGCACGCCCGCCGGCAGCTGCTGCCTGCCCCCCTGCCCCCCCCCCCCTCCACCAGCACCAGCACCCGCGCCACCTGCCCCGGCTCCAGCCTCCCCTCCTGCAGCAGCAGCCAGCTAAGCCACTCCAGCCGCTCCTTGCCGCCACGCACAGCGCGCGACGCGGCGTCCACAGCACCGCCCCCGCCGCCGTACTCGCTGCCGCTGCCGTACTCGCTGCCTGGCTGCTGGGGCAGGGCCACGGCCACCGCCAGCAGGGCGCCGGCCGGGGAGCGCAGCAGCAGGTCGGCGGCGTGGGGTGTGCGGCAGGGGTCGGAGGGGTCGGCCAGCACAGCGCCGCGGCACAGGGACCAGCCCGAGCAAGGGGAGGAGGGGGAGGCGGAGGCGGAGGGGAGGGCCAGGCTGCCGGCAGCGCTGCGCCTCAGCGCGGCCTCCAGCGCCCCCAGGGCCCGAGCCACAGCCTCATCGCCCCCCGCACTGCTGCTGCTGCTGCTGTGGGTGGCGCCGGCGTTTACGTGGTTGTGGTGCGCGCCATTACCGTTGCCGTTGCCGTTGCCGTCGGCGGCGGTCGGGGCGGCGGGCGGCGGCTGTACTGCTGTTTGCTGGGCTGGTGTGGCGGCGGGGGCTGCGTCTGGGCCGGGGGTGGCGGCTGCCCCCCGCGCCTCCAGCAGGTGGGCCACAAGGGCGGCGGCCTGCGGGCGGGGGAGGGGGGCGGGCAGGCAGGGATCACGCGGGGAGGGGAGGGGAGGGGGCCCGGGTGCGCCACGTGGCCTTGCAGCGGTCACCGCTGGAGGACAGCTCCCACTGCTTCAACCCACCCACACTCTCCCACACTCTCCCACACCCTCAACCCCCACACCCTCGCGTCCAGCGCCTCATCCTGGGCGGCGACCTGCGTGCGGTGCTGGGCCGCCGCATGTTGGGTGGGCCACAGCGCCGGACTGCACGCAGGCGTGCGTACAGCCACCTAACACACAGCTAGGCCCTCGCCCGTGCGTCAGGCTTTAGGCGTGTCATTGACTTCCTGTACAACCACAACAGCCCCCACCGTTGCCCCTTTGGGGCAAAGCTACGCCACCGCCCCCCTTCCTTCCAATACATCGTCAATTCCCAAAATGCTTCTTGAGCGCTTCTCGCGCTTGAAACTCGATGGCTCCAACAGCCAATCAGTCGCAAAGAGCAAACACCATCCCCTACCCCCATTCAATTCGCAGGACTAGCCAGGTATCAGCGGCAACGCACACGAATTCGCTTCAACAAGTTCATGCATCCAGAAATAAACCAAGCGGGTGTTTGGCGCAGTAGTCACAAGCTTACCTGGTCCTGAACAGGTCCTGAACAATACATTTTTGCGATGCTGAACGCCTCCAGGCTAAAAGCAGCCCTTCGGGCATGTACTGAGCCTCTCCTCCCCCCTCCCCCATACCTCAGTGGGTCGCTATTAGTTTACCAAACGGTCGCCATTACTACAACTACCACTACCACCCATTCGCGTTACTGCTTTCTTGTTCCCCCGCCCACCTGCGGCCCCTGCATCCAGTCCCGCACCACCTCCCGCACGCCCCACGTCGCGAACCACAGCGGCAGCGCCTCGCCCTCCTCGTGCTGCGGGGGCAGGGGCGGGGGCAGGGCGGCGGGGTGGCAGGGCGGCGGGGTGGCAGGGCGGGGTGAAAGGGGTGTGCGGCGGGCGCCAGGGGGGGCACAGAAGCCCCTGCCCGAGGACTGCACAAGCAGCAAGCACAGGCCACTACCACTGCCGCAGTCGTGCCGTACAGCGCCGCCGCCAGCCTCCCCCCTTTTTCCCTCGCCTTGCCTTGCCCCCCCCCCCTACCCACCCTGCACATGAAGTATTGCTCCAGCAGCCAGGGGTCGGGCTCGGACACCTGGCCCTGCGCAACCTGGGGGGAGGCAGGGAAACGGGGGAGGGCTCAGGCCACTAGGGTTTCCACCCTGCCACCATCACTGCTGCCAGGCCCCTGGCCGTCCCAGGCTCCCGTCCACTGGGCTACAGCCACGCTCCCAAGCCCCCGCCCTCCGCTCACTAGTACTCTTATCCCCCCTGCCCACCCCCAACAGCCGCTTCCCCACACACCCCGCACCCCCCGGCCCCCCCCAACACCTGCGCCATGGCCCACTCGAAGGGGTCCGCCGCCCCCCCCTGGCGGAGGAAGGCCGCCACGTCCAGCCGCGCGGCGTACACCAGGCAGCCAAAGGTGGCCAGCAGCGACACGTCCTGGGGGGAGGGGGGGAGCAGGTACGGAGGTGGTAATGGTACAAGTAGCAGTACGGCGAGTAATTGTTTCACCCATCCTACTGAGACATAGTTCCGCCCGCTGCTCCAGCTCCCGCAGCGCGCCCCGGCAGGCTGGCCCGTGCGGCCGGTCCGCAGCGCGGCAGTGGCACGCCAGGTAGCCAGGACAGCGGCTGAGTAGGTCGCAGAGCGTCGGCAGGGCCATTGGCCGACGGCTGGGCGGATGGAGGGCCGTGCGGTAGGGAGCCCTGGAGGGAGCTGCACGCGGGGGCAGGTGCGGGCTGGGGCGGTGCACGCAGGGGCGGGGGCGGCCCTGCGCCACTGCCCGGGCGGCCGCCGTGCCGGTTCGCCACGCAGCAGCAGGCAGCCAAGGCAAGGGGCGCGGCGGGGTGCAGGAAGCCACACCGCCCAGCCGGTGCGACCCTACTCCCCTGCCCTCCATCGCGCCGCCCCCCTCCCCCTCCACTGTGCCGCTCCTGGTTGCCCCGCCCCTCACCCCCGCCCCCCAACGCACCTCTGCCGTTGCCGTGACGCCCGGCGCCGCCTCCCACCCCGCGAAGTCCGCCGCCCCCCTGCCCCCCCTGCCCCCCCACGGCGGCATGGCGGCCAGCAGGGGGTCCACCAGGGCGGCGGCAGAGGGGCCCAGCGGCCCCAGACAGGACATGCGGGCGGCCAGCGCAGACTGGGCGGCGGAGCTGGCGGCGGCGGCGGCGGAGTCGGTGCCGTACCTGCGGGGGCACGTGGCACGGGGCACGGCGGGGGCCGGGGAAGCAGGTGATGGTGGGCCGACAGCAGCATACAGGGCCACAGCGGCTGGAGGCGGGGCAAGGCACAGGCACGTGAGGGCGAACGCACAGGACAGGGGGTTGGGGCTGGCTGCGTGGGCGCACACGCCTGCGCCAGCGCCGCGCAGAATCCCCCCCCCCCCCCCCCGGCAGCCCCAGCTGCCATAATGTCAACCTTTGCTGTTAGTCCCCTGGACATGCAACGAGACAACCTTGAGACGCCCTCCCCCACCGTCCGGCCCCCCGCCTCCCGCCCTCCCCACCGTCCGGCCCCCGCCTCCCGCCCTCCCCACCGTCCGGCCCCCGCCTCCCGCCCTCCCCACCGTCCGGCCCCCGCCTCCCGCCCTCCCCACCGTCCGGCCCCCGCCTCCCGCCCTCCCCCACCGTCCGGCCCCCCGCCTCCCGCCCTCCCCACCGTCCGGCCCCCGCCTCCCGCCCTCGTTGCTTTAACAGTGCTTTGCTCCCCCCGGCCCTCCCCCCGGCCCTCCCCCCGGCCCTCCACACTGGGTGTCCTTTCTCGCTGTCGGAGCTGCAGCAGCAGGCGCACCGCCACCTCTGTACGTTGACCCTACACACACAGCACTACCACCACCACTACCACTTTGGCCCAGCGTTACTGGTACCTAGTTCCCGTCCGCCTCCACCCCCAACCCCCCTACGCCCCCACCCGGCCTGCTCCAGCTCCGCCGCCGCCTGGCGCGTGGCCAGCCAGCACTTGACCGCCCCCCGTAGGTTGCCGTGCACGAACCAGTGCGGCAGCTCCTCGCCCACACGCAGGCCGGCGGACATGTACTCGGACAGCAGCTGGGGGAGGCGGAGGGAAGGGAGGGGCCCGGGGAGCGCGCGTCAACATCCTGTGACAGCCGGTGCAGCTGCGTGTGCGTGGGGCATGCATGGCCCCTGCACGTGGCGGCGGGGAGGCGCCTGGGTGCTCGTGCGTGCAGGACTGCAGGTGCAAGGGCAAGCGCGTGCAACACGCTAGCTCCCTCCGCACTCCGCGTTTGCTATACAGACCGTCTGCCCCACTCACCCTCCCGCATTGCTCCGTAGCTGCACACCGTCCTCACCGTCTCTCCTCCCCCCCACCCCCTACCCGCCCCACCCCCTACCCTGCCTTCCTGGCCCCCTGTCCCCTTGCCCATGCTTCCCTGTTACTTGTCGTACTTTCCATGTCACCTGACCTGCCTTTCCTTCCACCCCCTGCCCCTATTCCCACATACCCTTCCTATTCATCCCCTCATACACCTTTTCACCCTAGTCGCCCTCGCACCCTCGGCTCGCGACCCTTGCCCAGCTCAGCCAGCGCATTCCCTGCCAGCGTGCATTTGCTTCCCTCTTACTTTATGTGAACCTTACTGACGTATTTTCATCCCTCCGTTTTTCCCCTTCCCTTTCCGCCCTTGTTCCCAGGTGAGACGGGTTGACATGGGTGGGCGCGAGTTCGTTGTGCCGGCTTGCACCGTCGTGGGACAATAGGCATGAGGGTGCATTCAGTCAGCCAGTCAGCTCCAGCCAGCTTTCAGCGAGCGTTCCGGGTTGTCAGCGGCGCGTTTCCTAGCACGACGCCACGCTTAGCCTCAGCCTCAGCCGTGAACCCAGCCGGTACGTATCAGGTGGTAAGTATTAAGTTGTTTCCCGCTTTCCGTTGCCGCCGCTAACCTCGCTCTATGCAGGCCGACTGTTTCCGATTCCCCTTTGCCGCTTTGCGGTTACCCCCCCCTACCCGCCAACCCCGTACCCCCTACCCCCCACCCCCCACCGCACCCGCCACTCGCCGCATGGCTGGCGGCTGCAGTGCTGCGTCCGGGGGCAGGCGTGCACCGGCACACAGGGCCCAGCGTGCGTGGGATGGGAGAGGCGATTTCGGAACCTCCCCTTTCCGTTCCGTCCCCCTCCCCACCTGCGCCTGGTTCCCCGCCGCCGTGTCGCACATGGGTTGCGAGTCGGCAGACAGCAGCGGCTCGGCGCAGAACAGGGCCTGGGGGTAAGGGGGGGTTGGGGTGGGGTGGGGGGGTGCGTGGGGCGCCAGGACACAGGGCCCCATGCGGGAAGCAGAACGTTGTTACCACCAGCACGTGAAGGGCGAGTGAGGTGACAATGGAAAGGCTGTTACAGATACGGGAAGCCTACTGCGCAGGGGAGCTGGGGAAGACAGGCCGCCACCGGCCGTTGGCAAGGTGCCTGACACTGGGGAGGGGCTGGGGGCAGACTCGGCTCGCTGCTGATGGTGGGGCTGGTGTGTGCTGTGTGGGCACGGCTTGGCGGCAGTGCTCCCGTGCCCTGTGGCGACAGGCTAGGTGGCACACGTGACCGTTACTCCGGAACAGGCCGGCACGCGCCAGCAACACGCGACGACCCGGGGCGCTCACGCACCTGGAGGTCTATCTTGTGGATGCGCAGGTGCTTCACGAGGCACGAGATGAGGCGGACGTCGGAACGGCTGGCGCGCGGGCTCGCGGCAATGCAATCGGCAGCTGGCGCGTGAAAGTGTTCAACCGACTCGCGCCCGTACCACAGGTCGTTGTTTACTAGTTCTGAGTGTTTAGAAACGAAACTACCGGTGTTGCTCCGAGTGTCCGAAGTGATGAAGCCGCGCGCGACGGTGCAGCGGCCCCGTCCCGGAAGTGCTTTGACGCTGATGGAGCGGAGCTGAGTCGCACCCGCATAGCTATAACTGCATTTGAGCATCGTAGAAGAAGTTGTCATGCTCCTGGCGTAAGGGGTTCTTTGGGGAAAGTTCGGTTTGTAATACCCAACGTTCTTGCGGCGAAGCTATGCGGTGCGGAGATGCGACTGCACTATGTATGGACTCAACGATCACTAGGAGACAGTGGCGTTCCAGGGCAGACGAAAAAGCATACTAAGGCGCGATCGTGCACAGATCTGTCGCGTCTAGTCAGCCGTAGACGGTAGCCATGCGTGTGGCAGGTCACAGCGCTGTACTGACAGTATTGGTACCTGTTCCACATAATGGGAATTAAGCGCTTGCTGCATGAGCTGTTCGCCAGCGATGATGACAGCGGCGAAGATACGTCGGAGGACGACACCTCGGGGGATGCCGCTCTACCATGCGAACTTACAAACCATGACGTGACGCTATTGAATGCAATCCGAGCTGGTGGGCGGTCGTTGCTTGCCTGCGGCGAGTTAAGGGCCAGCCCCGAAGGACCCGCGCCCGTGCCGGTACACCCGCTGCACCCCCTGCCTGGACTCGTCGTGGTGCGAGGCGTCTTCAGCACGCAGCAGCAGGTGGGGCCTGACCGTCGGGGCTGGTGATGCAGATAAGCAAGTACGGGTATCCACGTGTACTGGCGTTGGGCATTGGCACGCTGCAGGTGCATGTGCGCCGTGCACCCCACCCTGCGCCCTGGCCCTGCACCTCCTGCACCTCCCCGTGTCAATGGTGCTACCAATAGGGGAGTCAACAGGAATATCCGTACAAGTGGTGCACCAGGATGACACCAGTAATCATCTTCTGTAGCCAAGGGGGTGTCGCACTCAGCCGCTCACCTGGAAGGCTCACCCGCACGCGCACCCGCGCCCGCGCACGCACCCCCACCCCCACCCCCACCCCCACCCTCACCCCCACCCCCACGCACGCCTCCCCGCAGGCGGCCCTCGCGGCGTCCATCCTAGGGAGCGGCTGCCTGCAAGGTACCTTGGGGGTGGGGGTGGGGGTGGGGGTGGGGGTGGGGGTGGGGGTGGGGGTGGGGGTGGGGGTGGGGGGGGGGGGGGGGGGGGGGGTGGGGGTGGGGGTGGGGGTGGGGGTGGGGGCGGGGGTGGGGGTGGTGGCGGTGGTGAGGTCGAGGGTGGGGGTGAGGGTGAGGGTGGTGGTGCTGCCGGTCCTGGGCCGGCCGCATGGCTCGCTGGCCAGGGCTGCACGCCGTTGTGGCTGGTGGTGGTGCAGTGAGGGGTTCAGCAACAGCAACATGCCACTGCCCTTCCTTCCTACCCGTAGGTGCTTTTGTGACACTTAGCTGCATTTGCATAGCACACCATCCGCTCCGTGCTGCGCCGCCTCCTGATAGCGATCCCGCGCATGCGCCGCATGCCCATGCTCCCGCTAGGTGAGGGTGAGTGGCACGTACGGCCGCAGGTGCTCTCCTGTGTGGGCTTCGCGTCTGGGTTGGTAGGCGGGGCCGGGAAACTTGGTGCAGGCATGCGCATCTCAGCGCAGCTTAGCTCAGCTCAGCTCAGCTTAGCTCAGCTCAGCCATCGGCCAATCGGCCTACCTACGCTACTTGACCTACTCAGCCGCTTTTGGACTACGCCACTGTTGCTTCGCGGACCTGTTGCGCCGGCCATCTTGCACACAGCTCCGCATGCACTCACCCGGGGTGGTGGTGCTGACCTTGCCCCCTGCCCACCCAACCCCCTGCTGCCGCTGCCCGCTTGCCAAGGTGGGCCCACGGTGCATCCGCACGGCGGCGGGGGCCGCCCGAGCGGCGTGTTGGGTTGTGGGCCCGGCCCCGCCGCCGGCTGCCCCAACCAAGCCATGTTCTTCGGTGCGCTGCCGACATGGGCTGAGAGCATGCTGCAGCAGCTGCCCCTGGGTGCGTGGGCAGGCCGCCCGGGGACCGGGGGGCGGGGGCTGTGCGAGAGGGTGACCTGTACCTTCGGCTCGTGCAAAGACAGGGCACCGAGCTTGCCGGTGTCTCAGCAGCTGACCGCGCCTCGTCCTGTGCCGTGTGTGCAGACAAGGTCCTTCCGCCCCGCCTGGCGGCCCGGCGCCCGCTGTTCGACCAGGTGGGGACGCGCGGGACAGCAGAAGGCCGCCCGGGGATGCACTGCGGGCCGCCGCCCCTGCTCCGAGTGCAGGGATGTGCAGCTGCACCAGCCGCTGCGCCAGGACGCATTGTGGGCCGCAACTTGCCCACCGCCTGTGCGTCTGACCCCTCACCCGACCTCCACGGCTGTGTTCACAACCTGCATTCCCCTAAACACACACACACACACACCACAGGCCATCGTGAACCTGTACCGGCCCGGCGAGGGCATCTCCGCCCACCTGGACCTGGCCCGCTTCGAGGACGGAGTGGTGGGCGTGTCGCTGGGGGGACCGGCGGTGATGCACTTCCGGAGGCAGGGGCAGGGGCGAGACGGCGATGGCGGTGGCGGTGGTGCATGGCTGCAACAGGGTGGGCCCAGCGGGTACGGCAGCGGGCGGTACGGCTCGTCGTACAGTGAGCTGCAGGCGCAGTGGGCAGAGCAGCGAGCGCTCGATGCGCAGTGGGCCGCGCAGCAGCAGCAGCAGAAGGAGCAGCAGAAGGAGTCGCAGCAGAAGGAGCAGCAGGAGCCATGCGGAGGCCCCTGCCAAGCGGACGGCACCGCCGAAAGCGCGTTGGACGGGGGCTGCGACCTTCACGCTCTGGCTGCAGGCCCAGGTACATGTCCCGGAGTAGGCGTGGCACCAGGGCCGGGGCTCGGACCCAGCGCCGCGCCCAGCGCGCCAGGACAGCCGCCGCCGCAGCCCCTGCCGTCTGCCTGCGGCCCGCTGCGCTCCAGCGGCGTGAGGGTGGCGGGCGCCGACCACGTGGCTGTACTGCTGCAGGGCGGCGATGTGTACGGCATGCACGGCGAGGCTCGGTACGGCTGGACGCACGGCATTGAGCGGGTGGAGCGGGAGGTTCTGGGGGCCTCGGCAGGGGGCGGCGGAGGGCCGGAGCGAGGGTGCGAGGGCGGCGTGGCAGGGACCAGGGCCACCCAAGACGGTGTTGCGCGTGGGGAGGGGCGGCAGCTAGTGTGCGGGTTGCGGGACAAGAGGACGAGCGGAACGGTGGGACCGGGCGCGGGGACAGAAGGTGTCGGTGGCACTGAGCGGAGCAGGGCGTGCAGCACGTTGGGGTTTGGGGCCAATGGCAGGGAAGGTGGCGGGTCCCCAGGTGGAGGCGCTAGCTGTGGATGCGCTGGCCTCGAGGTGGTGCGCGGGGTGCGCATATCGGTGACGCTGCGGCGGCTACGACCGGGCATCGTGCTGGAGGTGGAAGGGAAGGGGGAGGGGGAGCACGCCGCAGGCGGCTGAGGTGGGGCTGCGGGGTGCCGTGTGGGCGGCCATTAGGGGCGGGCCAGGGTGTGCCTGGCAGGAGGGGGTCACAGGGCGCCCCTGCCCGCGGTGTGCAGGCCGCGCGCATGGGGCATGGCGCGGATGCCGCTGACCTGGCTCATGTACACGTGTGTGCCGCCCATGCAGTCAACTCCTACGCGGGTATGACAGAGCTGGGGGTGATGCCATCACTTGCACTTGTTGTACGCTATTGGCGATGTGGAGTTGTGTGCCCATCTGGTTGAGCAGTTCGGCATGCAGCAGTGAGGGATGGGGGCTGTCTGTTTGATCTCCAACACAATTGGTCCCACGCGACTTGGCCTCGGCGTTGGCCTTCAGAGCGGGTGGACGCTTTGCAGGTGGGCGCGTGGGCCCTTGGGGCGGCAGTGAGCCGGGAAATGGCGATGACAGCATGGACAGCTGAACCCGCTGGTGCAGGTGCGTGTGAGCTGGCTACCTGCCAGCTTGCCAGGCACGCATGTGCATACGACGTGCACGCCCTTCCAGGTTGCCTTAACCTTCACAGGCAGGCGGACCAGCGCTGCGGACACCCTGAAATACTGGGTGCCTGTCCCCGTGTCCAGCCGCATTGATGCACCCGGGGCTCAGCAGCCGCACGTGCATGCCTCGCACCGCTCCGGCTCAAACTCAAGCCGCAGGCACAGGGTGCTGCTGCCCTCCATCAAACCGCTCTGTCGGTGCTGTCGCTGCCAGCGGTGTCGATGGGCCTTCTGAACAGCAGCAGTGCACAGTATGTGAGTGTGCAGAGACGCCCCGAGTGGATGTGCACGGTCTGGAAGGCACCCCAAAGCGCAGGTCCCTCACATCCAAAAGAGTGGGACATGTTTGCCTCAGGCTTGCCATAGGCTCCACACGGCAATTCATCGCAGGTTCACCGTCCCGGGCTCGGGTTCCAGCTGTCCAGCTGAGTGGTGCGTGCCGGCATCGGTGCACAGTCCTACCGTACCCACAGCAGCATTTTGTTGGCAGCGGTGGTGGTGGCACTTCCCACTGTCAGAGAACCGATGGACGCGGCTCTAGCCGTCGATGCTGAACCTGCAGCAGCAACAATGGGTCAGAGGGAGTACGCAATGGAGTGGAGGACGATGAGGAGCTGGTGGCCTGTCATGGAACCCCTCTCGAGGGTGTTGCATGCGACCTGTTCGTCCTCGGCATGTAAAGGTAAGGAGGAGTACAAATAGCAAAGCGCACACCAGGTAAGTAATTTTGAGAATTGTGCCCAACTTGTATCCTTCGTCCCGTGGGGGGAGACGGAGAGGCACCGGCTGTCTCGAGTGTCCCGCATTACAAGCGCGACTGCATGGAAGCGGTCAAATAATAAAATAATATGTAGCTGAGCACGAAGGTCTCTGACAACAACTTGTATTATAGTACGAGACGTCAAGTTTGCGGAGAGTATGCGAAAGCCGAATACACCACCGCAACATTCTTGAACTCGTAGTAAACACATATGGAGTACGGATACAACGAGAACATCTTATAGGATTGCCGCGCAACAACTGACGTGTGAATAGGGGACGCTGGCGAACAGTGGCGACCTGACCGGCTGCCGTTGAAATAGCATCTTGTGCACAAGGGCAGACTGGTGAGGGCTTGCCCCGCGGTCGGCAAGTTGCAAGCCAAGGGTGTTGCCCGCCCGCGCAATGGAGAGCGGGGCGCCTGTTCGCTGGGACGCGTTCAACCGATGGTGCGATGAATGGGCGGAGTCTCATCAGGGCATGAAACCCAAGGTTGATGATGTGCGAAGGTGAGTTCGGGCAAGAGTTCGGAGACTGCAACACCGTGGGCATGCTGCCGCCGCCCGGGGACGTTTCGGCGCTGTCCAGGCGCCATGACTCGGATAAGGCCAATCCCTTAGGTGTCCTCGTGACATGCAGCATGCTAGGACATCCCTAGTGGCGTGGAAAAGCCCTCCCATTCTCCAACAATTTGACTGTGGAAAGGCAGAGCCACTGCACCTCTTCATGTACTGTAGGGGCTAAGTATGTTCGTATGCTCTTGCAGGTGGCATGCGGAGAACGCGGTCTCAGTTTGGCCAGACCCCGGAGAGCGGCCTTCTGTGTTCCTGGCGGTCAGCCACAACAAGGGACGAAGGTCAGTTATCTATACATGCTTCGTTTTTGGGTTGCGGTGAGGGCAATCAGTCAAAGTGCATGTTGCGCCCAGCTGACGCGTGGTCGTTTCGGGGGCTTGCAGCTTGTTGTCAACCCTGCCTTACAAACCCGATTGCAGGGTTCGAGGATCGAAAACTTGCGAATACTACAAGCGCTATCGGGCTGGTAAAGCGGCTGAGCAGCAGGTGAGCTGAGCACTTTAGGGTCTTTGCCGCTGGCGGCGAGAAGCCACGTCAGGTTTTGGCTCCGTCTCCTCTCTGCGCATTGCTCATGCCTACTATGCTTATGGTGCACTTTTCTGCTTCAACTGCATTCGTGCCTTCTTTCACCTGAACCCGAGTGAGTCGCTCGGTAACGCCGACACTCGGCGCACAACACCCCAGGACGCGAGTTGACCTGCCGAATATCATGCATCGGAAGCGACACCATTTTCCTTCAGCAATTTATGTACTTATTGTATTTGTCTTGCTTGCAGCTTGCTGCTCGCCTGCGGCCTGCCGCCCTCTCTGGGCGTCGCATTCTCGCAGTCACTGCGGCAGCCCGGAAGCTACATGGTGAGGGGGGCCGCACTGTTGGCAAACGGTCGGGCTCAGTTGGCGATACAGAACATGGCGAAAAGCGTCGCCGTGTCACTGGCGACGACATGGACGAGGAGGCGTACACGGAGCCAGGGGAGGACTCGGAGGCTGACGAGGATGCGCAGCGGCGTACACGGCGGCTCCGGCGCCCAGCGCGGCGGGCCTACGCAGACTGGTCGGGCAGCGGCGGGGATGCCAGCGACAGCTCCCAACCGGAGAGCCCCACGGACGTCGCCTTGCCCTCGGTACGCGCTTCGTTGCCTGCAATGCCCCCGGTGCGCGCGCAGCAGCAGCAGGAGCAACACCGCCCTGGCGGCGTGACGGTCACGGTGGTCCACCGGGGCGCAGAGGGCAGGCGCGCGCTGCTGCACCAGCCTCCTGTTATCCGCAGCGGGGGCGCCGGTCACGTGGAGCAGGAGCAGGACCAGCTGCTGTGGGGCGGTGCGTACGATGCTCGGGGCATTGGCCGTGGCCATGGGCCCGCGGTAAAGAAGGAGCGGATGCTTGACGGCGGGGACACGGACGGAGACGAGGTGGGCTGGGAGCAGGGCGTACTGCTTGGCCGCGGCGGTCGGCCCATGGGCGGCCATGGCACGGGCTCAGGCACAGATGTGGCTGGCGAGGGCACGGAGGCTGGCACCCGACAGCCCGGCCGCGCGCCGCAGCGGTCCTGTGAGCGCCACCCAGGTGTCGCGCCCCCTTGTTGTCGCGGCCGCCGCAGCGTGGCGGCAGCGGCAGGGCTGGGCGGCCGCCCGCCGCCCGTGCAGCAGCCCCCGGTGGCTGGCACCGCGCACAGCCCCGTGGGCCCCTTCCCGGTCTACCGCGCTGCCGCCGGTGCGTCGGCTCGGCTCCGTGCGGCTGCGGAGGGCGTCCAGGCCGCCGCGGGGGCCGCTGCGCAAGCTGCGACGCGGACTGCGGTGCCCACTGCTGCTAACGCCGTGGTCTCTCCCACTGGCGGGGCGTGCACAAAGGACCCGCTTGACCTCCTGGCCCAGCTCGCCTGCGAGGCGCTGGGCAGCCCCCGCGCCCCGCAGCTCATGGCGGCAGCGCCGCGGCAGCCCGGGGCCGGAAGGGCGCCGCCGGGCGCGGGGGCAGCAGCAGCGCAGCCGGCGGCAGCGGCCCCTTGCGCTGCCAAGCATCAGCACGTCGACGAGGGCGGGGCTGAGGTGGGCGTCGTCGGAGTTGGGGGAGGAGGCGGGGACACTGCGCAGTTCGCGGCTCAGGGTGAGGTCGGCGCTGGGACGTCAGCGGGCCAGGGCTCCAACAGCCGCTCGGAGTCCAGCAGTGGGGGCGGGCGAGGCCGCACGGCCAGGGTGGAGGCGGGGCTGGGGGCCATGATGCCGGGGACGGGGCCTTGTGGAGGTGCTGCCAGCGCTGGCGGCATGGCGCAGCAAGAGCAGCAGCAGCAGTGCGACCTGGAGCCGTGCGGCAGCCGCCCGAGCAGCCGCAGCGAGGGGGTAGCGTGCGGCAGCGTGCGGAGCAGTGCGGTCACAGCAGGCGCAGATGGTGGCCCCACGCCAGGAGCCCCGCAGCAGGCCGCCGCCACTCGAACGCGGACCACCGGCGGCTCGGCCTCGTCGGTCGCTACACCTCCGTCTGTCGCCACATCGGGTGTGCCAGCCGCCGCCGCTGAGGCCTCTGCCGTCGTCACCGCGCCCGCGGACACCCACTGCGGCTGCGGCGGCACCGCCGCTGCTGAGCCCGCCGCCAGCTCCTCCGTGGTGCCACCCGTTGCCCCGCTGTTCACCGCCCCGGCAGCCTGTGACCTCCCGGCCGCCGCAGCCCTCAAGCAGCCCGACGTCGGTGGGCAGAGCGGCGGCGACTCCGAGCTTGCCCTGCTGGCCGCCAACCTGGCTGCGTCCAACATGGCCCACATGGCTATGGCGGCACTGCTGCGCGGCGCCCAGCCCCAGGCGGCGCCAGCCTTTGCGGCGGGCCCGGCAGCCGCCTGCTCCGGCGACTCGTGCGCCACCTCCGCGGCCCTGGATCCCAGCTCGCTGGTGCCCGCCCCCGCGCCGCTGCTGCTGCCCGCGACAGTGGCCAGCCCGCTGCAGCTGCAGCTGCCGCAGCTGCCGGCGGCGGCGCTGTGGACAGTGCCCCTTACCGCTGGGGCGGCGGCGGGCGGCATGGGCGTCCCTGCGGCTGCGGGCCTGGGCGCCGGCGGGCTGGGGGCCGGGCTGGGGGCGCAGCTGGCGGGGCTGGGGGCCCTGGCGGGGCTCCCGGCGGCGCCGGCGCTGTTCGCCCTTGGGTCTGGCGGTGGGTCGGGCGGGGTTGGGCAGCTGCTGCCGCTGCCGCTGCTCCGCATGCTGCAGCCCGGCGGCGCTGCAGGCGTGGCGCCGCCACCTGCAGTGCTGGGGGGGACAGGGGTGCTGGGAGCGGGCGTGCCGCAGGCTATGCCGTCGCTGCCGCAGCTGCCGCCTCTTGCGCAGCTGCAGTCCCTGACGTAGCAGCAGTACGTTGTATTGGGCGCAGGTGCTGCAGCTCCCTAGGGTCCATCCTTCAGGCTGGTTACCGCACACCAGCACGTGTGGCCAGCCTGCGACGAGCACAGCGGGCCATGGGCGGGCAATGGATTGGCCGCTTGGTATTATGCGTGTCTGCATCCGAAACCGTAGCCATGGCCGGCGTGTGATCACATCACGTGGAAGCAACTTTGACGCGCGCGCGGAGTGATTTGGGCGGCTCGAGACCCCCCAGTTTTGTGCTTTTCCGGGTGGCAGACTCAAGCGGCTGCAGCAGTCCCTGCAAGCCGCTGTGTTGTGCCCATTTTGCCGGCCGTGAGCCGGTTGTAGGAAGCACCGGTTGCAAGCTGGGTGTGCGATGAATAGGTCGTATGGGCCGAAGGAAGAGCCACAGGCCGGAGAGACAGCGCCTATTATGCATGCCTTGATGACAGGACGGATATCGGGAAGTCGGGAACCAATTTTTGTGGCGGGCACATGCTCTTGCTCCCGTGAACACGTGTATCCGCTGCGTGTGTCGTGTTGGTGCGTCGGTACGTGGACGTGCAAGACTCACTTGCGACCTGCCTTTACAAGTCAAATAGTCAACGTGGCCCCTTGTTTGGACGTCTTCGTTTCCTTGGACACAGTAGGCCCAGCACACACACACATACACACAGGCCTGAGCAATAATTATTGCTCCATTACACAGGGCCGTTGAATGCGCGCGGGATCGCTAGCACGCATCTGCGTTGATGCTCACATGCCCCTGCCTTGTTGTCAGGCGGCAATGAGACTGTTGTGGCACCCCTTGTGCTTTGCCGCGTCGGAACCATTTCAGTGGCACAGCACACCTGGCGCGCACCATAAGGCCATTGGCCCTCTGCGGCATGGTGGGCGTATTGCCTGCTGCTGCTGCTGCGCTTGCCGTTGTGTCTGCTGCCTCCTGCTGCCTCGCGCGCGTCGTGCTCCATGGCCTTGTGTGCTGGGGCCGCGCCGGACGCCATGTGGGCAGGGCCGCTGCATTGGGGCGTGCCCTGCCCTGCGCGCCCACAGGGGCACGGAGGGTGGCGGGGCTGGGGCTAGGGGCTGCTTCTGCGACGGCACACGCAATGAGACCGCGTGGGCTTCGGAGCAGCGTCTGAACACGGGGATAGCGTTGTTGCGTTGCGTGGATTTGACTTGGTGCCGAGTCTTTCCATCTTGCGTTTCACCACGATGTATGCCAGCGGCGCCTTGCGTCTGCACTTCCTTGTGCCACGTGGCTTGCGTTGTATTTTGACGAGCTTGCTTTTGTTATGCTACCGAAGGTGATGTGTCATCTGGGGGCCACGTTACGATGGCACAGGCGGTCGAGCAATGGTGGTGCATTTGTTCCTGCTGATGGCCCGGGCATGGCCAGCGATGGCTTGCCGTGTGCAGCAGTGTTCCTTTCGGACACGTTTGCTGCGCCTGGAGGCTTGGTGGTACCTCCTGTGCAAGCAATGTCACGCAGCGCTGCAAACACGTGCTCATGCTGCATGTGTGCCCGACGGTTTGTGACCACCAGCCAGCTGCGGGTGGGTGTGCCGACCACCAGTGTGAGGGAGGGCCCTTCGACTGGTCGCGTGGGGTGTGCGATGATCGATGTTTGCATAGGTGCGACCTTTCAGGATCAGGTGGATCACGAGGCAGCACCCGCATCGCGTTAGGGTTGCGTGGCATGCGGCTGCGTGCTGCTGCCAAGGGCTTGGCGGCAGCAAGCCTGCATGGAGCGGAGGGAGTGGAGGGAGGGTCCAACCCTACCCTACCCTAGTACGTGAATTGTAATCTGCCGCGGAACAGCCCTACCCTGCCCCTGGCGGGGTCCTGCGCCGTGCGCCGTGCACGGGTGCTGCACTGGGTGGCGGAGTGGCGCGGGGGAGCCACCAGCCACCAGCAGTGGCACTGGGCGCCATTCGTGGCCAACAGCCGGCCAAGGGGCATCGCTGGACGGCCGCGGGGTGTGGACTTGCTGACTCTTTGCTGATACCGGTACACTTGAGCATGGCAAAATGTGCATTGCTGACTGAGAATGATGCGTAGTTTGGGCCGCAATCGGTATAATTGTTCACGGTAGCAATTCTCATGAACAGCCGTCCTTGTGTGCCGTTAAAGCAGTCAAGCGCGGGTACCGTACATGCAGCATTCTCTCACTTGACGGCCGATCATTACTGTATACCGGTACCTGTACCAGCCCCCCTGTGTTGCACCACGATGCGGCCACACGCTGCCCCGGCAGCCAGGGCGACCAGGGCGACGGCCCCGCGGCGCCTCACCACACGAGTCGCCATGCGGGAAGGTCACGGAGCCCCACAGCCCTCACGTCGCGTAGCCCTAGCAGCCCGCTGCATTGGCTGGCGCCGGGATGGAACCACATGCACGGCCTTACCCACCCAGCAAGATGCACAGATTCAACTACCGGTAGTCAGCGCACCAACCTGGTCAGGACTTGAGCTTCTAGTCATACGCATTAGCGGTCACTTGACCGGGGATCACCATGCGGCGTGCATGGAACGTGCAGTCCATCCTCGACAGGCCTTCTGCTACACCACGGGCTGAGCGGCTGACGGACGTCCAGCCTGAAGTGCTTTACGGTACCGACGTGCAGCGGTGCAGGGTACACCCCCGGTGCGCGCTTTGGCCGCTGATCGCCCTGGCCGCCAGGGGACGGCCCGCGTCCCTGCTGCCTGCTGACCGCCACGCCACCACGGCAGGCAGGTGCGACCACGCCCCGTGCGCCGCATGAGACGCAACACGCCGGAATCACCGTACCTGTGGCGTACCGACAGCATACCGGCACGTTGTTGCTTGGAAGGGCACGGCAAGGACTGTTGGGTAGCAGAAGTCATCTGCATCAGACTACTTCCGAGTGTACCACCCAGCGCCAGCCTTTGGCCGTGGCCTACTGGGCACGTTTTGTATGCAGCTGAAGCAGAACGAGGGGACCATACCACGGGAACAGCGTTTCTATCTTCATCGGATGGGTCCAAAAAGCTGCGTTTTCGGCTAGTTTTCGCCGAAACTGAGCGGGCCCCATCTTTGAAAGACATTTGAAAGACACAGGCCCGTGAGGGGGGCCGATCGGGTGAAACGGGAGCCAAACGCAAAATTTTGGCCCCCCCCATCCGAAACTTGGGTTCCAGAGGGGCACCTGTTTCGAAGTGTCATCCGAAAGCCCCCACGGAAGATCGAAAGATCGAAACACGTCAAGGGCCGGCGGTGCGGGGGGTGGGCGCGTGGGCCAGCTGGGCCTCAATCTGGCCTCGGTAGTGCCTGGTAGTGCACCTAGCTGGCTTCATCATGGGCAGGCTGTCTTGGCAGTTGGCACCGAGAGCCTCGTGCGCCTTGCCTGATGTGGCGGACCTTCATAATCTTGCCAAATGGTCGGGAGTCTGTATCTAATCGAAGCCATTTGTGCCCTGCAATGGTGGAATGCAGCCAGGGACGAGTTCCACTCGTACGTGAGTAACCAAAATGAGTGATACATGGTTGGCGGGCCCTGGTTGGAACGGCACGTGGTAGCTAGTGTCGCGTGTTACCAGCTGTTCTCACAGGGTCCATGCGCCCGTCAAAATTACCAAATACAGTGTGATTGTAAATGTGGGACGCTACTCACGCCTCAAGCGTGTGGTGGGTTGCTTACTTTCACAGCAAGTTGACAACGCAGCAAGTGCCACGCCTGAGCAGCAGTGACCGCGCAGGACGGTGCAAGGCTTAGTTCAAGGTGCGGCACCCACACCCAGCGGCTGTGGCGTGTGGGCCAGCCCTTGCTACCAGGACGCAGATAGATGTGGTCGTGCGGCGTGCGGCAGGCATGGAGCCTGCCAATGCCGAGCACTTATTATGCAGCAGTATACATGCACCAACTGTTATGCACAGCTTAACCGGTCTCCTAGTCCGACCCCATGTCGTGCATACTACTCATGGCTTTGGTATTAGACTGGTACATATACTACTCATGGCCGCTGCGTCCGGCCGGCATGCAGCAGGCGGCGCTGTCTGCCAGGCCAAGCCAGGCCAGGCCAGGGTAGGGCGGGTAGGGCGGGCGGGCGGGCTGCAAGCCAAGGGCCGGCGCACCGCGCGCCCCACGACCTGTAGGCGCCAGCGGCCCGTCCCTGCGCCCCCTACTTGCTCCGCTGGTGCCGCTGCCCCGCCTGCCCCGTGCCCTGCCGCGTGCCCGCCCACGCCTACTTGACTGTGGGCTGCACTTGCACCTTGCTGGCGCCTCCTGAGCCGTGCCCCGCCCCCGCGCCCGCTGAGGCGCCGGGCAGCTGCAGGAAAGGCACCTGGGGAGGGGGGTGGGGGGAGCGGGGAGGCTATGTGGCGTAGAGCCTGGGGCGGGCATTAACCCTGGCAAGGGGTGGCGTGTTGCACCCCTGTGTTTGCACGGGAAGAGGAGCACAGCGTCCTCCGTTGCCGGCAGGGGCCCAGATAGGGCGGACTGCTGCAGCCTACCCTGTGGGTGCCCCATCGGGCGTTCCCAGTACCGCTGCCAAGTCCATGCATATGTCCACCCTCCACTGTCCCCTCCCATCAGCCCCACCCCTGTCCCCAAGGCCCCCCACCCCACCCCACCTGGTACCCCTCCAGCGCCATGAGCGTGTTGGCGTGCGAGCACAGCGCGCAGGGGCCCAGGCAGCAGACGAAGAGCCAGTCGGTGCACGGGGAGCCCTCCAGGCCGTACTTCCGCCGAAAATTGCCTGCAGGGGAGGAAGGGGAGGGAGAGGGGAGGGGGGCGGGGAACAAAGTACTAGTAACTGGGGTGGGGTGGGGGGAAAGGGGGGTGCAGAAGGTCGTGGTCCGTCGGTGCCCGCATGCC
Source organism: Chlamydomonas sp. KOR1 (assembly GCA_036984285.1). Classification (NCBI taxonomy): domain Eukaryota; kingdom Viridiplantae; phylum Chlorophyta; class Chlorophyceae; order Chlamydomonadales; family Chlamydomonadaceae; genus Chlamydomonas; species Chlamydomonas sp. KOR1. The sequence continues at coordinate 106,193 of BQMZ01000377.1, read as the reverse complement.
TCGAGGATACATGCGCGAAGAAGCCCCGTGGCCGTCTTATGTGCTGCATATGTGGCATCATGTGCTCCGCTGTGGAGGCCTTCCGCGCCCTCGCCCCCTTGCAACCCGTCCCCCCAAACCCACACTTCGTCTGGCGTCCTACCGCCTAACCCACCCCCGCCCCGCCCCGCCCCCGCTTCCACTAGGACAACGCACACACCACGCTGGAAGCCGACGACCTGCCGCTGCACTGCTTCCGCTGAGCGCTTACGGCAGTTGGCCCACGCCGCCTGGCCCCGCTGCGGCCCGGGGCCGCCACACCTTGGCGCCCTGGGCCAGGCTGGCCGCACCGCTGCATCCGCAGGTACCAGCACTGCTCCCTGCCCGCCCCCTGCCCGCCCCCAACTCACGTCGCACCACCGCTGCGTGGCACACCCCCAGGCACAGCGCCTGCGCCACCACGCTGTTGACGAATGCCACCTCGCAGGACTTGCCTGGGGGAAAGGGGGTGGGGATGGGGTTTGCAGGTGACGGGGTCGGGGCCGGGGGGGCGGGGAGCACGGCAGGGGCGGCATCTGCTGGGCTGTCAAGGCAGCTGGCGGCCAGCGGGCGAGAGCATCACAGCGGCAGGCTGGCAGCACCGACTGCCGGACCCCCACCCCCCCTAGGACCCCATGGCCCCCCCGCTCTCCCCGCCTGGGCAAGACCGCCCTGGCTACCGGTTCGCGGCCTGCCACACCGCTGGCCCCCCTCCCTCGCCGCCCACCCGTCATGCGCTCCTCGTTGCGGTACTGGATGCACACACCCCACACGGGACACAGGCAGGTGGCCAGGCACAGCGCAGGGTTGTTGAGGCAGCTGAAGATGCCTGCAGGGGAGCGGGGGGGCGGCAAATACGGGGTGGCCATGGCAGGAGTGTATAGAGTGATACAGGGTAAGCTCCTGATAATTTGTGTTGGGCGCTTCACGTCACTTGATTATGCGCCGGCATAGTGTGGAGGGTAGAAGCTGTGGAGATGACGTGTGAAGGGTGCTCTGGGCCTGTCCGGGCCGGACCTCTTATTGTCAAGCGGAGGTGTGCATCGCAACTCTGAGAGCAACATCGCGGTCGCACATTAGGCATGTAGGCCATGGCAGTGCGGATTGAGAGGCATGGTTTACGGGAAGTCGCCGAAAACTCACCATGTTCCCACGGTTTGCCTCCATCAGTTGCACTGTTTGTACAATCAGTCTTGAGAAACTCAATGGCGTCTTTGACCGCTCTTCTCGCGTCCTCTGGGAAGACGAACGCAAAGCACGCCTCGGGAGTTTCGCTCATGGTGTGCTTTCAGTAAAAAGAAAGAAAAGATATTGCTGTTGTGTCAAAGCTGTATGTGTACGTTCCGTCGCTTTGGTACCTCTTGAGTGGCGCTCCATGTTCCTGCGTTGACTACGGCTGTTGCGGGGGTGCGAACTAGTTCCGAAGTGCACCCTGGTGCACCTGTTCGGATTGTCGTCTTCCGCCTCCCTGGCGTTAAGCGTATATGTTGCATTGCTGGTTAAATTGCTCACAGAGAAAGGTTATGAGCCGCCAAATTTCATACTTAGAGCTGCTCACAGTAAATGCTGATAATTAGCATGCGTGTTCAGGGCTCGGCCGAGGTAAAGGGAAATTGGGCGCAAGCTAAAGATGGTCCGAGCAGAGGTTTCGCCCCAGCCCGCATGGTCTGGACCAGGCCCTCGGCCCAGCTAAGATGGTCCCGACGGACGCTCCCCTGCCATCCCCGCTAGCCCCCCAACTATCTTGCCTTCCAACCGCGATATACCGTTTCAGCCATCGAGCGCCACGATCCCTCGAAACGATGGTCGCGATAGCGGGTTTGTGATACCCTCCTAGTGGCGCTCCATGTTCCTGCGTCGACCAAGGGCTGTTGCTGGGCGAGCGGGCACCCCGTTCTTGCTGCAGCCAGCGGCTGGTGGTGAACACACAAGCAAGGATGCAGTGGACGCATATGACCTGCTTGCTTCCTCTGTCTGCAGCAGCCTTACAGCCCTTGTCAACAGCATGAGGCGTTGAGGCCGCCGGGCCTGGTGGATGGCCACGAATGGCCGTACGGTTGCATGGCGGCCCCGGGCGCCTGGTGACGTCTGGCGCTGTCAGCTGCCATAAGGCCTCGTCTACTGGCAAATGTGCGCTGGATCCTACCCACTGGATGGCCTTCTTGCACGCTAGCAGCACGTCCACGGACTGAGTCCGTGCAGCGACCAGCGGTTGAGATGGGGCGCGCAAGCAGTGCGGTATGGCAGAGTACCGGCAGCATGGACACAAGGGGAGCTCCTTTGATGCCGATCAAGGGAACTCCCCGTATGGCCGCCAAAGCAAATGGAGCAACGGAGGGAGCTAAGGGGACAGGTCATTGTGTCGCTGTACCGCACACGTCAGATGGCACCGGGCAGCATGGCGCAGACGAAGGCCTGATCCCTGTCCGTTGCCTGTCCTTGCTACGGGAGCTCCCCTGGTCACTGATGCGCAGCCTCCACAGCCTCCTATATGGGACTCGCCCTCACACAGGGCAACGCGCTCTTGCGCTTGTGGCCCCGGGCTGATCAGCCGCTGCCGTGCAGCCTGTTGCTAGCACGGTGCAGGCACTGTGCGGGCTGCTCAACTTTCGTGCAATGTTCTCAGTGTTTCATGATCCTTACAGTAATGCCCACAGTGTACGACAGTGCCTCTCTGCGTATGACCTGCAGCTCGTGCCCGCCGTGGGTCGCGAGCGATTGAGCATGGTGCGTACGTGGCAGAAAAAGGGCGGTTGCAGTTTTATGTACCGCCTGTCGACTGCCCAAATGGCAATAGTGTTCCTAGTCGCATTAGAACCTTACTCCTGTTCTGCTCGAGAGGCTTCAGCAACCGTAAGGCCTGCACGAGCAGGGTTTCGCTCCCCTTCCGTGTAGGCTCAAAGCACCGGCGACAATGAGTTCTCAGTTTTGACGTGGTCAGAACCGACCTATTGCTGGCCAGTCACAATAACATATGCTGCTAGCACCTGGAAGCGCAGTGCTGCCTGCCCGGCCCCAAACCGCAAGTTCCTCGGCCCTCCCGGCCACCCCGCAACGGGTCAGCTAATATCATTTCAAAGAATCATTAATGCCTGTGCTAACAGCACTGCTTTGTTGAGGCGAGAAAGCTGATGAGCATTCGACTCATCAACGGAAGCGGGCTGTTTCGGCATAATGTTCTGCCCTTACCTTGATGCGTGCGTTATTGCAGGCACGGGGAAATGGAGGTGCGGCTATCATTCTTGGCAGCCGTGCACCGCGGTTGGTTACAACCTCGGCTGCAGCGAGCAACAACGGAGTTGGGCCGCCCTATCCGCTATCCGCTGCCCCTGTTGGCGCGGTCCAACACCATGGCAGTGATGACAGCAAGGACAGCCCTGTCAATGCCGAGGGGCACGGCCTTGGCAGCCAAATCCAAGCCACGGCGGTTGATGCCGGAGCGCAGTTGCCCCTCCCCTCCCCGGCCACCACAGCCACCACCTCCCAAGTCGCTTCAGACTCCCACAGCGGTCTTCTCACACCCAGTATGTCAGACTTGAGTCTGCCGGGTGGCAGTCTGTCTGCAGATGAGGCCGCGTCCGTCGGGACAGCAGACGGCGGCGGACAGGGCATGGAGGCTGGCGGCCTGTCGGGCGACGTGGAGGCAGGAGCGGAGGCAGGGGCGGGGTCCCAGGGCCTTCAGCGCGGCCAGGGCCCCGGCCTTGGCTCCCCGTATCCCGTGGTAGTGACCTTCGTGGTGGCGCAGCACCCCGTTGCGCTAGGGGAGTCGCTGGCAGTGGTGCGATGGGGGCGGGCGGCCGGGGGCTTGGCGGTGTGGCCGTGGTGTGGGGGAGGGCACCCGGGCATGCACCAGGGGGGGCAGAGGTACTCGTCTTGGGCCAGCGCGGCTGACATTGCCTGCCTGCCGTTTTTCCTTTCGGCATGGCGGAGGCACTGTGTAGTGATGCGGGGCGGGATGCAGGCTATGTAGCCCTGGTTAGGTGCAGGCGAACAACATCAGGAGCAGGTGTCTTGAGGCAAAGGGAGTGAGCGGCAGGGCGGTGGCCATCATCGCACTGTGGCGGTACTGCGTAGTGTGGCAGGCGGATGCCCCTGGTGGCTGTGGTGCATGGTGGCATACAGGTAGCTTGCATAGGAACTCGTTTGCCGGCTCGACTTCAAGGGCCGCGCGGCGGCTTGGGTTCCCCCGCGCTGCACGCCCCCAACCCCCGCAGGCCCTTTTCTCGTCCCTCACCCTCACCCTCACCCCTGTGTTGCTCCTCCCCAGGTGGGCAGCATCCCGCTGCTGGGCAACTGGGACGGCGTGCGCGCTTTGCCGCTGCGCCGCCAGCCCGACGGCAGCCACCGCGCGGAGCTGGCCTACCCCCTCCTGGCGCAGGGCGGCGGGCGCGGCACCCCCTCCCCCTCCCCCTCCTCCTCCTTCGCCTTCAAGCTGGTGCTGCTGGACCGCGACGGCCGCATCGCGCGGTGGGAGCCGGGGCCCGACCGCACGGTGCGCCTGGCGCCGCCGCCCAACGCCGCCAGCAGCAATTTCGTGCTGACGCTGGCGTGGGGCGCCACCGCCGCCACGGAGTCGCAGTGCTTTGCGGTGCTGCCGGCGGCGGGGGCGGCCGCGCGGCCCGTTGCGTCCGGTGGCGCGATGGCGCTGCCTGCGGCCGCACCGGCCCCAGCCCCGCCCCCCATGACGGCGGAGGAGCTGGCGGCCGCGGCGCTGTCTGCGTGCCGCGGGCTGTCGCTGGTGGTGGCGCGCGGCACGGCGCTGAGCGGGCAGCTGCTGGCGGCGCTGCAGGGCGGGGCGCGGGTGCTGATGGCGGAGCTGCAGGCCCTGGGGGCGGACCCGCACGGCCCGCCGCAGGACTACTGCGCCGCCATGCTGTGCAGTGAGCAGCTGTGCCACCCGGCCACGGCGCTGGAGCAGGCGGTGGCGGCGGCGGGGGCGCCAGGGGCAGGGTCAGGGGGCGCGGCAGGGGGGAGGTTTGGTGGCGGCGGGAGTGCAGGCCCGCCTGGCGGGGAGTGGCTAGGGGCTGTGTTTGGCCCTGTGGACGGTGGCATGGCGGTGGCGGGGTACGGCGGGGCGGCAAGAACCGGCGGCGGAGCGGCGATGGGCGGCGGCCTTGGTCCAGGCGGCGGGCTGGGCGGTGGCGGTGGCGGTGGCGGTGTGGTGGTGCGCGTTCCCCGCATGCTGGTGGGCGGCGTGCTGCTGGCCGCGGGGCCGCTGGTGCGCACGCTGGCCACCGACGGCGGTCTGGCGGCGCTGGTGGCGGGGCAGGACGCGCTGGCGGCGGCCCTGGCGCGGGACGAGGGCCTGGCGCGGGCGCTGGCTGGCGGCGGCGCGGGCACGCAGGCGCTGACGCAGCTGCTGTTGAGCCAGCCCGTCATCGCCGCCATGGTGGCCGCCGACCCCGCGCTGGCGGCCTCCCTGGCAGGCAGCGACCTGGCCGCCACCGTCACCGCCTGCCCCCCGCTGGCCGCCGCCGTGGCGTCCAACACCGCGCTGGCGGCGGCCGTGGTGCGGCAGCCCAGGCTGGCGGCAGCGCTGGCAGCGTGCGAGCCGCTGGCGGCGGCGCTGACAAGCAACCCGCGCCTTGCCACTGCCATCGCGGCGCATCCGCACTTGGCGGCGGCGGTGACGGCCAGTGAGGCGCTGGCGGCAGCGCTGGCTGGCGGCGGCGGGGAACAGCTGGCGGGGCTGCTGGCGGGCGATCCGGCGCTGGCGGCGGCGCTGGCGGAGGACGCGGGCCTGGCGCGGGCGGTGGCGGGCAGCGCGGCGCTGGTGCGCACGCTGGCGGAGGTGCCGGCGCTGGCGGAGGCGCTGGTGGATAGCCCGGCCCTGGCGGCGGCGTTGGCGGGGAACAGGCGGCTGGCAGCGGCGCTGTCGCAGCACCGGGAGCTGGCGGCGGCGGTGGCGGGCAATGCCAGGCTGGCGGCGGCGCTGGCGGAGGACAAGAAGCTGGGTGGGTGGCAGGGGTTGGTGGAGGTGGACAGGGTGGACAGAGTGGGCCTCTGGCGCTGCTGGCCCAGGGCGTAACGACGCCAGCGGTGGCGCGGCAGCAGCAGCAGCAGCAGCTGCGCTGCGCCACAGATACCGTATCAGGAATGGCGGTACAGCGCTGCAAGATGTGCACTGGTGCGATTGGACGTACCTGGGAGGCAGTCAGACAATACAGTCATGGCTATAAAAGCTATCCCCGATCCTCACGTGGGACCCCCCCCCCTCCTCACATTTTGGGCGTACCGGTCTGCGCTGCCCAACACCTCCTGACGCCTCGTTCCCCTCCCTTCCCCGCCCCCTTCCGCGCCAGCTTCCGCCGTGGCCGCCTCCGGCACGCTGGCCCTGGCGCTGGCGTCCAACGTGCGGCTGGCCAACGCGGTGGCGGGAAGCAGGTGGGCCGCACAGTGGCCGCACGGAGGGCGTGTGGCGCCGCACTGGGGCATTCGCTCAGCAGCAGCCTTCACTTCCTGACTTCCCTGCGTCCACCAGGCTGAACACTGAAACACGCTGCCGCTGCTCTTGCTGCTGTTACTGCCGGTTATATGTTAAGAGGTGCTGCTGCTGCTGCCGCTGCTGCCATGTCTTGTGCGCGAATGCGTTCCTGTGCGTGGCTGCAGGGCGCTGGCCACGGCGGTGGCAGACAGCCACGAGTTCGCGGCGGCGCTGGCCACAAACGAGGTGGGGCAGGGGTGGAAGTCGGGGTGGTTATGTGGTGGGGTGGTGGTGGTGGTGGGGTGCGGCTCCTTGTTTGTGGCGTTCGGCTGGGGGTGTCGGGCTTCACAGCCTGCTGCAATAAAACTTCCTCAGTCTTGCTGGTACTTTATACGTGTTGCACACTATCCCACCACCCCTTCCTTTGCCCCAAGGTGCTCACCTCGGCGGTGGTGGCCGACGAGGGGCTGGCCGCCGCCATCGCGGGGTGCGGCCCCCTGCGGGACGCGCTGGCCACCAACAACGACCTGGCCTGCGCCGTGGGCTCCAACAAGGTCAGGGCGGCACGGGGGGGCGGGGCCCTGGTCCGCGGGGCCCAGGGCGGGGCGCAGAGCGGGCGTGCAGCATCATGGCGCCCAGGGCCCCACGGCTCCACCCCGCCTACACCTTTAGGTGTTGCGTCGTCGGCAATATGTTACCAAAGGGCCGCTAGCTTTGCCCTTTGGGCGTCTCTTGTTAGTTAGTTACATCGGCTTTGCCGATAGCACGCGCGCCGGCGGACGTGCAGCAGCCGGGTGCCGCTGTACAGCGTGTGCGTAGGGGCCGCTGCCACCCTTGCCGCTCACTGTTTGGCCAATGCGCCCTCCCCTTCCCGCCGCCCCCCGCCCTGCCCCCCGCCCCCGCAGACGCTGTCCTGCGGCCTGGTGGACTCGCCCGACCTGCGCGCCGCCGTGGCCTCCTCCCGCGCCGTGGCGGTGGCGGTGGTAGCCTCCCCCGCCTTCGCCGTGGCGCTGGCCCGCAGCCCGCCGCTGTGCCGCGCCGCCGCCGCCTCGCCCCCGCTGGCCACCGCGCTGGCGGGGCACGCGGAGCTGGCGGCGCGGCTGGCGGCGGACGAGGCGCTGGCGGCACGCATCGCAGCCAACAGCGACGTAGGGCGGGAATGCGGGGCAGCGGGGCGGGGGGCACAAGGGTAGGGGCATGGGGGTTGGGGTGTCGTGACGCGGGGGTTCTATTTGCCTGCCGGCATGGCCCTGCTCTGGTCTCGTGCATGATGCCCAGCACTGCACTTGGCGCCTCGATATCGAAGACTCACGCATAGCCGCCTTTCTCATCCGCAACGCCGTGCCCCCCGCAGCTGGCCTGCTGCCTGTACAGCGGCCGCAGCGGTCGCGAGCTGGCGGACCTGCTGGCGGCGCACCCCCGGCTGGCGGGCGCGCTGGCGGAGAGCGACCGCCTGGCCTCCCTGCTAGCCACCAGCCCCCGCCTGCGGGCCGCGCTGGCCGACCAGCCGGACGCCGCCGCCGCCCTGGCCTCCACGCCCGACCTGCAGCAGGCGCTGGTGGCGCACCCGCAGCTGGCGGCGGCGGTGGGCTCCAACCCGCGGCTGCTGCGGCTGCTGGCCGCCCCCGGCTCCTCTCTGCCCGCCGCGCTGTCGTTCCACGAGGAGCTGGCCGACTGCCTGGCGTCCTGCCCCCCGCTGGTGGCGCTCATGGCGGCCTGCCCCGAGCTGGCGGCGCTGGTGCCCACGGCGCCCGGCGTGGCCGTCAACCTGGCCACGGTCCCGGAGCTGTGCCGCGCCATGGCGGCTGGGGGCGCGCAGCTGGCGCACGTGGTGGCGGCGGGGGCGGAGCTAACGGAGGCGCTCAGCGAGCCGCAGGCGCCGCTGGCGTGGGCGCTGGCATCCAGCCCCGACCTGGTGCGCGCGGTGTGCGGCATGCCCGCCTTCGGGGCGGCGCTGGTGGGGGCGGGCGACGGCGAGCGCAGCGCGGCGCTGCTGGAGGCGCTAACGGCGGCGGAGCCCGGCCTGGCGCGCGTGGTGGCGGATGCGCCGGGGCTGGCGGCGGCGCTGGCGGCCAACGAGCGGCTGCTCGCCATGCTGCTGCCGGGCGACGCCGCCGCCGCAAACCTCGACGCCGCGGACCGCGGCGGAGGCGGAGCCCTCAGCAGCCGAGACGGTGTTGCCGGCGGCCCCGTCGGGCACACGGCCTGCAGCGCGTTCGGCGCGGCGCTGGTGTCCCAGCCCGACCTGGTGGTGCTGCTGGCGCTGCCGGGCGGCGCCTTCGCGGGGGCGGTGGCGGGCAGCCCCTCTCTGGCGCGCGCCCTGGTGGCCGACCCGCGGTTCACGTCGGCGCTGTGCCGCACCCCCGCGCTTGCGCAGCTACTGGCGGACGTGCCCCCCGTGCGTGCGCTGCTGGTGCATGACGGCAGGCTGCGGGCGGTGGTGGTGGGCAACGCGCGCTTCGCGGAGACGCTGGCGGCGGGGGGAGCGCTGACGGAGGCGCTGGCGGCGGAGGCGGCGGCCTGCATGGCGGAGGCGAGGGCCCTGGAGGGCAGCGGCAGCGGCGTAGGCGGCGGTGGCGGCGGGACCGCGGCGGCGGCGGCCTGGCGGCCTGGGCCGCTGGCTGCTGCGCTGGGCTCCTGCCCGGACCTGGCGGCAGCTGTGTCGGGCTGCCGCGAGCTGGCTGACGCAGTGGCGGACAACGCGCGGCTGGCGGCCACGGTGGCGGCCACGCCGGTGCTGGCTGCGGCGCTGGTGCGCGGCGGGCCGCTGGGGCCGCTGCTGGGGCGCGAGGTGGACCTGGCGGCGGCGGTGGTGGCCAACCCGCGCTTCGCCGCGGCGCTGGGCAGCCAGCGGGGCCTGGCGGAGCTGCTGGCGGGGAGCGGGGAGCTGGAGGACGTGGTGTCGGCCAGCGGGGCGCTGCAGGTGGGGCTGCGAGGGGTTGGGGGGCACGCGGCAGAGCGACAGGTGCTGGCAGTGTGGTGCATGGGCGGGGAATGATGGGATGGGGGCGTTGGGCGTGGGGTGGGAGAGGCAAAGCACGGGTTGTATTAAAAGGCGACTTGGGTGTGTGGCTAAGCTGATACGGTATTTGCATGCTCGGGTGGTGAGCCAGCTGACGTCAGGGACCGCACGGTGCTTGGTGCGTGGCATGCGGCCTTGGCTGCTGCCGCAAATGCTGGCGTGACGCCTGGCCCCTTCCCCTCCCCGTCCCCCAGGACGCGCTGTCCACCAACTCCCGGCTGGTGGCCACGCTGGCCGCCACGCCCGACCTGGTGGCGGCACTGGTGGCCAGCAGGGGCTTCGCGCAGGTGGGGGCAGGGGGCAGCGGGCAGGGGGCAGGCGGAGCGGCAAAGTGGCAAACCGAAACAGTCGCGGTGCTGTTCCAGCGGGCAACCCCGGTCATTAGTAGGGGTGTAGGCAAGTAGCACCTGGCGGGTTGTGTCGCGGGTAGGCCGAGCAGCTGATGGCTGGGCTGGCGTGATGCGCGTGCCTCCCGGCCCCGGCCCCGGCCCCAGCCCTAACCCAACGCGTAACCAGCACAGCAGCGCCCATGTCCGCATGATGGCAGGCCCACCTAGCCGGAGCACGGGCAAGGCGGCGAGGGAGGTGGGGGAAGTGTGCAGTTAGTTGCTGAAGACGCACGGGATGCACGCGCGGCGTGGGTTTGAAGGCAGCAAGACGGAGGGGGGTGCACTGCCGCACCGACCCACCGGACCCTGCAACACGACGTGGCGACAGCTTTACTGCACCGGGCTGCCCCACCCCTGAGGTCCTCCCCCCCCTTGGCCTCAGCGCAGGAGCTGGGCACCAACCGCGCCTTCGCCGACGCGCTGGCCAACAACCCGGCACTGGCGGCCGCTATAGCGGGTGGGCAGGGGCAAACGGGGGCGGGGGTGGCGCTGCACCTGCCTTCCCAGTGCGCGTCCTATGCCGCAGTGCTGGCCACATCCACCGTCACGCATACCCTCTACGACGGAGAACAGCTCGATGGGGACTAGGCGCCCACGTATAGGTGCCAGTCTCAGATCATCGCCGTGACGTTGTAAAACGGAACATGATGCGGCACGGAGAGGCGCCCCTGGCTGTGGCCGGGGCTGAGGCTGAGGCTGGGGTAGGGGTAGGGCGTATCGAGGGGCGGGAGAGTTGGTACGGGGTGCACCGCCGGGGGGTGGGTCATGGCGCAGGCAGTGCCGGGGGCAGCAAGGACCAGGTTGCGGCCAAGAGGTCTAGGCTAGGGTGGCCTGGCGCTGGTGGAAGAACCACTACGGCCGGCTTGCGAGGAGGCGGCGGCGGCGGCGTGCCAAGGCGCCGCGCCTGTAGCCGCTGGCAGCAAGGGGTGCGATGACATCTGCCATGGACGCACAGAAGTTGCTGGGGTCGGTGATGTTACGGAAGACACAAAGGATTCGGCTGGCCATGGCGTCCCAGTAGGTCACTGGACGAAGCCCACCTACCTACTTGTCCCCCATGCAAGTACTTGGTCCGCGCCCCCCTCCCCCCTCCCCCGTCCCCAGGCAACAAGGACCTCATGGCCGCCGTGGTGGGCTCCCCCGCGCTGTCCGCGGCGCTGGCCTCCAACGCCGACCTGCAGCAGCTGCTGTGCTTCAACGCAGACTTCGCGGCGGCGCTGGCGGGCAACCGCAACCTGGCCTTCGTGGTGGCGGCCAACAAGGGGCTGCCGGCGGCGCTGGTGTCCAACGCGGAGCTGACGGAGGTGGGGGGGGGGAGAAGTTACTAAGTAACACGTGGAGGGGGGGGCAGGGGCAGGGGCGGGGCAGCCGCTGGAGAGGGGGCACACAGGCAGCAACCTGTCCAGCGCGTGGTGGATGGGGTAGGCCGGTGGAGTTGGGAAGGGAAGCCGTGGGGTGCGGGAGCACTACCTCCCTTCCATCGTAGGCCCTAGCTTCCCCTCCATGAGCCTGCGCCCTGCTGTCCGCTGCTGCCGTCCACTGCTGCCTCACGCTGCACCGCGCTGCGTCGCCCTGTGCTGTGCCGCCGCCTCCACTGCCGCTGCCCGCAGGCCATCGCCAAGAAGGGCGCCTTCTCGCAGGTGGGGCAGCGCTGGGGCGGGCGGGAGGGGGAGTTAAGGAGGGGATGTGGCGGCAGCGGATGGCAGCTGTGGGGGGTAACCGCAAAGCGGCAAAGTGACTGCATCGGCAACGGTCAGCCTGCAGAAGACGAGGTTAGCGGCGAGCGGCAAAAGAGGCGACAACGGGGCGGAAAAGTTTACCGGCGGAGTAGTACTTACCGACGGAATGGCTGCTTTGGCTGTGCTGGATAATGGCTGCGCTACCTAACGCGACCCCGCGACTCCGGCCGGAAAGCTGAGAAGCTGAGGACTGAATGCAACCTCGTGCCTATGGTCCCGCAAAGGCGCGAGCCAGCACAAGTAACCCACGCCCACCCATGTCGACCCGACTGACCTGGGAACGAGGGCGGAAAGGGGAAGGGGCAAACGAGGGAACACGAAGGAAGGGTGTCAGTAAAATTCGGAAGCAAAAGACGGAAGCATCATGCGCAGGGGCGGGTGTGCGAGCTGGGGTCGCGAGGGCTGCGGGGTGCAGCGACGAGGCGGAGTGGTGGGGCGAGGGCCGCTGCGGGCTGTGCACGCCTAGTTGACGTTGCCCGCTTGCCCCCATTAGTCCCCTGCCTACAATCGGGTGTGGTTTTCCCTTTTAGTTCCAGCTTGCACACCACCGTAGCAGCATTGGCATGCACATTCTTCCTTTCATACCTTCCGCCAATGGCTAACGACCGCGCGCCCTTGGCCCCTGCCCCACTTCGCCCCGCGCCGTCACCCTGGCTCTGGCTAGGTGAGTCCGTTGGGTTGCATGTAGCTTCTCGGGCTGGTGTTACGTTGGGGAAGGGGCCGTGGCTTCGGGCAATCTACAGCACTACGCTCATCTATCGCAGCCCAGCCGCCAGCCGGCCAGCTTAGCCCTATCGCCAATTCAGCAGCCTTACACAACGATACGTTTGCCGCGGAGAGGATACGCCGGAGCGCGGGAGAGGAGCTGACGGAGCGCGGCACCGGCGACGACATTGCAGTTGGTCCATTGTGGTTACTACAACACGTGCAGCCCTTCCATACCGTTCCAATAGCAACGTCTCCGCCCCACTCATCCCGCCGACATTGCAGTGGGTCCAATTTGATTAACCGCGACACGTACAGCCTTTCAATGTCGTTTGACTTCATAGCTTCTCCCGCCCGCCCCCCGCCGGCCCCCAGGCACTTGCCTCCAACCCCGACCTGGCCGACGTGGTCACCTCCAACAGCGCCGTGGCGGGCGTCATCGCAGGCAACCCCGAGCTGGCCAACGTGTTCGCGTCGGGGCTGCTGCTCTTCACTGCCGCGTCACGGTGAGGGCACAGCAACGCGCAATCCACCTCCTGCTAGCAGTTCACAGTGAAATAATAAGCCACAAGTGATGCGCCGCGGCTCACAGTGTAAGGGCCAGCGTGCCGGTGTGAAAGTTTCGTAGGGAGGGGCGCATGGGGCCGGCGGGGTGGCGCACCGAACTGCTGTCCGCAACGCTCGCAGCCAGCGGCGGTGCCTGCCGGCTGATGGCCCAACACACGTGCACGCCTGCCCCCCTCACCGCTCGCCCACGTCCTCGCCCGCCTTGTCGCGGCACCCCGGCGCCATTGACCGTACTGCTGTGCCGGCCCCCCCCCCCGCCACACACACCCCACCCCCGCCCCCGCCCCCAGCTACTCCTTCCTGGCACAGCTGACCAGCGGCAACCGCGAGCTGGGCCGCGCGCTGTCCCGCAACCCCTCCCTGGCCGCCGCCATGTTCATGAACCGCCAGCTGGCCGACACGGTGGCCTCCAGCCCGCCACTGGTCGCGGCCCTGGCGGCCAGCCCGCAGCTGGGGGACACGCTGGCGTACAACGAGGTGGGGGGTGGGGGGGTGTTTGAGAGGGGGTTGTGGTGTGTGGGAGGTGGGGGTGGGTGGGTGGGTGCTTACAGGGGGGATGAGAGGGGGCGGGGGGGAGAGAGGGAGAGGGGCCAGGATTTGGGGAAACCAAAGTACTAGGAACGCGAGGAGGGGGGAGGGAGTTGCGCGTTGCACAGCCAGCACACCGTATGCATGTACGACCTGACGTCGGTGCGTTGAAGCCTAGAGGTCGAGCTGGGTGTCAGTCCCCCTCAGGGCCAATACCCGCCACGCCCAGCCGCCTTGGGGCCAGTGCGCTGCCGCCCTGCACTACCCCCCCGCCCTGCGCCCGCAGGAGCTGGTGGCCGCCGTGGCGCGCCACTCTCCCGGCCTGCCCTCCGCCCTGTCCGCCTCTCCCCGCTTGGCAGCCCTGCTGGCAGCCAACGGGGAGCTGGCGAGGGCGGTGGCGCGAGACGACGCGCTGGCGGCGGCGCTGGCGGACGACGGAAGGTGGGGAGGGGGGGAGGGGAGAAGGAGGGGGGGTAACAGCAGAGCGGGGGCAGCTGGGTGGGTGGGGGTATAGCGGCATGTGGCAGGGGAGGCTCAGGTAGCAGGGGGCGGGCGGAGGGCCACCCGATGGCAAGGAGTTTCCAGGCGCAGTTGATGGATAACAAAGTGGAGGGTCTAGGGCCGTACGGCGCGCTGCCAGCGCAGGCCCGCCCTGCTGCTGAGGTCCCTCCCCTGACCTGCCCAGCTGCACCTCCCTTGCTATGGCCTCTTCTGGTCCCCGCCCCTCAAACCCCGCAGCGCCCCCGGCAACGGCGAGGGCGACGGTGACCCTGCGGAGTGCCCCATCGGCGGAGGGGCAGGCGGGGGCGGCGGCGGCGGCGTGGCCACCATCAGCGTGGACGCGCTGGACGTCACGGGGCAGCAGGCGGAGGGGCAGCAGGGCCCCGCCGCCGCCACCCTCCCGCTGCTGCCCGCCGCCACCTCCGCCGCCACGGCGCTGCCCGTGGTAGAGGGCGTGCCGGCGGACAGCGCGGCCCAGCCGGGGGAGGGGGCGGGCGGCGGCCCCCTTGACGGCGCCGCCCCGCGTCCCTGCGGCCCCGTGTACGGCGGCAGCCCGCACGGCGGCCTGGCTGCGGCGCTGGTGGGCTCCCCTGAGCTGCTGGACGCAGTGCTGAGCGGCGGGGCGGTGGGGCGGCTGGCGGTGCGCAGCAGGGGCCTGGCGGGCGCCATGGCGGGCACACCGCTGCTGGCCCGGGCGCTATGCAGCGGGGCGGCGGGAGGGGCCACGTGGCAGGTGGGGGCGGGGCGGGAAGGGAGGGGAGCGGGCGTGGCAGGACTGCTTTAACCGCGTAAAATGCATCCATGAGACACGAAGCACAATGTGTAGGTTGCGGCCTACTGCAGCCATGAAAGAGTGGCTGGACCAGCGTTTTGATCTTACATCGGTTGGCTCAAAGCAGGCGCAGTTTTGGCCAATATGTTGGCTGAAAGGCAACGGGGCCCATATCCGAAAGGCACAGTCCTGTGAGGGGAGTCAATCGGGGGAAACGGGGAGGCGGAGGGCCCCGGGATAGCATGGCTTCGGAACCCACATCCGATACGTGGGTCTGCGGGGGGCACCTGGATCGACGTGTCCTCCGAACGCCCTAACGGAATGTCGGACCACTGGGCTGGGCCAGGTGCCTGTCGCTCTGTCCTTGCGCGTGCGCTGGCTACGCCCACACGCCTCCCTCCTGCGCGCCCTGCCCCTGCACGTGCGTGGTCTGTGTGTGTGTGTGTGTCGTACGGTTGTTACACTGCTACGCCGCTCCGCAGAGCCGGCTCACAGCACGGAGGCCCTGAAAGGGTCCTCAAGGCAAGCGAGCGGCCCCAAAATAAGGGCACGCCCCTAGGCACACCTCGCAAGGGTGAAGAGCCACCCGAAAGGCGGCACAGGCGAGGCCACCGCCGCAGCTAGCGCGCGCGCAGGGCACAAGCCTGGGCGGAGCAAGAACAAGGAAACGGACAGCCACGCGGGAAACGCCCTAGGCCCAGGCAAGCCGCCCGACCCCTGCGGGTCAAAAGCACATTAGCGGCGCCACGCGAACAGCAAGCCCGACGACCCCCCCAGGCAAAGAGCCCCCACCCAGCGCCCCTAACCCACGAGCCCCTGCTCCCCAGCCCAGACCCCAGAAACGCGCGCAGCCAGCTGCCGAGCAGCAGCACCCACCCTGCACCCTCAACCCGGTACCCCCACCCCCACCAGAGAGCCCAAAGCCCGAAAGAGCACAAGCACGCACGCCCAGCAGGCCACACCCCTCCGACCCGCAGCACTCC
Source organism: Chlamydomonas sp. KOR1 (assembly GCA_036984285.1). Taxonomy (NCBI): domain Eukaryota; kingdom Viridiplantae; phylum Chlorophyta; class Chlorophyceae; order Chlamydomonadales; family Chlamydomonadaceae; genus Chlamydomonas; species Chlamydomonas sp. KOR1. Next base: position 90,545 of record BQMZ01000377.1, on the reverse strand, counting down.
ACCAAGCAAGCAGAGAGCGGCCCAAAACGCCGGCAGAAGCCTAGGTGGCCCTCGGGGACGCTCCCTGGGTTGCCCTAGGCAGCCTCTCACGCCCGCAAACCAACAGCTCCTGCAAGCGCCGCACGGGTCACACTCCAAACGAGCCCCCACCCCTTGGGGCAGGAAGACGACAGCCAAGCACCTCCACAACACGACCCGGCCGCGCAGCAGAGGCACCTAAAAAACTGCCTCATGGTGAGCGAACAACTGCCGTCCGCTGTATGGCGATCAAGGCTCGAGGCCTGGTATGTCCTGACAGGCATGAAGCCTGCAAATGCGACCAGACCAAAGCCTGGTATGTCCTGCAATGCGTCTCGCCCAGCACTGGGTCTAGGCTCCTACGTAAACCAAGTACGCAAGCAGGAAAACGCCCAAACCCTCGCAAGGAAGGGCCATGCTGCTAACGGGCCCCAGCAGGTCCTCACTGCCGGGCCCGCCTAAAGCGTCGCTAAGCGCCTCCGCCTACCCAAAGCGCTAAAGATATGCCTCCCGTCCTCTCTCAGTCCCGCTGCTCATGCTGCTGCGGTCGCTGTCCCCGCTGCTCATGCTGCTGCGGTCGCTGTCCTGGCCGGACCTGCGCCCTGCGCTGGCAGGCGATGCCGCACACCCCCTGCCAGCGCGGTTTGAGGCCCTGCTCCCAGAGGCTGTCGAAGCGGCTCTGCATCTGCCGCCTGAGTGCACGCCCTAGTGGCGTGAGGTATGGCGAGATCTTGACTCGCCGACTTCGCCCATTCGCCGTCCTTGGCTACAAGCCGCCACATGGCCTTCTGCAGCGGAAACCTCCACCACCACGTTGTACAACCCGTCCTCCCTCCGCCAGTGGCGGACGTACTACCCATGGGCCTGCCCTCGGACCGCGGCCCCATATACACGCCGCCATCCCGGACAGTGACCCACTGGCCCTCCGTCAACCCGCAGCAGCACCTTCCCTCGTCAATCCCCAGCTCCTGGGGACGCGGCGGAGCCGACTGCTGCTGCGCGGGGCGGACACGGAGGCCTCACACTGCGCGTGCCGTGCACGGCACGAGGTGGTCTCGGCCTCCAGCAGAGCCGGGACGGCCTTTGCGAACGCCTGCAGCTGCTGCTGCAGGTCGTTGATGTGGGCTCGCAGCTTCTCCTCCGAGTCCTGCAGCCGCGAGCCAAGCTGAGCGCGCATGTCGCGCACCTCCTTTCCCAAGCGGCTGATGCTGCTTTGCGTTGCTGCGTCCTTCTGTGCTGTCTGTTTGTCCAGCTGCTTGACCTGCTTCCCCATCGCCGCGAGCGCACCCCCCGTTAGCTTCAGACACCGCACAAGCGACCCTGGAGGGCGACTCAGTAACCTTCCCGATAAGTTTGTTAAGCTCGTCTGTGAGTTCTGTGAGGTACGCCTCAGCGTCCAGCGCGTCAGGGGCACCGGATGGCATGCCATCGGGGGGGAACAGTGCCCCTTTCGCGCCGGACTTGCAGGCACTTGCTGCGGGTAGGCAAGGCTGCTCGCTGGGCTGTGACCTGCTAGGTTTGTTTCGGGTAGGCGTAGCGAGCTGCCAGTCGCGACGAGCCTCGAAGGCCGTCGCGCGCTCGTCCCAGGGGCTGCTCATCTCCGCATCCGAATCGCTATCAGAAATAGGACTAAAGCGGTTAGGTTGGCGGTTCGGAGTGTGCTCGCTGCCGCGCCCTGGCTGGTCCGCGCCGCGAATGCGACGCTTCCCCATAGTAGCGCGCGCTAACGCGATGTATGTAAGTAAGTAAGTAAGTAAGTAAGTAAGTGTGGGTGTGGGTGTGTGTGTGTTGGGTGGGTGTAAGTCGTACGGTTGTTACACTGCTACGCCGCTCCGCAGAGCCGGCTCACAGCACGGAGGCCCTGAAAGGGACCTCAAGGCGAGCGAGCGGCCCCCAAAATAAGGGCACGCCCCCTAGGCACACCCCCCTCGCAAGGGCGAAGAGCCACCCGAAAGACGGCACAGGCGAGGCCACACGCACACAGCAGCGCGCCGCACCCAGGGCCCAAGCCTGGACGGAGCAAGAACAAAGAAAGGGACAACCACGCGGGAAAACCCTAGGCCCAGGCAAGCCGCCCGACCCCCTGCCGGGGTCAAAAGCACATTAGCGGCGCCACGCGAACAGCAAGCCCGACGGCCCCCCCAGGCAAAGAGCCCCCACCCAGCGCCCCTAACCCACGAGCCCCTGCTCCCCCAGCCCAGACCCCAGGAACGCGCCGCAGCCAGCTGCTGAGCAGCGGCACCCACCCACCCCCAACCCGGTACCCCCCACCCCCACCAGAGAGCCCAAAGCCGAGAAGAGCACAAGCACGCACGCCCAGCAGGCCACACCCCTCCGACTCGCAGCACTCCACCAAGCAAGCAGAGACGGCCCAAAAACCGGCACAAGCCTAAGTGGCCCTCGGGGACGCTCCCCTGGGTTGCCCTAGGCAGCCTCTCACGCCCGCAAACCAACAGCTCCTGCAACGCACGCACGGGTCACACTCCAAACGAGCCCCAACCCCTTGGGGCAGGAAGACGACAGCCAAGCACCTCCACAACACGACCAGGCCGCGCAGCAGAGGCACACGAAACTGCCTCATGGTGAGCGAACAACTGCCGTCCGCCGTATGACGACCAAGGCTCGAGCCTGGTATGTCCTGACAGGCACGAAGCCTGCAAATGCGACCAGACCAAAGCCTGGTATGTCCTGCAATGCGTCTCGCCCGGCACTGGGCCTAGGCTCCTACGTATATCAAGTATGCAAGCAGGAAAACGCCCAAACCCTCGCAAGGAAGGGCCATGCTACTAACGGGCCCCCAGCAGGTCCTCACTGCGGGCCCGCCTAAAGCGTCGCTAAGCGCCTCCGCCTACCCACAGCGCTGAAGATATGCCTCCCGTCCTCTCTCAGTCCCGCTGCTCATGCTGCTGCGGTCGCTGTCCCGCTGCTCATGCTGCTGCGGTCGCTGTCCTGGCCGGACCTCGCCCTGCGCTGGCAGACGATGCCGCACACCCCCTGCCAGCGCGGTTTGAGGCCCTGCTCCCAGAGGCTGTCAAAGCGGCTCTGCATCTGCCGCCTGAGTGCACGCCCTAGTGGCGTGAGGTATGGCGAGATCTTGACTCCCTTCGACTTCGCCCATTCGCGTCCTTGGCTACAAGCCGCCACATGGCCTTCTGCAGCGGGGAAACCTCCACCACCACGTTGTACAACCCGTCCTCCCTCCGCCAGTGGCGGACGTACTACCCATGGGCCTGCCCTCGGACCGCGGCCCCATATACACGCCGCCATCCCGGACAGTGACCCACTGGCCCTCCGTCAACCCCGCAGCAGCACCTTCCCTCGTCAATCCCCAGCTCCTGGGGACGCGGCGGAGCCGACTGCTGCTGCCGCAGGGCGGACACGGAGGCCTCACACTGCGCGTGCCGTGCGCGGCGCGAGGTGGTCTCGGCCTCCAGCAGAGCGGGACGGCCTTGCGGCGCCTGCAGCTGCTGCTGCAGGTCGTTGATGTGGGCTCGCAGCTTCTCCTCCGAGTCCTGCAGCCGCGAGCCAAGCTGGCGCGCATGTCGCGCACCTCCTTTCCCAAGCGGCTGATGCTGCTGCGTTGCTGCGTCCTTCTGTGCTGTCTGTTTGTCCAGCTGCTTGACCTGCTTCCCCATCGCCGCGGCGCACCCCCGTTAGCTTCAGACACCGCTGGCGACCCCTGGAGGGGCGACTCAGTAACCTTCCCGATAAGTTTGTTAAGCTCGTCTGTGAGTTCTGTGAGGTACGCCTCAGCGTCCAGCGTCAGGGGCACCGGATGGCATGCCATCGGGGGAACAGTGCCCCTTTCGCGCCGGACTTGCAGGCACTTGCTGCGGGGAGGCAAGGCTGCTCGCTGGACTGTGACCTGCTAGGTTTGTTTCGGTAGGCGTGCGAGCTGCCAGTCGCGACGAGCCTCGAAGCGTCGCGCGCGCTTGTCCCAGGGGCTGCTCATCTCCGCATCGAATCGCTATCAGAAAGAGGACTAAAGCGGTTAGGTTGGCGGTTCGAGTGTGCTCGCTGCTGCTCTGGCTGGTCGCCCGCATTGCGGCGCTTCCCCATAGTAGCGCGCTAACGCTAGCGTGTATGTGTGTAAGTAAGTAAGTAAGTGTAAGTGTGTGTGTGGGTGTGTGGGTGTAAGTGTAAGTGTGTGTGTGGGTGTAAGTGTGGGTGTAAGTGTCGTACGGTTGTTGCACTGCCCGCAGAGCCGCTCACAGCACGGAGGCCCTGAAAGGGACCTCAAGGCAGCGAGCGGCCCCAAAATAAGGGCACGCCCCCCACACCCTGCAAGGGTGAAGAGCCACCCGAAGACGCACAGGCGAGGCCACACGACACGCTAGCGCCGCCGCACCAGGGCACAAGCCTGGGGCGGAGCAAGAACAAGGAAACGGACAGCCACGTGGGAAACGCCCTAGGCCCAGGCAAGCCGCCCGACCTGCCGGGGTCAAAGCACATTAGCGGCGCCACGCGAACAGCAAGCCCGACGACCCCCCCAGGCAAAGAGCCCCCACCCAGCGCCCCTAACCCACGAGCCCCTGCTCCCCAGCCCAGACCCCAGAAACGCGCCGCAGCCAGCTGCCGCGCAGCAGCACCCACCCTGCACCCTCAACCCGGTACCCCCACCCCCCACCAGAGAGCCCAAAGCCCGAAAAGAGCACAAGCACGCACGCCCAGCAGGCCACACCCCTCCGACCCGCAGCACTCCACCAAGCAAGCAGAGAGACGGCCCAAAAACGCCGGCACAAGCCTAGGTGGCCCTCGGGGACGCTCCCCTGTTGCCCTAGGCAGCCTCTCACCGCGAAACCAACAGCTCCTGCAACGCGCGACGGGTCACACTCCAAACGAGCCCCCACCCCTTGGGGCAGGAAGACGACAGCCAAGCACCTCCACAACACGACCGGCCGGCAGCAGCAGAGGCACCTAAAAAACTGCCTCATGGTGAGCGAACAACTGCCGTCCGCTGTATGACGATCAAGGCTCGAGGCCTGGTATGTCCTGACAGGCATGAAGCCTGCAAATGCGACCAGACCAAAGCCTGGTATGTCCTGCAATGCGTCTCGCCCAGCACTGGGTCTAGGCTCCTACGTAAACCAAGTATGCAAGCAGGAAAACGCCCAAACCCTCGCAAGGAAGGGCCATGCTGCTAACGCCCCCAGCAGGTCCTCACTGCCGGCCCCGCCAGCGCCCCGCTAGCGCCCGCCTACCCAAAGCGCTAAAGATATGCCTCCCGTCCTCTCTCAGTCCCCGCTGCTCATGCTGCTGCGGTCGCTGTCCCCGCTGCTCATGCTGCTGCGGTCGCTGTCCTGGCCGGACCTCGCCCTGCGCTGGCAGACGATGCCGCACACCCCCTGCCAGCGGTTTGAGGCCCTGCTCCCAGAGGCTGTCGGCGGCTCTGCATCTGCCGCCTGAGTGCACGCCCTAGTGGCGTGAGGTATGGCGAGATCTTGACTCCTTCGACTTCGCCCATTCGCCGTCCTTGGCTACAAGCCACATGGCCTTCTGCAGCGGGAAACCTCCACCACCACGCTTGTACAACCCGTCCTCCCTCCGCCAGTGGCGGACGCTTGCCCATGGGCCTGCCCTCGGACCGCGGCCCCATATACACGCCGCCATCCCGGACAGTGACCCACTGGCCCTCCGTCAACCCCCGCAGCAGCACCTTCCCCTCGTCAATCCCCAGCTCCTGGGGACGCGACGGAGCCGACTGCTGCTGCCGCAGGGCGGACACGGAGGCCTCACACTGCGCGTGCCGTGCACGGCACGAGGTGGTCTCGGCCTCCAGCAGAGCCGGGACGGCCTTTGCGAACGCCTGCAGCTGCTGCTGCAGGTCGTTGATGTGGGCTCGCAGCTTCTCCTCCGAGTCCTGCAGCCGCGAGCCAAGCTGAGCGCGCATGTCGCGCACCTCCTTTCCCAAGCGGCTGATGCTGCTTTGCGTTGCTGCGTCCTTCTGTGCTGTCTGTTTGTCCAGCTGCTTGACCTGCTTCCCCATCGCCGCGAGCGCACCCCCCGTTAGCTTCAGACACCGCACAAGCGACCCCTGGAGGGGCGACTCAGTAACCTTCCCGATAAGTTTGTTAAGCTCGTCTGTGAGTTCTGTGAGGTACGCCTCAGCGTCCAGCGCGTCAGGGGCACCGGATGGCATGCCATCGGGGGGGAACAGTGCCCCTTTCGCGCCGGACTTGCAGGCACTTGCTGCGGGGAGGCAAGGCTGCTCGCTGGGCTGTGACCTGCTAGGTTTGTTTCGGGTAGGCGTAGCGAGCTGCCAGTCGCGACGAGCCTCGAAGGCCGTCGCGCGCTCGTCCCAGGGGCTGCTCATCTCCGCATCCGAATCGCTATCAGAAATAGGACTAAAGCGGTTAGGTTGGCGGTTCGGAGTGTGCTCGCTGCCGCGCCCTGGCTGGTCCGCGCCGCGAATGCGACGCTTCCCCATAGTAGCGCGCGCTAACGCGATGTATGTAAGTAAGTAAGTAAGTAAGTAAGTAAGTGTGTGTGTGTGTTGTGTGTGTGTGTTGTGGCGCTGCAGGTGGAGGTGGCTGCGCTGATCGCCTCGCGGCCGCTGCTGGCCACGGCGCTGGCCTCCGACCTGCCGCTGGCCGCCCAGCTGGCCGCCGCGCCGCAGCTGATGGCGCTGCTGCCCGCCCGGCCCCGCCTGGTGGCGGCGATGGAGGGCGGGCCGGCAGGCGGCGGCGCGGAGGGCTCCGAGGCGGGGGCCAGGGGGAGTGCGGCCCGGGCCCCCAGCGCGCTGGCGGTGGCCGTGTCGCGGCTGGAGGGCTTCGCGGCGGAGCTGGGGGAGGGGGGGGAGGAGCTGCTGCGGGAGGTGGAGGAGGAGCCGGTGGGTGGGGTGGGGTGGGGGGCCGGAAGGGGGGCTAGGAGAGGGGGGCGAGCGGAGATGTGGGTTGGACTTGGAAGCTGCTGCCCGCGGGCGGAGGGCGACGCCTTGGCAACTTGCCGGCAGCATCCACGGTCTCTCATCCCGAGTCAGGGCCCGGCGAGCACTCGACACAGCGGCACACCCTGTTGGCTGCTGCCGCACGGTGCCGTGCCACGCCTCACTCGCCTAGCACGTCCCTGGCATCCCTGGGCTAGCCTGCAAGGACTGTCGCTCAAGTCCCTCCTCCCCCCACCCCCCCCCACCCCCTGTCCCCACGGTGTCGTGCAGCGTGCCGCCATCCTGCGGTGGTGCGCCAGGCGGGGCGTGGCGCCGCCCGCCCTGGAGGGCGACGGCGCGGCAGAGGGGGCGGCGGCGGCGGAGGGCGCGGAGGGCGGCGGCAGTGGTCGGCGGGGCCGCGGGCGCGGCAAGGGGAGGGGCGCTCGGGCCGCAGACGCCGTTGCTGCGGCCGTGCTCGTGGGCGCCGTGGCGTTCGCGGTGGTGGCGGGCCGCTGGTACGACGGGCGGGACCTGCCCACGCAGCTGCAGGCGGACATGCAGGTGGGCGGGGGGTGATGGATGGAGGTGGGGAGGGGGGGAGGGGGAGGCGGTAGGAAGACATGCGAAGTCGACAATCGACGAGGTTGATGATACATGCCTTCCCCGGGGGTGGGGCGAAGGGGTGGGGGGAAAGGTGGGCAGGCGGATGACAGACGAAGTCTGTGGAACGATGATGGTACGGCATAAGGCGTTGAGCCTCTGGCCCAACCAGTTAACAGACCGCCGCGGGTGAGCAGTCAATGCCACATCGCTGCTGCATGTCGCGCTGCGCCGGCCTGCAGGGCTGCACAGCTGGAACAAGCTGGCGTTGTTGAGAACCAGTTGGGATGGGGGGAGCGGGGCGTGCTTGGGGGAGCTCTGGTGCCGAAACGCTGCAATGTTTCCATGGGCTGGTGGCGCAGGTGTGCAGTGCCACAGCGTGCAGGCTGAGCCCCTGCCGTCACGAGCCATGTGGTGGCGCGCTTGGGCCCGCTGTGCCGGAAGGATGCTTTAAAAGAGAAAGCCCCCTTCCTACCGCCTCATCCCCCCTGCCCCCCTGCCCCCCTGCCCCCCTGCCCCAGGCGGCGCTGGTGTCCTCCTACCGCGACCTGGCCTCGGACGGCGCCTCCCTGCAGGACATCGCGCAGCTGGTGGCCACAGGGGCGGCGCTGCTGCTGCTAAGCGGGGCGCACATGGCGGCGGCGGCGGCGGCGGAGCAGGTGGGCCGCGGGTGCCCATGGCTGCTGTTCCGTTGCCAGTGCGCCGACGGACGGTGTTCACAGCCGGCGGGGGACGGTGGTCCTCGGGGGCAGGCCGGCCTGAGCGCACGCCCCTGTCCTGACGAGCTGCCTGCCACCCCACCACCCCTGCCACCCTGCCACGACCTGCTGGGCTGGCCGCCCCTCTTGCACTCATGCCCCTGCTTCCTCCCCACCCACCACACCCGCCCCCAGGTGTCTGCGGTTGCCGACTCGCTGCCCAGCGCGGAGGAGGTGCGGCAGGGCGTGGTGGCGGGCGTGCAGGCGGCGGGCGGCTGGCTGCAGCAGGCGGCGGCGGACTCGTGGCAGGGCCTGCTGGAGGGAGGCCTGGGGCTGGGCGGCGGGGAGGGGGCGGAGGCGGGGGGAGATGACGGCGGCGGGGGCGGCGGGGGGAAGAACGGCATTGCCACGGCGGCTGAGCTAGCGGCGGCGGGTGCGGCGGTGGCCATCGGCGGGCAGTCGGGGCGTTCGGGCGGCGGGCTGGGTTGGGGCAGGAAGGGCGGCGACAACGGGGCGGACAGCGATGAGGAGGAGGACGGGGAGGAGGGCGGGGGCAGCGGCGGCGGGCGGGCGGCGCCGAGGGTGCGGTGGGGCTGGGGCAGGGGGGCCAAGACGCAGGACGGGGAGGGCGGCGACGAGGCGGGGTAGCGGCCAGGGGCGGCTGAGCAGGGGCACACGTGAAGGGCGAGGAAACCGTGTGAGGCGTCAGGGAAGCACGTACACGTCGGTGCCTGCACGAAAGGAGCGAGTTGGCTGGCGAAACGAAGCGAGCATACAGTACAAGTATTTACCAGAATATCCCATTAAACGCTGTGCTGAGTGGCTGAGCAGGGGGCGGTCGCGTCGGTGGCTTGCGGCGGGGCGTGCCCGTCGCATGGCCGCGCGGCACGACGGCAGGTGGCAGGTGGAAGTGACAGGCAGGTGGCAGGGGTGAGGGTGTGTGTGCGAGTGCTGATGTGTGTCAACCCAGTCAAGGGCCGTGCGCTGTCACCGGCGCAGGCTGTGGGGATGCCAGCTGCGGTGGGTATGGCCAGTGGTGCGGGGGGGGGCAGAGGAGCTGGAGCCATGGCTGCCCACAAGCGCAACAACCCGCACGTGGGATGCACAACATGAAGGCGTCGCACCGCGGCAAAGTGCCCGGCACCTCAGCCATGACCTGAGCCATGACCTGAGCCATGCAAAGGAGCGCCGTCGGTCTACGTTATCCGTGCGTGTTGGCTCCTTGCCGCTGCGCTGTGTGCACCAGTAGGCTCCCTTCCTGCTGCTTTTCGCACCGTGTGCTTTCGGTGTGCGATACGTTTGGGACACCAGTTTGATTGGGTATGATGTGTAGTACTGCGGCTCGTCTGGCCGTGCAGCAGGGTGCTGGATGCTGGAGCCCATGTAGCAGTAGCAGCAACAGCAGCGGCATGGAGCTGCCTTGCGGTGCCAGATGCCACCCGCCCGAATTGCCGCACTTGCATGTGCATGTCTGTATAATACCGAAATCGTCTTGCTCCGTCGAGTATCATGCCGTCGCCTTGGTGCAGAGCAGCTGGGGCCATGCATGCCTGCCCCCCTCCCATCATCAGGGCCCCCTGTCGTCCTGCTGTAAAGCTTGGTGGTTACTGAGCCTGTGCGCTGCCGGGCGACTTTCCGGCGTTGGTTGGCTGCAGTCCTGGGCCGTACTGGCCTCCAGCTGCTGGCCCCTGGTAGGGTGGGTGGCTGTGTCGTGGGCATCTGGTTCCTGGTGCGGGCATGGCAGCTTGGCAGGTCTAACGTACCGGCGTGGCGGAAGATGCCAGACCTGGAAGTGAGGTACATCCAAAGGTCCACTGGGAGGGCGGTCAGGGCGAAGGGCCTCAGGCGTCCCCAGGGGAGACTCTCCCCTGGGCGTTCCCGTCCATGATGGGGCACCCAACGCGCTGGTCGGTACCGCGTGGGCCAGACATCCACTCGCGCTGGTATCTGTACCCGGGGCAGGAGGGTTCCATGCAACAGCCAAGGAAAGGGCGTGGACGGGGCCGCTTGACCTGATCCACAACTAACACGTCAGGGGCAGCAGTGCGCCGAGTGCTGCGTAGACCTCACCGCCTCTAGGGCACCAGGGAGGGTTCATACGCAGTCCCTCGTACAGACCGCTTGTCTTGCCTCCTGCAACTGAAGTACCCCCCTGCTGGACACAAACCGCAGTGTTGTTACCGGCACGCACACGGCCAGCAGCACACAGACCCACAGCCCTCGCTGACAGCAGGCAGCAGCGTACGGCCGTTGTCGCTTGTCGGGCGGCACACACCGTACCGTGCGACTCATGTGCCATCTGATCTCCAAGGCTTGTCGCTACTCCGCAAGCTCTGTACTGCTGCAGCAGGGGCTGCGTCTATGGTTGCATGCTCCGTGGCGTTGGGCTACGACATGCACACACCTGGACTGCGTACGGCTGGCTTGCACCGGGCAGCACGGGTGGACAGAAGCGCAGCAAATCATTACCCACAAGCGACCTAGCTACCACGCCCTACCTGTGACATGTGTGCCGGTATGCGCAGCAGGTGCCGCACCGGAACAAGGCATAAGGGGCTCGCGAAAACGTGCAGCGAATGGGAGATGGTTGCAAGGTAAGGTTTGGTGTCTGGGGTCAGGTTCGGCAGCTAAGATGTATGTATGTATGGATGGATTTACAGTTTTGGCCCCCTTCCAGGGCGCAGCCTCGTCCCATAACGGGGCAGGGCTGGCTCCGGCAATCAGGGACACGGGGTTTCCCACCCCTCTCGCTGTACGGTTAGGAGCCAAACAGCTCCAACGGGTTGGTAGGCCGCAATTAGAACGGGCCTCAAGTTTCACCATATCTCAGCCTGGCCCCGCCCCCACGCAGCTTCCCGTGGACGCACACCCACAGAACAAACAGCGTCTCTACCCGTGGCCCCCACCTACCCTCCTACCAGGGAGGAAACCAGACACGAGGCAGCTGTACGGGGCAATTAGCCATAAGCGGCCCCCCGGATGCTGCTTTCGCTCCGCCCCCCTTTAAAACACGTGAGCCTGCCACCAAACAAAGGCCCCACTAGCCCCACAGACGCACGCCGCACGGAAGCACCCTCCCCCTCAGGCAGGCAGCCCAGACAGGACAGGCAACGTACATGTACTCAGTTTTTGGGCAGTATCCGCCTTTCAGTTCGTGTTATGGGCATCCGGCCAGTTGCACATAAGGCGGCCGTCCACCACCGCCAAGCCAGGGGTGGTCTGCGTCAACCCCGTCCCACCCCGTGCGTGGCACCCCTAGAGCTGCAAAGGCCCGCAGATGCGCCCACATGCTAGCCACCGCCCTGCGGGAGGCCTGCGATGCCAGGGACTGCCACTGGGGACCGCCGCTGCCCCGCAGCTCCCTCATGCGTGCGTGCATAAACTGCCTCCCCACCTCCATGGCTTCCAGTGCCGCCAGAGCCACCACCTCCCACACGCACTGCTGTGCCCCCGAGGGTGCCCTAACCAACCACATCTGCTCCCTCCGGATGCCCTCCCCTGCTGGCCACCCCTCTTGCACGCTCCCCACTACCCGCGCCACGGGCATTCCCAGAAGTGGTGCTGCCTGGGGTGCCGGCCCAAGTATTCCGGCCCGCCAAAGCCCCCACACCCACATACCTCGGGTGCTAGGCCCCTAATGTGCGAGTTCCCGAGCAAGGGGACGCCGTCTACCGTTAGCCGCCAAAACGTCTCCTTACGCTGGTTTTCCCATCGAACCCCCCACAACCTGTTGAGCGCGCCCTGCAAGTGCTTCAGGGCCGCCTCCTTCGCTGGTGGGTGCAGCGGCGCCCCCAGCGCTGCTTCCACAAATGCGGCATGCTGCTCGCTCCGGGCTGCGGCTACCTCCGTCAGTTGCAGCACCGTCGCCAGCCGGACCGTCAACCGCCCAAGTCCCATCTTCCCCAATCAGCTAAGATGTAGAGGGTGGGTTGGGGTCGAGTCCGGCAGCTGAGATGCAGGCTTGGGGTCCGTGCCGGTCGCTGAGATGCGGCCATTGGGGAAGCGTAAGTAGCTTAGGTATGGGACCAGGAGCCACGCAACTGAATGCCGGGCACGGCTCCACACCTGGCACTGAGATGCCGGACCTGAGCACGCTGTGTAGATCCGGACGTGAGACACCCCCCCCTCTCTTAAGTTACATTTACAGTTACAGACCCCAAGAGGGGCACGTCCGGAGAGCCAGGGGGCCATAAGGACGAGTAGTGCAAAATGATAGCTAGTGTGCAGGGGCGGCGGGGCTTATTCGCCACTACCCACACGCCTCACAGCTAGCCGAGCACGCCGCTGGGGGATACGATGCCTTTCTTGCCATACCTCGCCCAGAAATGAGGCAAGGGCTATGGGGGGTGCCATCATGATCGAACGCATATCCCTCTCCTTATACCGGAGATCACACTCGTACCGGTCTCGAAAGGGCTCGTAAGCAGGGCACTCACACAGTACATGCAGTTCATCTCCAACGGCTCAGGTTGCTCATCACCACAAATGCGGCATGTACGGCAACGACGCTCACGACCCTGTGGTCGGTTGACCTCGAGGTCCCAGCACATTAACCGAAACCGCATGAGGGTTTGGTGCAGGCCCCGCCGCATAACAACCTCTGCATGTGCTAGCCAACAAGGTTCTTCGCCTTGCATGAAAGGCAGCCCCATCCACCTGGCGTACCGGTGAGCTTTCACACCACTCCCGGCCAACTTCCGTGGGTCAGCTTCAGTCGATGCCTCCACCTCAGCCCAGCGGCCGTCAAATCGATCAGCCATTCGTTGGCACAACTCTTCGACAGGTACGACAAGCTTAGTGTTATATTCGATCTTGTCAATGGTATTCAAGTGCTCCGCCGCCTCCAGGCCCGCGCTATGAAGGTAGGTGATGGCATGGTGCGCCCAGCAAGTGGTACAACCGGCCATGGCCATGCCAACGTCGGCAACGAAAGCATGGTGTGCCAGCGACTTTGAACACCCTACCAGCTTATTCCAGAAGCGGAAAACTAGTCTACACCAGTGTAAATACAGTGGGCACTGCGACAGCTCACGGTACAAGCACACCATGGTGGGGCACCTAGCCCCCACCGCCGTCCGCCGCATATAGGCTCGCTGCTCCTCCACCACGGGGTGTGCCATAGCGCCCTCATTAGGCAATCGACACTCCAAATTTGGGCACCGTACGAAAAGACGGGCACTACCGTGGCGTTGTACAGGTCCATACGCAGCTTAGGCAGGCTTAGGTGCGTTGATGCTATGCTTGCATGGCCTGACACGCACAGTCACGGCACGGTATACGTCCACAGCAGGCGATACCTGGTCCGTTGGGCAGGCAAATCGCAGTTGCCATGCACACAAGGGCCTTACGTGTCGGACACAAACGGGATGCATGCAGATGAAGTGAACCCTTGCCAAAACGTCCACCGGCACGTGCCACAGCCAACTAGCTTGCGTGCATACAATGTCGTCACCACAGCACGAACCTCAACAACAACGAAGTCAATTCTTCCAAATTCAGGTCAGGTAGAGCTCCCATACAGCGTCCCGCAATGCCCAAAGCGCACCAGTAGTCACACGGCCTCAGTCAGTACGGCAGTCGGTGTGCCTCCCGTGCACCTGGTGCCCCGATTGCGCCTGGGCCGTGTGCTTCAGGAGCCATGTTAGCAAGCCTGTTCATCACCTATGGCTTCACAACTCCTGTCGCTCAACCCCACCCTCCCCTCCTAATCCGTAAAGCCCCCTACTCCGCCTCCACCTCGCCCAGCCTGCGCAACCCCTGTCGCTTGCCCACGCGCAGAGCCTGCCTAAAGCTGCGGACAAGCCCCGCTTTTGCTCCTCCACCCAGCATGTCGCAGCGGCCGGCTCCAAAGCCGAGGCGATGGATGTGTTTAGACTTGAACAGGAATAAGCAGACCTGATGCAGCAGCAGGAGAGCTTGGTAACTATGCCAGCTTCGCATGGGATGGGCGGACGAAGCGGTGCAACACGTAGTCGAAGAAAGCGCGCGCCAGGTGAACCAGATCCTTGAGGAGGTCGTTGTCATTCGCCTCGGCAATCTGGTTGGACAGCTGCGCAAACTGCTGCGCAAACTGCTGCCTGTCCGCCTGCCGCTGCTTCGCAGCCTCCTGCTTGTCCGCCTCCCGCCGCTGCTCGAGCAGCTGCATATCCTGCTGCCGCTGCTGCGCAAGCTGTTGCACTAGCTGCTGGACGTTCTGGGGCTCATTGTCCTGCGGGTGCTGTGGCTGGGCGTTGGCCTGCTGCGTTGCCATCCTTGCGGAGCGAAACGCACTTGAGTTGGTACTTGCAGACGAGCCTGGAGCGTCCTATTTGCCTTGCTGGATGAGGAGCATGCGCAGTACGTGTTGCTAGGGTCTTCGTCAACGCTCAGAGGTTGCCGGCGTTTATAGGGGATGTGTCGCTTCTCGAAATGAAACTTGGGATTAGTACAAATGTCAGTGGCTAAGATACAGGTCCTGGCCCCACGTTTGGCACCCAGATGCCGCAGGTATCGAAACAGTACATACCCGGCCGCCAAGTGTAGTACTGCTCTTACCAGTACCACCAACTCGCGTTAGTATGGTAGTTGCTTGGGACCCCCAAGTGCTAGATTCGTAATATTAGGGCAACTTGGCACACTCTGCCCTGCGCCTGTTAGCACAGGACCCCTGGGCGCCATGACCTCTGGGAGCTGCTGCATGGCGCATGCTGCCACCTGCCAGACTGTGGCTGTCGCCAACCGGTACAGGCTACAGGGACTCAACAGCTCGGGATTTGTCTGGTGGCATGAGTGATGTTAGTGTGCGAAAGGCCGGGTTGACAAGGAGGTCAAGGGAGGCACGAGCCTGTATGTGTTGCAAGCTTTCACCGTGTCCTGACGGCCTGGTGCACCACGTGCGGCTCCCCCGCATATACAGGGGTGCGCTGCCGGCCTAGGCCCTGTCGGCGAGCCGTTCGCCATGCTGTGCGTACACACCCCTCCCGGCTCGTGCCTTTGGCCCTAGAGGCCGTCGCTGTGTCTCGGTCCGGCTATGGACCCCTGGCTCTCGCCCACAGTGTAACACTGGATCACACCCAACACTGTGCAAGTCGTAGACCGCGCGGAACGGGTCACGAAGGGTCCTCTCGAGTCAAGGTCAATGACCGGCACACACACGCGGCATGCCCATGTATCACATGCACTGCCACCACTCCGCCGCCTCCCAGGCCGCCTCCAGCTCTCAGGCGGCGTCAGCCACACCCTTCTTTCCCTTTCCCTTGGGCCTCGCCGCCGCATCGCGCTTCCCCCTCCCTTTGGCCTCCTCCTCCTCCTCCTCCTCCTCGCCTCCCTCGGCCCCCCTGGGGGCCAGCACCACGTCCGCCACGCTGTCTCCCGGCTCCAGCCCCATCAGCTTGACGCCGCGCGCCCCCCTGCCCTGCAGCGACACAGCGTCCGCCGCCATGCGCACCACCGCCCCCCGCGTGCTGGCCAGCACCACCTCGTCCCCTGCTTCCACCACCAGGCAGCCCACCAGCCGGTCGCCAGGCCGCAGCGCCGCGCCCCGCTGCCCCGCCTGCGCCCGCCGCGCCAGACACACCTCCGCCAGTCGCACGCGCTTGCCGTAGCCGGCCTCGCTGATGAGCAGCAGGCAGGGGCCTGGGGGAGGGAGAGCAAGGGAGGGATGGGGCGGGGTGGATAGGAGATGGGGTTGTGCACGGGAGGGTGCACCGGAGTAGCAGGCGGGTGGCTAGCTCCGCTCTCGGGCAATGGGCATGGGCGCAACGGGCACACGGGGCGGCAGGGCCACGGCTGCACAATCCCGCTCACGTCGTAGACCCACGTACCCGCGGGCTCCGCGGCCGCCCCCTCCTGCTCCTGCCCCTCCTCCGCGCCGTGCTGCTCCTCCTGCTCCTCCCTGTCCGCCTCCCCCGCACCCCGGGCCGGCAGGAGGTGCGCCAGGCGGCGGGGCACCACCGCCACGTCGGCGATGGCGTCCCCCGGCCGCCGCTTGCCGCCCAGCGCCATGGCCTGGGGGTGTGGGAAGCAGGGGGGAGAGAGGCGGTAGGACGATGGCAGGTGGGGGTGGGGGCGGTGGGGGTGCGGGACAGCGCGTGTGGCGGGTGGCAGCAGGTACCGGTGGCACAGCAAACACGACCAGGCGAGGCGGGGGCAGGGCGTGCTGCGGCGCTGCCGGCGGCAGACCGGTGGGGTAGTGGCGGCCAGGGCGCAGCCTTGACGGGCGGTGGCCCGCCGTGGCGCCGCACAGGGGTCACTCCCCGCACCCAGGGCCCGGGTGTGCGCAAACCCACGGCCCGGGTGTGCGCAAACCCACGGCCCGGGTGTGCGCAAACCCACGGCCCGGGTGTGCGCAAACCCACGGCCCGGGTGTGCGCAAACCCACGGCGGGCCTCACGGCCCTGCCAGCACCACAGGTCACCCCATGTTCGTACGCTGGCCCCCCTGCCCCCTGCCCCCTGCCCGCCGGCCCCCACCTTGACGCCCTTGGCCGCCCTGCCCTGCACCCGCACGTCCCCCGCTCGCAGCGCCAGCAGCTGCCCCTGCCTGCTGGCCAGCACCACCACGTCGCCGCCGCACCCCGCCAGCGCAGCCCAGCCCAGGCTGCCGGGGCCGGCCTCGGACTGGGGCTGGGAGGACCCCGCAGCAGCCGCCTTGGGATCCAGGTCCATCACCTGCCGGGGAGTGCGGGGGAGAGACGTTACTAAGTAACACGCGAGGGGGACAAAGTACTGGTAACGCGAGTGAAACTTTAGTGATAGCAGTAGTAGGAGTAGTACGGGGTTGGGGGGAAGTTACTCCTCTCCGCTCTCCCGCGCTCCGGCGTATCCTCTCCGCGGCAAACGTATCGTTGCCTAGGGCTGCTGAATAGGCGATAGGGCTAAGCTGGCCGGCTGGCGGCTGAGCTGCGATAGATGAGCGTACGTGCTCTAAATTTCCCGAAGCCCCGGCCTCTTCCCCGACGTCACCCGGGCGGGCGGGCAGCAAGGTGAGGGCAGGGGGCATGCACAGGGGGCATGCACAGGGGGCATGCACAGCGGGCATGCACAGGGGGCATGCACAGGGGGCATGCACAGGCGCTGCCGCGCAGCTTGAACCGCCTCGGCCCTCGTGGCCGCGGGCAACAGACTGTACCACGGGCCGTACCGCAATGCGCACGGCTGGCTTGCCTCTTGCCAGCAGCTCCGTGTAGCACACCCTCCCCTTGAACCCCTAGCCCCCTGGTCCCCAGCCCGCGTGCCCACCTTGATCCCCTTCTTGTTGATGCGCGTGGCGGGCACCCGGATGCGCTTGATGTAGCCGGCGGTGGAGCACAGCACGATGGAGGGGCCGTCCTCATGGCCCCCGCCCTCCTCCTCCTCCTCCTCCCGGTCCCCATGCTGCAGCTGCTGCTGCTGGGCCCTGGGCGGCAGGGGCAGCATGGCGCTGATGGGCACAGACTCCTCCAGCTTGAGCACCTGCAGGGTGGGGGAGGGGGCTTTAGGCGGTAGGATGGGGGGAGGGGCGGGGGAAACAGAGTACTAGTAACGCGTGTGTGTGTGTGTGGGGGGCGCAGGGACGTACGCGGCGCCGCTCACCCCTGCGCCCGAGCAGGTACGACAGGTCGGCAGGTGAGACCAGGCGGGGATCAAGGCCAACGCGGGCAGGTAGGGCCAGGTAGGGCCAGGTAGGGCAGGTAGGGCCAGGTAGGGCCAGGTAGGGCCGGGCGGCAAGGCGATGGGCCACACCCACGGTGGCCGAAGCCTGTGTACGGTGTGGGGCATGCTGGTCCCCCTCCCGCCCCCTCCCACCCTCACCCCACGCACCTGGGCTATGCTGCTGCCGGTGGAGGTGCTGGACACCTGGCGCGGGCGCGGTGGGGGGCGAGGGAGCAGGGCCACGCAGGCTGTCAGCAGGATGCCCTGGCCGGTGGGCTGGGGGTGCTCGCGACACAGGCGCAGCGCAGCAGGTGCACGACAGGGGCGGCCAGGCAGTGGGGGGCAACACCAGGCAGTTGGGGGCAACGCGGTATAAGCGCCACAGACACCCTGCGCCCCCACCTGCCCCTGGCCCCCGGCCCCCACCTGCGCCTGCACGTCCGCCGCCCTGGTCTCGTAGGCGTGCCCCCCCGGCGTCAGCAGCAGCAGCGGGTCCCGCTCGCGGCACGCCACCAGGCCCGCCACACCCGCATCGCCGCGCACCTTGATGCCGGTCTTGCCTGGGGGTGGGGGCGGGGGGTGGGGGTGGGGGGTGGGGGTAGGGGGGTGGGGGCGCATGGTGGGTGCACGCCGTGTGAGGGTGAGGCACTGTGCTGCGCCCCGCTGTCCACACCGCCTGCCGTGCCGTCCCCACCCCCGGCCGCCGCTCACCCTTGGTGGCCCTGTTCTGCGCCCTGACGCCGTCCTCCGGCAGGCGGCGCAGGAAGCCGCTGCTGGTGGCCAGCAACAGGCAGGGCCGGTTGGGGGCCAGCGCCGCAGGGGGCAGCTCGGAGGCGGAGGGAGACGAACCTGCGGCCAGGCGAAACGGTGCAGAGGGCGGATCCGTGGAATGCGGTGTGCAGGGGCAGCAGGGGCAGCAGAGGCAGCAGAGGCAGCACCAGCACCAGGGAAGGGGCCGCGGCTGCCCGCTCTCTCGGGCAACCTGCCCACCGCTAACCCACCCCGCACGCCGTTGCCTACACCCGTGGCCTTATCCTGGCAACCCCCTCTCGCCCGCCCCCCTGGCCGCCCACCCTCGTCCGCCCGCAGCACCGCCGTGCGCCGCGGCGTGGGGTAGTCCTGCACCAGCGCCGCCGCCGCCTCCTCCACTACACGCAGCAGCTCGGCCCGGTCGGTCAGCACCGCCTGGTGGCCGGAGATGCTGGGGGCAGGGCGGGAGCAGGGGGGAGGGTGAGGGGCGACAGGGTAAGCCAGGCGGAGGCGGCCGGTGGGCCCTCCCGAGCAACAGCGGCACCTGCACGGCAGGGGTGCGGGGGGAGGGGAGGGGTTGAGGCTGCAGTCATGGGAGGGAGGCCCAGCCAGCCATGGGGTGGGCCTCCCTCCTGGCCGCTTCCCTTACACCCCTTCCTCCCTACTCCGCCACCCGCCCCTCGCCTGCCAGCCCGCTCTGCGGTCACCCCACCCCCGCCCGCGCCACTCACGACACGGCCAGCTGCTCCGCCTCCCTGGCCAGCTTGCTCGCCTCCAGGTGCGTCAGCCGGCCCAGCGTCAGGGACAGCACGGCGCCGGCCTGAGGCGGGGCGGGGGGGGAGCCAGCGTTCAACAAGGGGCAGGTTGGAAGGTGAGAGTCAGGGGCAGTGCAGGGTAGATGTCGACGTGCTGTAGCAGTCACAGCCCCCGCCCTACAGGCATGGGGGCCCGTGCCCTGCACCCCCGACCCCCTAGGGCTCCCCCCCCCGACCCCCACCCCCAACCCACGCACCCCCACCTGCTCCAGGCTGAGCCCGTGCCGCTCTACCAGCGCCGCCTTGGCCGCCGCGCCGTCAGGTGCGCCACGCACCTCGGCAACCACTGCGTCCATCCTGGTGGGGGTGGGTGTGGGGTCGTGTGGGGGAGACGACCATGTAATAGCCTACACCAGACTTATTGGTCGAGGGGGTTTCACGGGGGAGAACAGACGCGACCGCTGCGTCTTACAGCACCCGTCCCCTTGCACCGCCCCCACCGCCCCCCAGGCCCCGCAGCAGCACCCCTGAGGCTCCAGCACGCCGCTATGCCCCCCCCCCCACCTGCCCGGGTCCTGCAGCAGCCCCAGGAAGCCCTCCACCAGGTGCAGCCGGGACTGCGCCGCCGACAGCGCCGCCTCGGAGCGCCGCCGCACCACCTCGCACCTGGGGAGCAGGGCCGTGCGTGTGTGTTGGGGAGGGCAGGGGAGGCCTTCAGGCGAGCGCCTTGTGCACTCCACGCTTGCTGCGGCAGAGCCACCCGGCCGCTGCCTGGCGTGCAGCGCGCCGGGTGACACGCGTGCAGGGGACTGGAACACGGCGTATGCGGCAGCCGTGCGATGAGCCCATCTGGCCAGCCCTCCCCTTCTCCCGTCACCTGAAGTCCAGGAAGGTCTGCAGCATGGCCCGCAGCCCCATGTGCTGCGGCATTGCGCCCACCATGGCCACGCAGTTGAAGGACACGCGGACCTGCAGGGGTTGGGGTGGGAAGAGGGGTGGGGGTGGGGGAGGGAGGGGCTAGGACAACCGACAAGGTCTGCAAATTGACGAGGTCGATGATAAGGCGTAAAAGTGATCGACCCAGCCAAACCAGTCACCAGATCGCCTGGGAAGAGGGGTCGATGGGGCTCCGCTGCTGCACGTTCCGCTGCGCCGGCGTGCAGGGCTGCACAGCTGGTGAGCGGTAACAGTATGGTAGAGCAGCAGTGGGATGAAACAGGGCAAGGAAGATGGAAGGCTGAGCTGCAGGCTAGTCCCGGCGAGCGTATCCCCGACCCACAAAGAACGGGGTTGTGCAGGGCGGAGGCGGGGAGGCGGGGCAGGAGCAAGGTGGTGGGGGTTGGGGGTTGTCAGGGGTTGGCGGGTAGGCAGGCGGGGCAGCGGGTGGCAAACATGCCCCCTACCCCACCGCCCACCCCACCTGCAGCCTGGTGTGCTTCAAGAGGCGCGCCAGGGTGTCCTCCGCGGCGGCGCCCTTCCGCAGCTCCACCACCACCTTGAGGCCGCGGCGGTCGCTCTCGTCCCGCACGTCCGCCACGCCCTCCAGCCCCAGCTCGCGGCAGCGCTCCTTGTCGGTCACCAGGCCGGCGATGGTGGAGATGAGGTCGGCCTGGGAGGGGGGGAGGTACGGCCCGCCGCGCGTGTTGTTGAGGGGCGGGTGCAGGGTGGTGGAAGGAGACGACGGCGTGCACGTGCTTGGCCCCTCCCCCTCCCGCCCCAAGCCAGCTCAGCCGTCAGCCTCCCGTCCCACCTACGCGACACTGTTGATCACCTGCCTTGAAACCACGCTACCACCAATGCACGGCTACTGCACGCTGCCAGTCTGCCGGCACGCGCTATGGGAGCCGGAGAAGAAGGCGGATCACTGCTGCAGCAGGTCGGTTTGCTGCTTACCATACAGCTTCTACCACCTCGCAGTGCTAGTGCTCTGTTCCCGCTTGGTCCCGTTCCTGTCCCGTGGCCCACCTTGGGCACCTGGTACGGCAGCTCGGTGATGACGATGCGCTCCCTGTCGCCGCCCTTGCCCACCCGCCGCTCCACCGCCGCCTTGGCCCGCAGCGTCACCTGCCCCCGTCCGCTGGCGTACGCCTGAAGCAGCTCAGGACCCACCACCAGCTCGCCGCCTGCGGGCAAGGCACAGGCGCGGGGAAGGGGCGTGTGTGGCGCGGAGCCGCAGCCGCCACGCGGTGTCACCGGACGAGGAGTTGAGAGGCCGTCGTGCCTGCTGGCGCCAGTGCACAGCCACGTACCAACCCGCGCCCTGCGCCCCCCCCCACCCGTGGGGAAGTCCGGCCCCTGCCCCCCCCACCCGTGGGGAAGTCCGGCCCCTGCCCCCGCCCACCCGTGGGGAAATCCGGCCCCTGCACGAAGGCCATCAGCTCCTCCGTGCTGGCCTCGGGGTGGTGGATCAGGTGCCTGGCGGGGAGGGGAGGGGGGCGATGCGGCAGGATTAACCTGCGGGAGGTCAACACCAGCAGGAGCAGTGCAGCGGCCACGCCCTGCATGCCGTACCCGCTGCCCTGTCATGCGCATGACTACACACTCCCCTCCAGCCCACTCCCATCCCAGCCCCAAAGGAGGAGCCTCAACACTGTCGTACCCAATACCTTCTTCCCCTTTGCTTGGGACGGGGCCTGAGCTTGCCCAGCCCCCTTGCCTCCTCCTCCTCCTCCTCCTCCGCAGGGCGTCATGCACCACACGCCCCCTCCCCCTCCCCCTCCCCCGCCCGCACCCCGCCTCTAGGCCACTGTCGCTGCGCGGGCCGGCAAGCTGGCCGGCGCGCGCTGGGGGAGCTGGAGCAGCGGGCGAACCGATATCTCGGTGGGTGGAGGCCACACTTACCTACCGTACTGCAACCACTATTATCACCACTTCACCGTTGTTGTGCTAGTACCTTATGGCCCTCCCCCGCCCCCCACCTCAGCGCCGCGACCACCTCTGCCATGTTGTGCGGCGGTATGCTGGAGGCCAGCCCCACGGCGATGCCCGAGGAGCCGTTGACCAGCAGCAGCGGCACGGCGGCGGGCAGCACGCTGGGCTCCTCCTGAGGGCGGACGAGGGGGGGCAGCAGCCAGGGGGGACGTTTGAGGCTGCAAACTCCTAGCCTACGGGCTACGGCGTATACGGGTACGGACACGCTGGGGAGGGGAGCAGGCTGCGGCAGCAGCGGCGTGTCCAGTGCGGCAGGGCGACGGAGCCACCCCAGCCGCCAGCCGCCGCACACCGAGGCCGGCAGGGGCGCACCGTCCTCACGCCCCTCCGCCCGACGCCGCCATGCAGCACGGCACCGCAGGGCTGCAGCACAAGGCCGAGTTGCGGGCACTGGGCCTGGCTGGTCGGTACCGTGCTGGGCTGTGCGCGGCCTCGTCTGTCAGGGTAAGTGAGGTCCGTGTCCATCACTCTTCCTTTCCACAGCCGCCATTCCTTCGCGATGGATTTCTTCTGCCCCCCGCCCCCTCCCCCGCACCTGCGACTCGTCGAAGGTGTTGATCCAGTCCACGGTGCTCCCCCTCCGCGGCCACGTGCCGCCCAGGTCGGCCAGCAGCGCGTCCGTGGCCAGCGGCGCCAGGCGGCACTCGGTGTAGCGCATGGCGGCGGCGGGGTCGGCGTCCTGGCTGCCGAAGTTGCCGTGGCCCTGGATCTGCACGGGGAGGGGGGAGGCGGACAGGGAGGCGAGGCAGGGTAAGCGACAGGGGCGGGGCAGCGAAGGGCACGGGGCGGACCGGCCGCCGCAAAAGCGCAAGTACGTGGCACCCTGTGCGGTGCGCACGCCTGGTGCCCACGGCCCGGCCGCCTCGTCGCCACCCCCAGAGCGAGCTCCAGCTCCGCTGCCGCACATACCTGCAGCGCTCTGCCCTCCGGCCCCCCCAAACCCTCCCTGCCCCCCTGCCCTGCCCCACCAGCGGCATGGCCATGCTGAAGGGCTGCGCCATGCGCACCAGCGCGTCGTACACCGCCGTGTCGCCGTGTGGGTGGAACTTGCCCAGCACCTCGCCCACCACGCGGGCGCACTTCTTGTAGGGCTTGGTGTGCTGCGGGCAGGGGCGGGGAGCAGGGGGCCAAGGCTTGAGGGGGGCAGGTGTGGCGGTGCTTGGACTTGGCGAACAGGTGTGGGACTACCCCACCCGCATGCAGCTTGCCGGCGTAGGCAAGTACAGCATGCGTTGCGCTGTGCCTATCATTGCGCTTGAGCATGCGAACCACTCCGCCCCCTCCGCACAATCTACTGCTGCCCGGTCCAGTTTGCCGCTGTGCGGTTGCGCCCCCCCCCTCCCTACTACTACTGCTACCACCACTACCGTTTCACTCGCGTTACTAGTACTTTGTTCCCCCCTCCCGCCCCACCGTGAGCCCCAGCTCGTGCATGGCGTACAGGATGCGGCGGTGCACGGGCTTGAGGCCGTCGCGCGCGTCGGGCAGCGCACGGGACACGATGACGGACAGCGCGTACTGCGGGGAGCGGGGGGCGAGGGGACACAGCGGGGGATAAGCGGAGATGGGTGGATACGCGGGCAACATTTCCATGTTGGCCTCAGCAGCTTGGAAGAGCTCCGGATAGCGCACGCTTCAGCTACGGCCACCGGTCACGGCAAACGCAAGGCGACTGCAAGGCTGTCAGGCTAAGTGCCTTCAGTCCTACTGCACGCCAAAACCACTTCCACCGTCTCCGCCGACCGTGCAGCACCCTTACTCCCCGCCCTCCCCTCCCGCTCCCCCTCACCCCCATGTAGGAGTCGTACGCCTCGTCGTACAGCTCGCGGTCCTCCACGCTGCCCCCGCCCCCACCCTCGCCCTCGCCCTCGCCGCCGGGCTCCGCGCTGTCGTGTTCCGTGCTGCCGCCGTTGCCGCCGACGCCGTCCCCGCCGTCCCCCCCGCCGGCTCCGCCGCCGCCGTCCTTCTGCGACCTCCCGCGCGACCTGGAGCGCGCCGAGGAGGCGGAGGCGGAGCCGCGGGCAGCTGCCGCCACCACCCCGCCGCAGCGCCAGGACGGTCCGCCCATGCCGCAGCTGCGCAGACCCACACGCAGACCCAGGCCCAGTCGGACCGGCGCTGCGTCGGCGCCGCTGTCACCACGGCTGGCGGTTACAGGCAGGGCAGAGCGGGCGGCCCCAGGCACCGTCACGGCCGGGGCCGGCCCCACCGGGTGCAGCGGCAGCGGTAGGGTGCGGTCCCCGCCCAGGGCCGCCCCGCGCGGGGCGGCAGCCACGGGCCCACCGGCACTCAACATGGCCCTGCGAGGTGGGAGGTGCGGAAGATGATGGGCATGACATCAGCATGTGTGCACACGGGCCTTTGGACACAAGGGCGGTTGGAACTGGCAGGTAAGCACCGTGTGCATCATGTAGCATTCCGCTAGCAATGGTCCAAGCTGCTGGAGCGGTTTGCGCTTTTGCCAGACCAGGAGGCAGGCCATGCCCAGAACTCGAAGGGACGCCGGACATGTACACAGCAACTGCTAGCCCCAAGCATCACCCGTGCGTCAAGCTGCAGTGCCTGCCTGTGACGGCGCTGGTTGACGGGCACAGCGCACGCACCCGTCGGGCACCCCAACCGCCTTAGGCGGGAGACGGGCAGCCGCGAGGAACGACCCAATCCCACGGTGACCCAGAAAACAACCACATATCTGTAAATGCTAGCGAAGGCAGGTGTGCCGCTTGGCTGTGCGACGGCATGCGTGCAGTGGCCAACTGGTGTCTGGGGTGGGGTCCCAGTTCCATGTCCGGCCGAACCGTGGGCCAGGCCTACCCGCCCAAGTGGACAGCAAGGAAAACAACACATAGCCACTTCCCTTCTTATTATTTTTGCAAGAGAACACATCCATGCCCTATGTGCCCAGTGCTTGCCCCTTGCCATGCCACTCACCGACTCGCCCTTCGCCCACGGACCTCTCCCGCAAGAGCAACCACGCAGCTGCTTTGTTGGTTTAAGTATATACTATTAACCTACAGAGAAGCAACGCACATGGCACAAATTGGCTCAGAGTGCTCACAGCGTATCGCAAGAGAACGCAGGAAGGCGGGAGAGGACTTTCCGCCAACGATCCGTTGCTCACTGTTACTTCATAACCCTTGGCCGAGTCAGCAAGTTAGTCAGCGCAGAACAAAACACTGCTCGGAGTGAAAATTCCTCCCTGGTCCTCCCTGGAGACCAAACTCCAACCACCAACGACCAACGTTCAACGTTCTCGAGCTTCCTGCTGTGCTCGCCACGGCGTGCGAAACTTTCGCCTGTACACCCAAGGCGTCCAAAACATTACTTTGTGCTGGGGGGCGGGTTAGGCAAGCCCTCTCTTTCGGAAGGAAAAAAGTCCTGTTGGTGTATGCAACTGCGACAATGAGGCAGCAGCTGCTCCGCGTTCTACAGCGGGCTCCTGCAGGTGCGAAGGATGCGTTGGGGAAACAAGACTGGTCAGCAAGCAGCACACGCAGCATCGCTCCGGCACAAGGCACTCTTGTTGGCTTTCAACCTTGGGACAGCGCAAGAGGAGCACCACAGTCTGTCGGTATATGTACTGTGAGACATGTCCAACAATTGGGAGCATTCTGCCTATGATGGCCACGCCGGAAGGAACCCCTCACCCAGCACTCCTCCGCGAGTGGTCAGCGCGGCGCTGATGCACAGCTCATACATGTGCAGGTCTCAGCCGTGAGGGCCTGCAGGCCCTCCGCGCTGGCTTGTCTTCGGGCGAGGCTACCAACCTGCTGCTCAACAGGTACATCGGGACAGTGGGCCGGGTCTAACATAAGACAACGCAAGTGCTGCTTTGCTGCTGACCCTATATTCTTAGTTCTTGTTGTAGCAGCTGAGCACCTTCTTCCGTTGCACAGCCGCAGGGATGACAACAGCACCGTTCCGAAGGGGCTGGGCTTTGGTCGCGTAAGTGAAGCCGGTGCAGGAGCCATTCCATAGGATGGCCATGGTTAAGAGGCGGATTCCAACGTGACATACCTGTGGCGGTCGGTTTTCGTGCAGATGGCCATGCCGCTGAGCCTGCAGGGCCACCTCATGAGCACCCTGGCGAACGCCAACGGGGACGACAAGAAGGAGAGCGCTCTGCCACAGGAGGCCCCGAAGGTGCCCACTGCGCTGACCCTGCTGCCACCGCGCCCAACCCGGTGCGTTGATGCAACGGGGGGTTGGAAGGGGGCACGCGCTGCCAAGCGCCCGAACGGACGCCAGTTCGCCGCGCACAGCAGGGCTGTGCGGCATTGCACACATGCTAAATACGAGACAGCACGGTCACACCTTCGCGCTCGTGCTGAACCCATGCATCCGCCCTGTCCTGCCCTCGCAGTGGCCTGGCCCCTCCCCCTGGGCAGCGCGCCATGGGCACGGCGGCGCACGGGCACGAGATGAGCGCCAAGGAGACCTACATGAGCCACACCGCCAACCGCCACCCCTTCCACGTGCTGCCGCCAAGCCCCTGGCCACTGCTGGCTGGCTGGGGTGCCTTCGTGACCTGTCTAGGTGGGGGGCCGACACGGCAGGGGCAGCAGCAAGGGCGTGAGAGATCAGCCGGCGAGTGCATGGCCGGCATGTGCGAGGGGGGCTGCCGAACCCGCATGCCATTCAGGATGTCCCATCTAGAAGGCGCTGTAGCAGATCCGGAATGCAGCCGGACGTCCCCTCGGGCAGTTGCCATACCTGTCCCATGGGACGGCTTGGCGACACAGCCTGGGACTGGCGTTGCCAGGCGCCCACAGGGACTCGCTCGGGCGTTGCGCAGGGCGATTGTCGCAACCTTCACTGCAGCTCAGTTCCCTGGTTGCGTCACAAAGGGTGGTGATGAGGCGCACCGCCGCCCTCCGTCCCGCGGTCCCTCCCCCAGGCATGGTTGCGTGGTTCCACGCGATCCCCACCGGCACGGCCCTCATGACGTTCGGCCTGGCCAACACGGCGTGGACGGCCATGACGTGGTGGCGCGACTGCATCATCGAGGGCGACATGGGCATGCACACGGAGGTGGTCAAGAAGAACATGGTCAGCGGCATGTGGGTGTTCATCGTGTCCGAGGCGGCGCTGTTCTTCGGCCTGCTGTGGGCCTGCCTGCACCTGGGCATCTCGCCCAGCGTGCACCTGCAGATGCAGTGGCCGCCGGTGGGCATCGAGCCCATCGGCTGGGACAAGCGCGCGCTGGTCATGAGCGCAGTGCTGGCCGCCTCGTACTACAGGTGGGGGCGGGGATGCGGCCGGAGGCTGGAACGGGTTGCAGCGGCACGGGAGGCCGATCATTTGTACGGGCCGTTGGAACTGTTCAAGAGCACCACGTGTACATGCGCTCGGATCTGCAGCGACGGGTGGCTTCGGTCTCACTATCATATGGTGGAAGGGGTGCCCTGCGGGCAGCCCGCTGACCGGTCGCCCCACCAGCGACGTCGCGCACAGCAACGTGAACGGGCTCGCTAGGCGCTGCCCTGCCCTGCCCTGCCGCTGCCGGCCACCACCGGCAGCACCTCCTGTACTGCCCGCGTCAAGCCCTGATCCCCATGCCCCCGTCCCCTCCCCCGTACTTTGCCGTTCTGCGATAGCGCCCCCCCCCCCGCCCGACCCGCCTCGCCCCCCGCCCCCTCAGCGCCAACGTGGCCATGGTGGCCAGGGACCCCAAGGTGGTCATGGGCGCGCTGGCCACCACCATCGGCCTGGGCGCCATGTTCCTGTTCGACCAGTACATTGAGTACAACGAGACGCCCTTCACCATCACCGACTCGCCCTACGGCACCACCTTCTTCGTGACCACCGGCTTCCACGGCATGCACGTGCTGCTGGGCTCCATCTACCTGGCATGCGCCATGGGCATGTACGCGCGCACGCACAAGGCGGGCGTGGCGCTCAAGAGCTCCATCCTGTACTGGTGAGCGGGCGGGGGCGGGGGCTCACGGGGCCGGGGACGCAGGTGAGGGCTCGGGCGGACGGGGGGCACAGGTAGCAGGTGGCGGTACGCGTAAGCCGCCAGGAACCGTGTGGTGGCAGGTGGGGGGGTGGGGCGGGGGCTGGAGGCGGGGGGCACAGGGCAGCAGGTGGGGGTTGGGGCCGGGGCGGGGGACGGAAGCCACAGGGCTGCGCCCGCTCCCGCTCGCTGCCCCTAGCAGGTGTGCGATACTGGACGGAGGGGATGCGGGGCTGTGGCAAGGTGCCGCAGGCTCGGCTGGTCTGCTGAGCATGGACTGCGCTTTGGAAAAGAGTCACCTAAACCCTAGCGTTCACAGCCCCTCGAGGATGGCGCGTCGTGCTCCCCCGCCTTGCTCCCTACCACAGGCACTTCGTGGACATTGTGTGGATTGCGGTGTACGGCATCATCTACGTCGGCCAGTACTAGGCGGTGCGGTGACACGGGCGGTGCGCCGCGCGGCCGGCGGCAGCTTGGCCACACCCCGCTGGGGCTGGCCCCCACCTGCAGCAGGGCCCTGTGTTGCGCATGGCCCTTGATGCAGCTGCGTGTGGCGGGGGCTGCTGCAGCGCGCGGTCAGCCGCATCGCCAACCGCCACGAGGCTTGACAACATTGCAAGGATGGTGTTTAGACATGGCTTATCGCGTTGGGGTGGGTGTTCATGTGGGTGTTTGTACACCGGTTAAGGGTTAGGTAGGTAAAGAGGAAGGTATCTGCGGCGGACGTGCATGGACGCCTGTGACTTACCCAGTTGGGGCTGCCATGCAAACTTGGCACACGAGATAGAGCATGTGGGCTAGAGCAGGTTTTTCCCCTGAGGCGTTGCAGTCGTTACCAGACTGAACAGACCCTGTCAGCAGAGGAGCGCGTTGCACGCAGGAAGAATGTATGGAATGTAACATAAAATGCCAATGTAAGGGCTTCCCGGCTGCTACCCTTGCTTGCTTGGTGTACGTTGACAGCCGGGACAGCGCAATGCAAGTCCGCAGAACGTACCAGCGTCAGCGAAGTGCACGCAGCTCCATACCTCCGTGTCGTTATCTGCAAGTATTGCGGAGTTCCTGGTTTGTGAAACGCGCATGCGGCCAAGCGTGTTAACTGCTGGGGGCAACACTGCAACTTGCCGTGGAAGGGCATCTGGATCTGCGGGCCATGCAAACCAACAGCTTTGGGCCCCCTTGACGCCCCCCGCACCCCCCGAGAAGTCCCGGTGTCCCGCGTCCGCTCCCCTGGCTCCACGCGCCAGCGCCACGCCCCACGGCCCCGGCCTGCGCTCAGCCGCCGTGCCCACGCAGCGCGTTGCCTCAGGCAGGTGCAGCGGCTCACTGCCTGGCCCGGATGCCGTGGCACACGCCTAGGGGCTGCTGGTTTCGACACAGCCGTGCATGCGCCTCGGTGCAATGCCGGGGTAACGTAGCTTGCGTAATTGGGCAAAACTGGGAGGCGAGAAGGCGACAAAGCTTGGCAGTCACCAGGGGAGGCCAGCGTTGCGGCGGTCGCAAGTCACGTTGTGGGATGATTAGTCGCTGCAGTGACGCTAGTAAAGTGTTGCATGCAGAACTTGACCTGTGGTTCAGTGACACAACAGCATGGCGCTGAACGGCTGAAGCCTGGCTGTGAGGTCTGCTGGCAGCAAGGAGCAAGCGCACGGTCCGGGCGCGTGCAGAACAGGACCACGCTGGGCCATCACGTGCTCGAGTGCCCTGCTGCCGCAACAGGGAGCGTGTTGGTCGGTAAGGACGGCTACACGCGGGCGTGGCATTACAACCGGAACGAGAAAGGAGATTCTGCAAGACATCAACCGCAATGTGGCGCACAGCCCTATGACAGCACCACCCCTGTGGACGCCTTTGTGGTTTCTCCTGCGCACACCAGGATAGCACCACCCCTGGTGCACACTGTACCAGGTGCAGGTAAGCCCCACGTACAGGACGCTGCAGCTCACACTAAACCGGCAGCGGTTTGCTCCGCCGCTTGGACCCCACCGCCGAGGGTAGCCGCCTGGTACGGCCTGCGCCTGGTGAACCAAGGCTTAACAGCTCATGCCCGCCTTGTAGTGCCTGATGTCAACCCTAGTCAAACATCCATTGGCGTTGCATCACGGTATGCGCTTGCCTTATCAACCCGACACGCAGCTGTAAGCATACACAAAACATTGATGGAGCTTAGCGTTGGCAGATCCCATGTGCGACAATTGGCACGCACACGCAACTGCATCACTGCACCACGCGCACACGCTCAGCGATGGCCCACGTGGTGGTGCACGTGCAGGGCGCTGCATGCTGCTTGACAAAGCATGCAAGCAACAAAAACACGCAGTAACTGCCTACAGTATACACGGCATAGACTGCCTTTTCTGTCTCTGGTTCTGCTATGGGTGAGAGTTGGAGCACAAAACAGGTTGCTTCCGGAAGTGCATGAAATCACAGACGAACATCACCTCAAGCTTTTGCCGTCATGCCTGACTAGCAGCTATTATAGCTACCTCTCTTGTTTCCGGTGACATGCTCTGGGACCGCATGCAGTCTGCTTGAACGAATGCAGCTGCTTCTGCGCGGGACTCCCGATCCTGTTAGAGGTTCGCCGCACGTGCCAGATGCTGGTCGCGTTGTTTATGACATTGCATGCCATGCTGATGACAAAAGCTTTATCAGGAAAAGCCCTGAGGAGAGACCGTTGGTCGGCAACCGTACGAGCCCAACAGATTTCCCGGCGGAATGTCCACCCTTTCATCACTCTCCTACATGCGAACTGCACTACCAGCATAGGGCGTGCACTAGTTGCAACCTTTTGTGGCAGAGCGAGCCTGCCCAGCTTGCCTGCATACCTTTCTCTCGGGTTTCTGGACGGGCCCCGCGCACCACTCTGGCAACGCGCTGGGCCCAACAGCCTTAGGGTACACTGCACGGCCTCTTTCGGGGCCCAGTCAGCAATGGCTTCGGCCCACACGCGACGCCTTTTGAGTTCACGACCCACCGCGACTCCGCGAGTGAGCGCCACGACGCGCTGGCATGGACGAACCATTTGCTCAGCAAGTGAGTATGTATGGCAAGGTACTTGCTGAATTGTGCCCGGTTCTGGAGTGGGAGGCGGGGGGCAACGTGCAGCATGTAACGCTGACGTCGTTGTTGCGCAGAACGATCGCTATACGAAGTCCTTGGAGTTGACTCTCGTGCCAGTGCTGATGATATAAAGGCTGCTTTCCGAAGGCAGGTGCTGTCGGTGCACCCGGACGTGTCCAAATCGGTGAGTGTGGACGGTCGGTTCACGCGCAAGGTGCCCGTAACCAGCCACATGGGGCTTGAGTGCTTGATTAAAGTGTTAAGCGGCATGTGGCGCCTAGCTGTCGACTTCTTCACCCGCCTCCGGCTGTTGCTCTTGAGCAGGTTTTGCTGCATTTACGTCTTTTCGCCTAACAGTTCGAGGTCACCTCCATCAGACATGTTTACCTGTAATCAATCACAGTCACATGGTGCCGACACAGCTCACTTTCCAAGGCGCTTTTGCCGACGTCATGCGGTCGCGCCGCCCAGCTGGCGCCCTGCCCTTGCCTTGCCTACGTGCGATGTTGCCTTTGCGGGCCTCACCACCCCGTTCCGCTCTCCTCCTCTCCCCTCCCCTCCTTCTCCTCCCTGCAGATGGACGCCGAGGAGGACTTCAAGCAGCTCAAGTCCGCCTACGACACACTCATCGACGCGTCCTCCCGCGCCCACTACGACCAAGAGCTGCAGCTCAAGGAGCAGGAGGTGCGTGCCACGTGCCACGTGCAGCCCCGAGGACACAGCAGGGGAGCTCCCCTGGGACACAGCAGTCCTGCTGCTCCACCTGCCTCAGCCTCAGGGCGCACGTGGCCAGCCATGAGCGCTGCTGCCCTTGTGAGCAAATCGCCCTGTGCCCAGGGCACCTGAAGCTTCAAGTCATTGCGTTTAAGCTGTGGTCCCCTTCCTTCCACTGCTTCGCCACTGCTCCTGCCACAGCGGCGGCGGCACCAAGCGGCCTCCTCTGCGCGTGCCGGCAGCGGCCTGGGCGCGGCGTCACGGCACAGCCCCGGCTGGCGGCCACCGCCCGGGTCACGGCAGCAGGGCCTCAGCACCCGGCGGTCTCAGCAGCGCTCGGGGTGGGTGCCACCAAGCAGGGCGCGAGCGGGCAGGGTTGTAGTAGAGTGAGGTGTGGCACGTGTACGGCAGGCAGGCGGACCGGTGGTCGCAGCGCACCGCTGCATGGCCACACGCGCCGCACAGCCCGGTGCACGTCTTGAATGACAAGCCGCTCCCGCTTACGTCTGTCGAACACTACTTGATTGCCGCTCGTTTCTTCCTTTCGGTGCCCACCTCATCGCCGCCAGTATGCACAGCGCGGTCCCCAACTACCACCATCACGCCGCCAACGACGGCAGCAACAGCAGTGTCGGCGCCGACGACTATAACCCGGGCGCCGCCACCACCTCCGCGGCCGCCGCCGCCCGGGCAGCCGCCGCTGCTGCCGTGAAGCGCGCCATCAGCCCCAACGCTCCGCCTCACTGGAGTGTCTCTGCCAGCAATAGCAGCAGCAGCAGTAGCATATTCGGCGCTCAGGCGGCGGCGCAGCAGGCCGCCTCCGCGCCCCGCGCCAGCAGCGTCTGGTCCAGCGCTGCGCGCAGCCCCGGGGCCCACCGCCCTTCCACACCCAACTCAGGCGATGACTGGGGCGCTTTCGACAGCGCAGCCACAGCCCAACCCACCGCTGCAAACCACCACTCGACCGCAGCCCACCCCCGCCACTCCAGCCAGCAGCGCCGCACCCACACGCACACGCACTGGCACGGAGCGGCCGCCACTGCCACCGCGCCCGCATCCTCTTCCGTTGGCGCCGACGACTGGGGCGCCTACGCCGCCGTGTTCCGCAGCACCGCCACGGCGCGCAGCTCCGAGCCGCCCGCCGGCACCTCGTTCAGCTCCGACTGGTCGGTTGCGCAGGTCCCCGGGGACGACTGGAGCGCCCACGCCGCCGTGGCCACCAGCAGCCCCGCCGGCAGCCCCGCCGGCAGCCATGACGAGGGCGACGAGGCGCCGCCGGCAGCAGCAGCAGCGGCCGACACCGCGGCCCCTTCCCACGCCACGGCGGCATCGGAGGCCCCCGACAACGCGCCTGCCACCGGCTCTGCGGCTGCGGCGGCCGCCCCCTCCAGCCCCACCGCCAGCCTGTCGTCAGGGGACGACTGGGAGGTGTACTCGGACGTCGTCGCCGAGGTCATGGCGGCGGCGCAAGCCCAGCAGCAGCAGCAAGCCGCTGCTGCCCCGGCCCCGCCGCCACCACCGGTGTCCCCCCGGGGCGACGACTGGGCGCTGTACGGCACCATGGCCAGCCCACCGGCACAGCCCGCAGCCCAGGATGAACCGCATTGCGCCTCCAGCTCCGCTTCCACTGCCCCAACACCCCCTTCAACCCCGAGCGCCGCACCTCAGCCCACCGCCTCGTCTGGTGACGACTGGCTGCTCTACTCCGCCGTCACCTCCCCGCCCCCGGCCCCGCCTCCGGCCCCTGCACCGGAGCACTCTGCCCCCCACGGCCACGGCCACGATGGTGGTGGCGGCGCGGTCCAGCACGTGGTGGTGGTGGGGGGCGAGGACGCTCCTGTGTCGGCGGTGGACGCGGGCGTGGCGGCGCCGTGGATGTGGGGCGTGGTGGCGGGCAGCACCCGTGTGGAGGGGGCCGCGGGGTCCCGCGGTACGGGCAGCGCCGGGCGGCGGCGCTACAGTAGCTTTGAGGTGGAGGCTGAGGTGGAGCCGGTGGATGGTGGGGCGCCTAGCGCGGACCTGGGTGCGTTGTCTGCGGGAGCCGGCGGTGGCGATGGCGGTGGCGGTGGCGGTGGGGCGGCCGAGGCCTTGTCGGAGCAGCAGCAGCCTGATGCCACTGCTGCTGCTGCCGACGGGCAGGAAGGCCAGGTAGGGCGGGCGCAGCTTCACTGCAGTGCACTGCACCGCATGGAACGGCACGGCACGGCAAGGCACGAAGCTGCACGGCGGGCGCGGATACGCAGCTGCAGAGTTTAGGCGAGGTGAGCTCGGGTGGCTTGCAGCAGCCGAGCTGCATTGTAGGCACACAGGGTGGCATATTTATGGGCATCAGAGGTCGCGGTGCACCGCAGAACAAGCTTGACGAATCAGTAGATTGACTCCTTGGTGCACGCCTGCTGTCCCTCCACGCAGGCAGTGGCGCAGGCTGGGCCCCCGGCCGCCGCCGGTCTCCCGGCCGTCAGTGCTGGCGCCTGCGTGCCATCCACGCCCGCTGGTGCCCATGGCGTGGAGGTGGCGGCCGCAGAGGCCGTTGTCCCTGCCGACGCCGACAGCGAGCCACGTCCGGTCGCCAGTCGTCCCGAAGAGGGCGCAGATGCCAGTGCGACTGCAGCAGCCGCGGGCAGCTGTGGGGCGCCAAGTGCCGGCAGCGATGGCGGTAGGGCGGCGCCCAAGGCGGCCTCTCTGCGGGGGCCGTGGCGGCAGGAGGCCGCCGGGGAGTTGCACACCCCTGAGGCGGAAGGGGAGGGGGAGCGGGAGGGTTGCCAGCAGCAACCCCTGGCGGCGACCGGCCCGGACGAGGGCGACGGCGCCCAGGCCGCGCCCCCCGCCCCTCGGCATGCGGAGCAGTCCGCAGCCGTGGGCGACTCGGCAGGCGCTGGCGCCCCGGGCCATGCCGGGACCACGCAGCGCCCGTCGTGGCGTGCGGCAGGGGAGGCCTCGCAGAAGGAGCTGCAGGCCCCGGCACAGCCAGCAGGAGACGCAGCTGACGGGGTTGCGTATCGTAAGGCGGCCTGGCGGACGCTGGCGGCGGAGGTCGGGGGCAGCGCGCCAATGCCGGCCGCGGACGATGTGCGTGTGGCGGAGGTCCAGCTGCCTGTTGGTGGCTCCACAGTCCGGGAACAGTGCACCCATGCCGGTAGGGTGGAGGAGCGCTTCGCGCAGCTGGGCAGCACCCCACAGGCGCTTGGTCTGGCGCTGCAGGAGGGTGGCGGTGCCCCCGGCACCCCCGCCACCAGGTCCGCGACCAGCACCCCCGCAACGGGCAGCGGCCTCGAACCGGAGGCTGCAGGCGACGAGGGCTGGGCCCGCTTCACCAGCGTGCTGCGCTCCATGGGCAGCCTGGACGAGGAGGACGAGCAGCGGCCGGTGGGGGACGGCGGCAGGGCGGCGGAGGGGGAGGGCGGTGGCCGCCACAGCCCCGGGGACCACCACGGCCACGGCGGCTTTGCTGCGACACCCCAGGTGGCCTCGCCCGCAGCCCGCGCGGCCGCCTTTGCCGAGAGCGCCCTGGGCGCCCCCGGCGACGTGGTGACGGCCATCGTGGCCGCGGGGACGGGCGGGGGCCGCGCCTCGACCGCTGGCTGGCGGGCGCGCATCCTGCAGGAGCAGGAGCAGCAGCAGGACCACGAGCGGCATGGGGCGCTGGAGCCCGGCCTGCAGGAGGCGGAGCGGGAGGAGCCTGCGGCCTCGCAGCCCCGCGGTGTCGCAGCGGCAGCGGTTGCTGCGGCGGCTGCAGCGGCGGCGGAGGCCGCCGTGGCAGCAGCTGCAGCAGCTGCAGCGGCGGCGGCGGCGGCTGCAGCGGCGGCGGCCGCTCAGGGCTCGGGCGGCGTCTGGCCATCGCTACTGCGCAGCCCATCGCCCGGCAGCGAGGGGGGCACGCTGCGGGGCCCACCCTCGCATGTGGTGGGGCTGACGGCCAAGGCGCGGCGCCACAGAGCGGCGGTGCGCAGCCGGGTACGGGGCGTGGCGGCAGACCAGGGGCCGCGGCAGGAGGGGGAGGGGGCAGTGGGGCGAGCCAGCGAGTCAGCGGAGGCAGCGGCTGGAGGTGGGTCAGGGCAGGTGCAGCCGGGATGCGACTCTGGGGCGGTCGGGGCTTGGGCCCCAGCGACGGTTGATGTCACTCCGGGTGTGAACCGCAACACGGCCGGGCGCGCACGTGGTGTGTCGTTCATGGAGGCGGGGGACGGCGTGCCGCTGGCGCGCAG
The DNA here is from genome assembly GCA_036984285.1 of Chlamydomonas sp. KOR1. Classification (NCBI taxonomy): domain Eukaryota; kingdom Viridiplantae; phylum Chlorophyta; class Chlorophyceae; order Chlamydomonadales; family Chlamydomonadaceae; genus Chlamydomonas; species Chlamydomonas sp. KOR1. Next base: position 54,379 of record BQMZ01000377.1, on the reverse strand, counting down.
CCGCAGCCCCTACTTCCGCAGCCGCAGCCCCACCAAGGCGGCGAGGCCGTACTAGCCCACAGGGCGGCAGCGGGGTGGGGCCGGAAGGACGGGAGCCCAACGGGATCAAGGCAGGGTCTTGTGCGACCTGCTGGCTCTTGAAGTTTGGCTTAGTATGTTGCTGATGATGTCTGTGGTTGTTCGCCGTTTATAAGTACTGAGTTGATTTTGGAGAGGCGGATTTGTGATGGAGGAATTTTCTGTGATATTGCCTGGTGCCCGGCGCGTCGCTGCTGCAAGCCGTTGCTGTCCCCTGGCGCCAGGGGGCTGTCGCGGCTGTCCAGCGTGGCCTGGCGTTAGCGAGCGCAATGTATGTATCCACGGTTGCTGGCACCCTTGCCAAAGGAACCGCTGTTGAGGCCTTGCCTAACCCTCCTTCAGCTGCTTGTCAGAGGCAGACGTGGCGTGGCATGGTGCGGAGAGTGCAGCCGGTGTCCAACTGTATCGTACCGGTATTACGTTTGTTCGGCTTATGGTGAAAATCGTGTTAAAGACGCGGGTGTGATGCATGTGATGTGAACGTTAGTGATGTCATTGTTGCTGCTTGTATGTTTGGTGGTGGCTGGTGTCGTGGACCGCCCGCTGCCCACCCAGTGACGGCCGGGCCTGCCCCGTGCGGCGCTGTGGCGGTGCCTAGGGGAAGGGCGGACCGGGTCGCTTGCGGTTAGAGAACCCAGGGCGTCAGGCTGCTGGTACGGTGCGGGCGTCCAATTCTGTGTATTAGGGCCGTGCAACAGGCTGTCGGCCGGGGGTTGCTTGGCCGCATACTGATGATATGGCGCTTGGTTGCCGCCTGAGCTGAGCGTCCTGCGAGAAGATATGATTTTGATGAACCAAGTATGCAGAGCAGCAGAAGGGCCAGTGTGAAGTGGCAGTTCGGCGAAGCGCCACTGGGTCGGGGCAGGGGGTTAGAGCTCCTTCACTGGCTTACAAGGCGCACTATGTGACAGACTGTCAGTACATGCGCAGTGCAGGAGGGCAGACGTCCTCGGGTCGTTGAGCCCTCCTCGCAGCGGTTGCTGCTGGGCAGTGCCAGGCAGGGCACCACCTGTCCGCCCCGGCCCGCCGTTAACAGGTTAGTGTTCTCCTCCTGGAATAAAGTGATAGGGAGTACCGCTTGGATATGCCATCACCTACCTTCACAGCGCAGCCCTAGAAGCAGCTGAACATGTGAACTCAACACACAAAATGGACTCTTTTACGTTCAGCAGGGAGCGACAGGACACTTGCAAAGTCAAGATATGCCAAACTGAAAAGAGTTCAGCACGGGCATCCAGTGTACGACACAGGGAGTTATTGAATATGGGGTGTATTGTCGGTTGTACGGCAGGGGACGATTGGTCGGGGCCGGGCCCACTGACAGTGATTTGTACAACCCAGTAGTGGAGCTTTGTCCTCAAGCGAGTATTACAACGCCAAACAAACTAACACATCGCTTCTTATTATACAGTTTGTAACTGTAGCTGGGCAAGTGATGTATTGCTAGGGGGGACCCCACATGCTACGGTATCAGACCCCGTCGTTCAGGAGAGTCCCAGGTCTCCCCTGCTCACCACTATTGGCCTGCTGACACCCAGCGAGGTGCCATGTCAACCATACTGCGTGCTGCTGCTGCATGTGCAGATGGCTGTATATTTCATGTCACCTAAGTGCTTGGGGTTGATGGCCGGGTTGGATCTCTTGTGCGGGGCATGGCCGGCCTGAGCTGACAGTGGAACAGGCACACCGAGTGTCTCCCACTCGTCACACCTGACGAAAGCTACGTTTGACCAGCGCAGATAAACGGATACAACGTCAGGAAACGACATGAACTTTCCCAGAAAGAAACATCATATTCCAGCATAAATAAATTAAGGCACCGTAGGGGGCGGGTGCCGGGTGGGTAACCTTCACCACAGGATCGCCAGTGCTGCTGCCGTATGTGCCGCATCTGTCATGATCTGGGCTGCACAGTATGGTCGAAAAGGACCTTAATTTTAAAAAATTCGGGAGATACGGGGGTCTGTTCCCAAAGTACGGTCAAACGCGCTACAAATACGGTCGTGCCAGTTCAACCCACTGGAGCAAGGGAGGGCCCCTCCCGTGTGCTGCCAGACACCAGGGGAGCTCCCTGCAAGGCACCGCGGCCACTAAGCCATAAGTTCTTGAGGCATGAGAAGTGTATCGCACATCCGTATGCACTCGTTGTGATGTTGCTTGCTTGTGCCTGGTCCTCCTGGGACCTCCCTGGGACGCTCCTAGTGCGCGTGACACCGCCACGTGCCGTGCCAGGTCTGGACCGCATTCCGTATTCGTCTCATGTACGGCGGAAATTGGCCGTATTACATTCATGTAATTATTACGTATTTGTACGCGTACAACGTACTGTGCAGCCCAGGTGGTGATGATCAAGCCGTGGACATTGGATGAACTGCATGTGGCGTGCAAATGTCCTGCTTACAAATCTATCTGAACCGTTATGAGATTGAACCCCCGTACAAGAAGCGGGGTACTGGTATGCCTTCTATCCTGATGGAGGCGCCTGCCGATACTCCTTCTTCCTGCTTCCTTGACGAGATATGGCGTGTGAGGCATTGTGTCTTCCAGCTGCGTGCTCGACCAGCTGCGAGGCGTGACGCATGTGGGTAATGCCCATAATGGCAGGTAGTGGCGATAAGCCCCGCCCTCCCACTAGTTCACCCAGGCTTGCAGTATCACTCGTCCTTATGGCCCCCCTGGGTCTCGGGACATACCTCATTGAGGTATGTAGCTAGCTGTAACTAATTTCTAACAGGCCAGTGGGGAGCGGTGTACCTGGGTGTACCGTCGCCTGTTTCGGCGCCTGCCTGCTGGGGTTCTGGCGGTGCGTGTCCTTTGCGTGGTTGGAGGGTGGGTTGGGGGGGCTTTTGTCTTTACGTGGCCTTTCCCCTTTCCCCTTATCTTTTTTGGGTTTCCCTTGCCCTTGGTGTCTTTTGGACGTTTTTCACTTCCCCCTGTTCTGTGGTGTTTGGTTTCAGGTCCTCTCCTCCTCTAGGTGTTCCCTTCTTGCAGTTCGGGGTGCGCTGGGTTTGGACGTTGGTGGTTTTGGTGCTTGCTTGTGCTGGCCGGGCTTTGGCTTCCCGCTGGCCTGTCCTCTCCCGTCTCTTTACCTGTAAACCTTTCCACAGAAAAAAAAAACCGTACTCCAGACTCATTGTGCGAGTAGGTCTTACGGTGGGGCACGAAGTCATACGCCGGCAAACCTTGTTTCTAGCCCGCCTGTCCATGATGAGATCTATCCTTTTGGTATCGTATGCCATCTGGGTACTGCTTGTTCTTGCACGTGATGTCCCACCCAAGAAAGACCCTTCACCACCATGGGAGCTCCTGTTCACCACCCTCATCTGGAACCGTGGTTCCCTTGTAGAACCACATCCAGCGTGTCCGCCTAAACCCTGAAGACCTATGGTCGGCTTGAGCACTGAGCTGGGAGATTGAGCCAAAACCAGTCAAGACTTACGGTTCCGAGGTTTTACTTGAGCTGCATGTGAGCGGGAAGGGTACCATGGGTGCCATTTGTTCTGTGGGTGTGCGTCCACGGGAAGCTGCGTGGGGGCGGGGCCAGGCTGAGATATGGTGAAACTTGAGGCCCGTTCTAATTGCGGCCTACCAACCTGTTGGAGCTGTTTGGCTCCTAACCGTACAGCGAGAGGGGTGGGAAACCCCGTGTCCCTGATTGCCGGAGCCAGCCCTGCCCCGTTTTGGGACGAGGCTGCGCCCTGGAAGGGGGCCAAAACTGTAAATCCATACATACATACCATGTGGTCTTTGGATGTGCAGCTTACAACGGCCTTCAGTCCGGCAGTGGGCTCTGCTGTGCGCAGGGCTTCAGATCGTGGTGTGACACTTCCTGCCCTTGTGAGCTTGGACGTGTCCGTGTTGCTGTACGGCGGCCAGCCAGCGAAGCAACGCTACGGCACATGGTTATTACCGCGGTACTGGTAGGTCGTAGGTGTGGTCAGAACCAGTAAGGATCGTGTGGCCACACCCGCCACCGCCACCGCCCAAGCATCGCTTACTCCTTCTGCACGCAGAGGAGCATCTCAGGAGCAGCTCACTCCCAAGCGCAGCAGCACTCGCTCGAGAGATGGAGTGGCCACACGGCCCGATGCACGCCATAGCATGCCGGGCCCGACCCGTACAACACGACCACAATCCTTTCATCAGATGTCACATGGACCGCGAGCCACCAAACAAAGAGCGAGTGTTGCAGTGCAGATGTGTAAACGTTCATTGTTGGCTGGTGAACGACGATGGCTTTTTGGGAAACAAAGTCGAAATGGCCCACACTCATTCAGCCGTTGCCCACTCCACACTCTGCGAACTGTTCACCCTGTCTGTGCGCATGACGGCCTGCCTAGCACCCGCCGACGCGTCCGTACAGCAAGCCCCGCAAGTTGCTTGGTGCTACATTCAGAACTCAACCGCACTGGTTCTCCACGCAGCATCCTCAGTGTGCAGTACCATGTGACACCGATCGCTACCATGGGACAGCTGTAGCACCCCCGGTACTCCATGGACACGGCGTTTTGCAGCGCACGTCCCCAGCTGGCAGCCACCACCTTGTCAAAATAATGGTCAGGGCCGCTGCCGCAAGCCTGCAGCCGGACACCGACGGCTTGCGATGCCGTTGGCCTCCCGCGCTTACTTGTCACCGCATAAGAGCTTTGGCATACAAGTGATGCCACGTCATGCACCACAACAGCATCGTGCTTCACAGCAGGTTTGCGGGCCACGCCAGCGAGGGCCTCAACATGCTTCAGTGCAGTCCAAGCATTGTAAACGGAGTACAATACACAATATGAGCATAGTGCATACACCTTCGCCTACTAGTCAGCAACTAAAGCAGCAGCAGGAACACCGACCGTGCTGGCTGTGCCTACCCCATGCATCATTTCCGCGTACCCCATGCATCATGCTTCATGCACCGTTTCATGCATTTTCGGGCCTTTGCTTATGATCAATGTCCAGCTTTTATTCCGCATCCGATGTGCTGGCTCCGGCGAGCAACCGGTTCGTTGGACGGTGGGGCCAGCGGCCTCCCCCCCCCTGCGTCAGCGTGCCCCGCCCAGGTTAGAGGGGCCGTGCGGCCCGTAGGCCCCCGCCAGCGCGGAGTGCGTGCGCAGGGAGGCGGGGCTGTGGCCGTCGGCGGGGGAGCCGCCGCCCTGGGCCTGCTGCTGCTGCTGCTGCGGGGGTCGCAGGCTGCTGTTGAAATTGGCGTTGACTGGGATGGCACGGATGGAAGCGTTAAGGGCCGACGCCGGCGCGGCAGGGTTGGTGACGGAGGTGTAGGGCGCCAGCGGGGGCAGCTGGCGGCGGCCCAGGGTGCCGTTGAGCCCCGCCCCACCGGCGCTGCCACTCGCCGCGATGAGGCTGCCGGCCGGCCGCGGCGAGGGCGGCGCAGATGCGGCTGAGGCCAGGGGGGCGGCCAGCACCTGGCGGTAGGGCGACGCGGGGCTGCCGCTGCGCGTGTCGGACGCCGCGCCTTGAGAGCGGCGGCCGGTGGCGTTGTGGCGGTCGCCGCTGTTGAGGTGCGGGGAGGCGGCGCCGTCCGCGGGCACGAAGGCGCTGTTGGGGTAGGTCTTGTAGCCCTGAGGCCCGCCGGTACCGGCCCCCGCAGCCTGGGGCAGGCCGCCGTGCTGAGGCGTGTAGGCGGGGGCGGCGCCCGCCACTGCCACTCCTGTCGTATACGGCAAAGGCGGCACACCGTTCCCTACGGGCCCCTCAGCCGCTGCGTACGCGCGTGCGTGCCCCTGCCCTTGCTGGTAGAGCTGCGGGTGGGGCCCAGTGGCGCTGTGCGTGGGGTACAGCGGGTAGTCGGTCTGCAGCGAGGGGTTGGTGCCCAGGGCGGCCGGCACGAGGGGGTGGAAGCCGCCGTCCAGGATGGCGGACTGCGGGGCGGGGCAAGGGGGTGAAGTAAGGGGATGGGCAAAGTGCATTGGGTGGACGAGCAACACGATGGCGTTCAGCATACTGCGGTGGATCGCACGCGTGGCTTGGGCTGTTTCACGGCCGTCTGCATGACTGCATTGCTGGCCTGCCCCTGGTGGTCCGCAGCCCACCTTTCCCCCCGGGTAGGCCGGACCCATGAGCGGCGAGCCGTCGAGGTGCGTGCGCAGCGTGGAGGCCACGCGCAGGTTCATTTGCGCCATGTCGCCCGCTTTGAAGGTGTTGACCACCGTTTGCTTGATCTGGGGAGGTGTTAAAAAGACAGACGCGGTCTGTAAGTCGAACAGGTGGATGGAGAGCCGTAACAAGTAGGGGCGCATACCCACAACCCGTAACGAAGAGTCCCAAGTCGAGCCCAGCGATGAAGAATCTGACCGCGTGGAAAGCGAAACGGGACAAGGTAGCACGATGCGGGTGTAAGACATGAGGCAAGGAGGCCGGGCTGCCATGCAAGTGTGGGCCATTAAATGTAACCTATGGACAGGAGGGGAAGCGAGGAAGGGAAAGGCAACGACGACACACCGGCACGTATGACCAGATTCCGCGACCAGCAAGGAGGATGCTTGAGGAGGCTGGGCCGCGGGGAGGGAGGGGGTGGGGCGGGGCCTGAGAGGCTCCCCCATCCCGCGGCAGCGGTGACGGAGGCACCACAGGACCCACGAGGGGGCATCCGGCGCCTCCGCACGCCCGGGTGGGCAGTGTGTGCGTGCCCACGGAGCTGCAGGCGCCTCATGCACGGTCCGCGAGCAGGCTTGCAGTGAGCGCAGCACGGACATAAGCCATGAACCCATGAAGTCAACGGTCTTGCGCTTCACGTAAAGTTGCGGGCTGTAGAACAACTGGTCAGCGCGTTGCTGCTTCAGCTGGTGCCGGAAGTGGCCCTGCCCACTAACGGTAGACATGAGCACCGCCACCTCAACTTAGTTGGGCAGGTCAGTGATAACACACTGCAGCCGGCGTATTCGGCCATTGAAGTTGTTGCGTTTGGAAGCAGTAGTATCGGCTATAATGCGTCAACGGGAGGCGGGAAGGGGAAGATGCGAAGGGGGTGGATGAGGGGAGCCGTTGGACTGCAGGGATGTAGTCCGTCAGGGACGAAGGGTACAGCTTGTAAACCTCATAACACTCGACCCCGTTGCCGTTCCCTGTCCCCCACCTGCCGCTTCCTGGCCCTCCTGTACGCGAACACGCCCAGCGCCAGCAGTGCCGCCGCGCCCAGGCCTGCGCCCAACGCGATGCCCACGTACAGCCCCGTGTTGCTCTTGGGCGGGGCCGCGCCGGCCGACGGGGCACGACCAGGCGGTGGCTGCCCGGTGCCGGACGGCGAGGCACAGGTGGCGCCGGCGGAAGAGCAGATAAGCGCTGCAGGGCCGAGGGAAGGCCAGCGGGGTAAGGTTAAGGATCAGCCTGCAAGGACGTGTACCTGTTAGGCGTAGAGCATGTGGATGCATGCCCTTGCACAGCCCACCCCGCGCACACATTGACGGCTGAGAGCGACCCACCCGCCCCCCCACCCGCGCCCCCCACCCACCGGTGTTGATGGTCGCCTCCGCCATGCGCGCCTGCAGCGCCGCACCCTTGTGGTCCGCCGCCACGCGCTGCATGGCCATGACCAGCGGCAGGCCGAACAGGCTGGTGCTCATGACCTGGGGAGGTGGTCGGGGGATAGGGTAGGTGCAGGGCGGGGTCGTCCGGGCGGTAAGGGGGTACGCCAGGGGGTACGCCATGCCAGTCACATGGACGTTCCGAGGTGAGCTACCACAGTGCTGCTACGCCGCTTGCCGACGCGTCCCTGTCCATGCTCGCCCTCACCGTCACGATCCTGTTGTACAGGCTGCTCTGCGCCACCCATCCCAGCCGCGTGGCGTTGAGCAGCAGCTCCGTGACGTTGTACGGCGCCAGCGCGGAGGGGGCGGCGGCGGCGGCGGCGGCGGCGGCGGCTGCCTGCGCCTCCGCCTGCAGCGACCGCAGCTGCGTGTTCACCTCCGCCAGGACCTGGGGCCGGCAGGGGGGCACGGGTCAGGTGCAGAGGGATCTAGAGACGATGTGCGCCACCCCGATAGCATTCCAGCTGTGGCTGGCCATATGCAGGAAGGCCAAAGGAACCTACGGCTGGAGACAGCACTCTGTACACAGCCGAGCAACGGCCTTGAGCTGCCACCCCTGCCTGTCCAGGGCCACCACAGCGTGCGAGATGACCAGGGCCCGGCCAGGCCGCACGGCCCACAGCACCTCCCTAGGCCGGCCGCACCTCCGCCACCAGGCTGTACAGGTTGACCATCTCGCCGTTGCCCGAGTACACGTACAGCTCGCGGCGGGCGCGGAAGGCGGTGCGGCGGCCGCCGTCACCTCCGTCGCCGCCCCGCGCGTCGTCGCAGCCATCTGCCGCCGCCGCAGCAGGGCCCCCGATCAGCCCTGACGAGTCCACCCCCGCGATGTCTTCAGGTGCGAATGCAGCCGGCAGCAGCGCTGGCAGACTCACCACCCCGTGCGAGAACAGAGCGTGCGCCAACCGTTGCTGCAGCTGCTCCCAGCGCCTGTGGTGGCCATGGGCGCCCAAGGCGTCGAGTAGCAGCGCAGACGCGGTCCCCTCAGCCTGCCCCTGCACTGGCCGCTGCCCCTGCACCGGTCCCTGCTCCTCCCCGTCCCCATGCAGCCCCTCCTGCGCTCGCCGCCGCCTGCCCAGCTGTGTGACTCCCGCCACGCTGCCCGCGCCGCCGGCCAGCAGGGTGGCCTGGTTGGGCTGCGGAGGGACAGCGGGTGGCGAAGGGTGGTGCCAGGCATCAAGTGCATGCGTAGGGGTCGAGCATGAACAGCCGCAGCGCAAGGCGCTCCTTGCGGGCCCCGGCGGCAGTGTGGCAGCGACACTCACCAGCGGCTGCGGGACTGTTGCATTGGCTGCCCCGCTGGTGTCCAGCCCGGTGCTGTTGAAGGCGCAGGCGGCGCGGAGCACACCGAAGATGGCGGTCAGCACCGACTGGCTGGACAGGTCCAGGCGGCTGGGGCCGTGGGTGGGTGGGTGGGTAGGGGAAGGTGCGACCGTGAAACGTCGATTCGCTCATATGCGGTGACCGTAAACTACAGCCATCACCCAGGCCAGCCAGGGCGCTTGTCGCCCTGCACATGGGGCACTAACCCAAGTGCTCCATGTGCACACGCCATACACGAATGGCGCACCTGTTGGGCGCCGTGAGCACCTGCTGCGCCGCCGCATACGTGACCAGCGTGACGGTGAGGATGTGCGCGTTCTCGTGGCTGTCCATGCCATAGGCGTAGTAGCACGAGGGGGCGAACAGCGCCCTGCAAGGGTTGGGCCGGTGCAGTGCGGTACAGTGAGGCAGTTGCGGTGCAGACAACCCGTGGCAAGCGCGGAGGGTGGAATGGGAAGACCCAATGCTAGCAGCATGGCTCCCGTTCGTAGTCCCCGCGGCTGCATGCAACCTGTCCGCCACCCCACCTGGCCGCATAAAACAGGCCAGTGAGTTGCGCGTTGGCCGCCACCACGGCGGGCGTGAGCGGGTGGCTCAGGTTGAACGCGTTAGCTTGCACAGCATTGCGCGGGGGAGGCACCGACGACGCTCCGGAGGGGCCGATGCCTGCGGTGCTGTTGGGGCCGCTGCCGCCGGGGCTGCCGCTGCCGCTGCCGCCAGCCGCCAGCAGCGACGCGCCGTCGCCCGGCAGCAGCGCCTGCTCGTACGCCGCCAGGCTGAGTCCCATGGCGGAGAAGGCGGCCTCCTGCTGCGCCCGGCTCACGGTCAGCAGCGATTGCGTGGCCTGCAGAGTGTACAGGCCCTGGGGAGGAGGAGGCGAGGGGCAGACGGGCGGGGAGGCGGAAGGCGAGCGGTGTTAGGGCAACCAATTCAGCGCCCAAAAATCGTGCACTGGTCAGACCACTACAGCGGCTGTGCGTCCCTGTCCAAGCACGTGGCGGTGGTAGTCACGAGGGACATGCCTTCGCCTTGCGTAACCAACTCCTCGCTGGCGTACACTGTGGTAGTTTGCGCCGAGAACGCACAGCTCGTGCTGCAGCTGGTGACTTGCCGTTTCTTGGCACCCTGGCTCCCTGCCCTTTGCCGGCCCCTGGCTCACCCACCTGCGCCAGCATAGCCACGGGCGACACGCTGACCCGCCCGCCCGCGGGCCCCAGGTTGGACACCGACAGGTTGAGCGCCAGCCCCGTCAGCGCGTCCGTGCAGGCGCGGTAGGGCGACACCGCCACGGCGCCCAGCCCCTTGGCGCCCAGCGTGAACTGCCCGGCGCTGTCGCCCGAGAAGCCGGTGGTGAATGAGGTGTAGGCGGGCGCCCACAGGTCGCTGGCCTGGCCCGAGCAGCCCCGCAGCGGCCCCACCACGTGCGCCACGCCCGCCGCGGGCGTGCTCCCCGCCGGCGGCTCCAGCCCCAGCGCCGCGTGCACTGCCGCAACGTCCACGGCCGCCTTGCTGATGCGCTCCGGCAGCGCGTCCAGCACGTAGGTGGCCAACGCGGCAGGGTCCGAGTCCACCAGGCTGCCCATGCGCCCCGCCGCGTCCGCCTGCACCGCCGCCAGCCGTGCCATCGTGATGAGCGCGTTGAGCGGGTTGAGGCCCATGGCCACGCCGCGCAGCTCCGCCAGCGCCACCCGCTTCAGCCCATCCGCAAAGTCCGCGAAGCCGGACGCCACTAGCGCCGTGGCGTTGACCGCCGCGTCGGGCACCGCTACGCCGCCGGCCTGCGCCGCCGCCAGCAGCACGCCGCGCAGGAAGTCGGTGCTGTTGAGGCCGTCCTGCTGCGCCGCCACACCCTGCATCACGGCCGGCGCGCTGCTGCCGGAGGAGGCGGGGGGCCCGGGGCTGGGCGATGGGCTGCTGCCGCCGCCGGTGCTGCCGGCCGCTGTCAGCGCCAGGAGCTGCTCCACGCCTGCCGCCGCCACCAGGCGCGTGTAGCGGGCGGCATCACCCGCGCCCAGCGGTGCCCCGCCTGAGGCGCGGGACTTGGCCGCGGCCAGCAGGGCGCCGCCCAACGCCACCACCGCGCCCACCTGCGCCTCGGCCGCTAGCAGCGCCACCGCCAGGCTGCGGGTGTCGCGGCTGGCGCTGGACAGCAGGGCCAGCGGCTGCACGGTGAGCGGGTCGAACGCGAGCTGCGACGGCTGGAGGCCAAGCGCGGCGTACAGCGCTGAGACAGAGGCGCGGAAGAGCGTGGCGTTGTCTGCCAGCTGGCTGTTGCCATAGCTGGCAGGGGGAGGCGGCAGGGGCGGGGAGGGGCTAGGGGGCGGTCGTGGTGAGCTGGGCGGTATGCTTGGCGAGGGAGGAAGCGGCGATCGATAGGAAGCGTTGCCAAGCGGCGTGGCGGGCGCGGGTGGTACAGTTGGTGCGGGGTCCGTGATTCCACCCGAGTCAGAGATGCTAGGGCTCAAGGGAGCCGGAGAGGGCTGGGGGCTGCCCTCCGTTGTTGACTGTGCCAGACGCCGTAGCCCTGCAGGCGATGCCTCCAGCAATGCGGCCACGCTGCTGGAATTCCCCAGCTCCAGGTAGGCCAGAGCGCTGAGGGCCATGGTGCCTACTGCGGCGGTGGTCGTGCCGCGGGGCACACCCGTGGTCAAGGGCAGCGCTAGCGGCAGCCCTGTGAAGCCATCCTGGCATGATTCGGACGGCTGCAGGTCAGCCTGCGGCATGAAGGCATGTTGCAGGAGCCACCAGGGTATGTTCTCATGTGCATGTTCCGTTCGCATTGAAAGTACATGGCATACGCAGCGTGCTCACCCGTGCACCAGGTGTGACCCCACTGCGTCAACCCCTTCCCAAGACCCGCACCACGACGCTGCCGGCCTCCGTGCCTGCCACTTTGCACGAGGAGCAGTGTGCAATCAGTACCATACCCTGTAGATGGAAGAAGCACCGTTGGGAAAGGAAGCGAAGAATTTGCCGCTGGCGTCGGTGCTGACGACTGCCACTGCGCGTCCATCGACCAGGTTTGACAGCACCACCTGCACGGTAATGTCCGTGTGTCAGTGTGGCTCAGGCGAGTGGCATGTCGTGAGTAGGGCACTCACACATGTGTGGGGCCCATTTACCTGACAGCTGCGCAGCGGACCCGTCAGACGCGCGTATCCACCAACATTTTCTAGACCTGTCAAGAGCCAAATATTACAGTGGTCCAGTAACAGCGGTTGTGAAGACGGCAAGTCGGTCAGCGAAATGTCCCCATGGCCGCAAGCAGCAGACAAAAAGCCTTTCCTCGCACGACTCACCTTGCGCACTGCATACTGTAAGCAGGCATATCAGGGCTGCTGTTGAAAGGAGCCCTGCCAGAACGCTTCTCCTTCCTGTCATCCTGACGCGCAGAGGTTGCAATGCTCCATTGTACCCCTATATAATGCATGTAATATTGCTTGGTTGACTAGGTATTATCGGGATTGGGGCTGTGTTTGGTAGTCACATAATGTAATAACAGCGCCGCGTCTGGGCTTTTTGACTTCTGGGTTGAATAGCGCCTCAAGTAGCAAATTGCTTAATAATAAGTAGTGGTGACCTTAGTGGCAGTTTCTGTGTCCGCCTGTATGACGTTCGGGCTCGTCCAAGTCGCGCCGTTGACACGTGCGGGTGCATTTGGATTGGGACAAGTTCGCTACTCCAGTGTATGAAAGCTGTCGTCGTCTTGCATGCATGAAGTATAACGCAGCTGCAAATGCACGCTGTTCAGGGCTGCGGCTTCATAGGACCAGGTAGTACCCTACGGCCCCAGGCCGTGCCCCTGAACGCCCTTGGCTGCAACGAAGTACGGTGGCACCGGTACAAACTGATACAAGGCGGTCTCCATCATACCAGCACGTGGCAGACTGAGTTTCTGGCAGCGATATCTGTCCAGATATGTCCCAGCACGGGTTACCCTCCTGCCCACCGGGAGACAAGAGAGGTAGGGAGCTAGGGACACCAGAATGGACACATGAAGAAAACGATTCTGCCAGCCATCCGCTCCCGTGTCATAAGCCGCTCCCTTTCCGGTAGGGCGGCGCGCGGGGCTGGCAATGGGGGGCGCCTGGGGTAGCGGCACGGGTAGCGGGGTGCACGAGAAGGGGTGCACTGTCTCGGCTGGTACACACACAGGTCAGCAGGTGGGGCCACACATGTTCCACCAGCAACGTTCAGGGCATGCTGAATCTGGCATTAAAACACGGTGCAATTGCAACTATGAAGGTCTAAGGCGGAGTCTTCCCCTGGAGGTCCCAGGGAGATAGACCAGGCGCCGGCAAGCCAACATGAAAATGAGTGCATACGCATAAGCGCCACATTTTTCTTTTTTATGCCTTGAGAACCTGTGGCTTAGAGGCCGCAATGCCTTGCAGGGTGCTCCTCTGGTGTCTGGCAGCCCACTGGGGGACCTCCCTTGCTTCAATGTTGGGGCCCATGCAAGGGGGATGGACTGGCAGAACCACATTTTTAGCGTCTTTGACCGTATTCTGGAAACAGAACCCCGTGCTTCCCGTAATGTCGATTAAATACGTTCCTTTCCTAGTGGGCCTGTAATTGTAACTGTACTGACCAACATCAATCCAATAGCGTAACCAATGTTTGCTGGGAATCAGGTGCAGTCACCCAGCCCGCGTGCCATACAAACAGACCAGGGTTGACGACTGACCCGAGCGTGGCACACGGGCCCAGCAGTCCACCGGCCCCCCTCCCACCCCCCGCCCCCCTTGCCCCGTACGTGGTCAGGGGATGTGCGTACAGCTGAGAACCCTTGCGTGAGGGTGCGACCTCTGTGTGCGTCAGTGCGGATGTACTGCTGTGTAGGGAGTCAAGGAGAAAAGTTAAGAAAAACTGGCTTAGCACGCAGAGCTCGCCACACTGCTGGCGGGAGCTCAGTGGGACGTGCAGCACCCGCAGGGAAGCCATCCCCCTTGCGCCCTTGGGGTAACCGCAAAGCGGCAAAGTGGAAACAGTCGCCCTTGGGGTGGTTGGCACGATCCGCAACGACCTGGGCCCACCTCGTGAGCTCAGCGTCCCAGCCTCCACCACCTCGCTGTCTCGTGGCTGCATCGCATAGTCAAGATGCGCCGGCCGCATAAGGCTGGCCGTCCCCGTAACCACCCCCCCATCCGCCGAAACCCCTCAACCATTCCCCCTTGCCACCCACGGTAGTAGTCGCGTACAAACGCCCGGCCCACTTAACAGGACGCCGGGTCATGCCCGCGTACCGGTGACCCTGTCATGTTATTAGGGAATCCCCTCAGATTGTGGCTGAACCAATCATCAGGCGTGGTATGTACCAGTCTAATACCAAAGCCGTGACGGCAGGTGACGGCGTGATATGTTTCCCCTCCTGGGCAGACGGTTTCCGTTTGGCCCCCCTTCTTTACCCCTATCCCTGGTCACCGGTTGGCTCGGGGGGCTGGCGTCACACGACCAGGTCACAGTACGGCCTGGTGATTGGCTGCGCATGCAACCCGGGGCCCCATGTCATGCACCGTATCTGGCAAACGGCTATAGAGCCAAACAGCACCTGCTGTGCTGTAAAGCACAGCAAGAAGGCGATGCGTTTTGAGGTTCCAAACAGAAGCTGCCACATCCAATTCTGCCGCCCATTCTCCTTACAAAGCTTCAAGTCTGAACCGGGTCTACATCACATGCATAGGACTTGATCATGACAGGCGACCACATAAGCCATGATACGTTCTTTCCTGATGCGTCTCTGGAGGATACTCAGCGACGTCTTTCCGGAGCCCGGCGCGCTTTGGACGGAGACATAGCAACGGATCGCCTTCGTGGCTGGCTATGCACCAGCGGTGCTCAAAGCATGGAGGCCTTTATTGCTGTCAACAACTTTCCAGCAGATGCCGCATGCGCGCTGTGGGTTTCGTTGCGCCAACCCCCAGCAACGCCAGAGCCTGCCTCGGGCGCCGAACAGCGGCTGGCCGTGGCGACAACAGTCCTGTCACGCCTTGCAATTCATCTTGATAAAGCGCTAAGTCAAGCCGGGAACGAGGCTGCTGCTGTAAACCAAGCATTGCAAAGCCTTGGTGACCAGGTGTGTAGCGGTCACCAACGTCTCCTCGGGCTACACAGTGCGGGAGGAGATCAAGGGCCAAATGCCACAGTGGCAGGACACATAACGTGTGCGCTCCAACTGTGCAGGGGCCCGGCGACAAGGCGGAGCAAGGGGATGACGGCGTGCTGGGGGGGCAGCACGAGCCTGCCACGTGGCGGTGCGCCCGCGAGGCCGCCAAGCTGACCGCCTTCCTGTCCGCCCACCTGCTGCTGGGAGCCCTGGGCGGGACACGTGACACGGTAGGTGCTACACAGCCCTACCAGGACCACTCTGTCCATCCCCAGCCTGCTTTCATGGCGGGCTTTGATGCAAGCTGCCAGTTCTGTGGCGGCGGTACGCGTGCGGTGGGTCAGCAAGTGGGAGCGAGAGGCTGCTGGCAAACATGCATGGCCGTGGTCGTTTTGAATGCACTGAAGCATGCACCGTCACTCCCAACGTGGGATGTGGTGAGCCACAATACAAGCGTGCGCCTGTGGCCGGCTACTTGACCCCAGGTGGAGGAGCAACCTGACAGCAGTGAGGATCTAAGCGGAAGTGGTCGCGGTCCAGGCCGGGGCACAGGGCTTGGCGGCGAGGGCCGGGGCGGACCGGCGGGTGGCAGGGGCAGGGGCAGGTCGAGGGGCCGAGCGGTGCCGGGCCGGGCGGCCGGCGGCGGGGAGGCGGCACGTGCGAGCGCTCCAGGGCCGCTTGTGGCGCTGCTGGGCAGCGCGGCGTGGGCTGGCGCGCTGCAGGTGGCGACGGCCTGCACGGAACAAGTGGGCCGGGCTGTGTGGCACCCGGACAGCCTCGGCCTGCAGCAGGCGGGCGGGGGAGAGGGCACCAGAGCAGGCGTGCTGGCCGGCCTAGGGCGGGGCCTGACCTTCAGCAGCGCCCGCGAGGCGCGCGCCGTGTCGCACCTGCTGGCAGGCGTGCTGGAGGCCTGGGCGCCGCGGCTGCCCGCCAGGCCGCCAGCCGCAGTGCGGGCGGCGGTGGCGGCCATGCGCGGCCACCTGGCAGGTGTGCAATCGTGTCGGGCAGTCCGCAGGGCCGTGCCGCCTTCCAGCGAGGCAGGCCATGGCGCATCAAGCTGCTTCCTGGCAACGATGCGCTGCCCCCCTCGGCGTCTCACTCGGCCACACTGCCCCTCGACCTGCCACTGCCCTTTGCCACTGCGCCCCCTTCCCACCGCCCTCACCAACCGCAGGCCTGCTGTGCAGCGTGGCCTCCCACGGCGGCCTCAGCCTGCAGCGGGGGGAGCTGCCGTGCCGCCACGCCTGCTCCGACATGCCCGCAGACGCGGATGGCGCAGAAGTGTCCCCGACAGGCCCGCCCTCCCCTCCTGGCGCCTCCTGCTGCCCCTCCTTCGAGGCGCTGCTGACACAGCTGGCGCAGGCAGCCGCGGCGTCAGCGCCGGGCGGGGCTGGCGCCAAGGGCCGTGCTGCGGCTGCCTCGGCGGCAGGGGCCGCGCCCTGTGCGGCTGCGGCCGCCTCCTCCAACGTGACGGCGGTGTTGGTGGAGGCGCTGCTGCTGGCGTTCGACAGGGACCCGGGAGGGGGGCCGCTGGGGGCGGCGGTGCTGCAGCGCGTGCTGCGGGTGGCGGAGCGGGAGTTGGGAGGGGAGGGGCGGGGGCAGGGCGGCGGGGGTGCGGCGGGGGCCGAGGCACGCACGGGCACCAAGCACACAGTTTCTGGGATGAAGCGGACCAGGAGCGGGTCAGCGGCGGCAGGGCAGGGGGGTCGCGGGCGGGGCTCGGCGGCAGCAGCGGCGGGCTCCACAGAGGGCACGACGGTGGGCGGCTGCGGCGTGCTGGCAGACATGTCGCTGCAGGCGGTGTGCGGGGCGGCGGCGGAGTTGCGGGCACCGGCCGTGGCAGCAGCGGTGCTGCAGGTGCGTGCGCTGTGTGGGAATTGGTAGCGGCAACAAGGCAGTCGTTCTGGGAGAGGGAGCTCGGAGGCAGCCGCTACACACGGTTGCCGCATAAGGCATAACATCACGTACGCTGCGGCCACGTGTGTAACTGTCGGCTGCAATGCGCAAGACTCGCCTTCCTGGCGGTATCATGAAGTGGCAAGCGTACGCAAGACCGGAAGACACAGCGACTGGGCCGTCTCTTTGCCACGTGTTGCCCAACCCCGTGTGCAATTCTTACTTCGCACGAGCAACAGACCAGGGGGCACTGGGCTGTGCCATGCCTTTTCCTATCCCTGCAGGTCCTGCTGCCCCGCTACACCGCTGTGCCGGCGGCCGGCCGCAAGGCGCTGGTGGACCTGGGCGCGGTGGCGGGGGCGGTGGGGAAGGGCATGGGCCAGCAGGGCCAGGCAACGGGGGCGGTGGCGGGGGCGGCCCCGGGAGCGGGCGCAGGCGGTGTGGATGGTGCCCCAAACCATGGGGGCTGCCTAGCCATCGGGCTTGCGGTGCTAGCGGAAGGTGCGTCAGGCGGCCACGAGGGAGCGGCAGCAGCCCTCGGCACACGGCGACAGCATCAACGCAATGTACCTCCATACCGCAGGGAATGCAAACAATGGTTCGCCATGCTGACAAGCCAGTAACTGTTCTGCCTGCTCCGCCTCTGTCCAGGCTGCTGCGACGGCGACGCCCACACGCGGACCCGCGCCCTGGCCGCCGTGGCCGCCTGCATGCCTGGCCTGGCGGCGCTAATGGCCCTAGAGGCGGCGCCAGCCGGCGAGGCGGCCGGCGGGCAAGGGGACGCCCACACCCCGTGCGTCGGGCAGCTCACGCCTGGCGTTGCTCGGGGGCTGCTGGCCTCACTGGTGCTGCCGGTGCTGCGGACAAGGTGGGCCGGTGCCCAGGTGGCTGAGGCAGCCACGGCCAGGGGCGCCGTGTGTGCCTGCAGGCAGCCCACGTTTGGCCAGCGTCCTGCGCCGGTATCCCCACCACGGCCTTGTTCAGCGTCCTTAGCTTGTTGACCGTAAAGGCACAGGAGTGGGCCCATCTGCAAGTTCCAGGTGTGCAGCCAACTCTACCTCCACTGTCCACAATCCTACCCCCCAACCCCACGTGTGCTGGCTCCCGCCTCCCTGCTCCCAGGCTGCTGGACCGCGTGCGGGCGGTGCGGTGGCGGGCGCTGCAGCTGCTGCTGGAGCTGCTGGCGGCGGGGCCGGCGCCACAGGAGCAGGACACTCGCGGGACGCCAGGCGGTCCGGGGCTGCCGGCCACGAGCACGTCTGGCAGCTGTGCGCCCCTCGTGGCGGCACGGCGGGAGGCGGCCGAGGCCACCGCCCGGTGCTGCCTGGGCGAAGTGTGCGCGCTGCTGGAAGCGCCGCACAGCTCTCCGCTGCACGCAGACCCGGCAACCGCCAAGGTGGGATGTAGCCTTTGCTTGTGCTCTGCATCTTGGCATAAATGCAATTGTGTGCAACTTATTTTGCGATAGAGGCACTAACGGCATACCTGCTTCGTGTGCGTGCGCCCGTGCCTCTTCGCACGCAGCTGCTGCAGCAAGCGGTGTACGGCATTGCCACCGCGCTGCCCCCCGCCGCCTACCTGCGCCTTCTGCTGCCGCCGCCGCTGCCGGAGCACAGCTCGCAGCGGACAGCTGGCGTGCCACTGCCGCCCAGCCTCAGCCCTGCAACGCGACGGCGCCTGGCCGAGGGCGTGGTGCTTCCCCCCGCGCAGCACGGCTCCGGACCCTGCCCCCGCGCCGTGCAGTCCGTGTATGACGCGGTGCTGGCGGCACTGGGGCCACGCGCGCCGTGGGACGGCACGGCGCAGGGGGACGGGGAGGGGGAGGGCCACGAGACGGTGCTGGCAGCTGTTGGTGCGGCGCTGGGCGGCACGGAGCTGCACGGCGTGCTGTGGCGGCGGGCGTTCCAGGAGCTGTGCGCCGTACTGTCAGAGACGGATGTAGTGGCGGAGGAGGGAAAGGAGGGGGATGGGGCAGTGCTGAGCGAGCAGCAGCAGCGGCAGCAGCTTGGGGTCCAATCCAAGGGGCTTGCAGAGGGTCAGGAGGCGGTCCTTGGGCTGGCGACCCACCTGAGACGTCTAGGCGGTGCCTTCCGAGGTGAGGGGAAAGTACTGGGAAGTGGTCTGAGACAGGCGGGGACAAGTGCCCTATCATGCTTCTGCCACTGCTGGGGCCTTGCCTAAGATGCTGCCAGCGCAGCCCGTGGACCCTGTCTTGCATCGGAGGATTGTGCGAGGGTCCGCTACTCCGCTTACATGTGCAACCCACGCTGCTTGCATGCTCCCCTGGGCTTCCCGCAGTCCTCCTCTGCCTACAGCGCTACGCACCGCCAGAACGACCACCTCCAGCTGGCGGCCAGCAGGACGCTGAGCCGGGGCCGGGCAGCCGCGCCCCGCAACCAGGCAAAGGCAAGGGCGTTGCGGTGCGAGGCGCGAAGCCCAGCCGCGCCCCCAGGACACCTGCCTCTGCCCACTCATCAACGGCGGCTATCGCCCCTCTGGGTGGGCTAGGTGTGCGCGACGACGAGGCGGACAGGGGCGTGTGCTGCGAGGTGGCGGTGGTGCTGGACGCCCTGTCGTTGTGCCTGCGCGCCGCACAGCCCCTGCAGGGGCAGCCAGCAGGGCCAGGCGCGACGCAGGGCGCTGACACGGCCCAGCGCGCTGACCACGCCGAGCCCCCGACGCCCAGCGCTGCCGCAGTGCGGGGCAGTGCCCGCGATGCCCTATGCCTGGGGCTGCGGCTTCTGGCGGCGGCGCTGCCGGGGCCGGGTGGCGGGGGGCCGCAGGCGGGGCCAGAGGGCGCGCCCTCAGGGGGCGCTAGGCGGCCCGACTCTGCTCCCCGGCTGGCGCTGACCGGCCCCTTCGCCGCCCCCGACTCCGGCGCCGCCTGCCGCCTGCTGCTGTCGTACCTGGACCGCGCGGCGCCGGCGCTGCAGCGGCACGGGGGCCTGGCGGCGGTGGACGCGGCGTACCAGGTGGGCGAGGCCGCGAGGGGAGAGGGTGGAGGGCGAGGGCCGGGGGTGGGGCGAGTCGGGGAAAGGCGGGTATGCAGCTATGCACCCCGCAGCGGGTGCGTTGGCCAGCAGGCTGCCGCTCACAGTGCCACGATGTACAAGTTGACAGTCCAGTGCAGGTGTTGTCTAGGTTGTCACGCTACATGCTTTGCGCGTGCACATGCGGCTTTGCGGAGGGTTTACAGCAATCCAATTACGGAATCTAAGACCACATGGCCCCTTGCGCAGGCCATGTCCGGCTGCCCCGGAAGTGGGCCCATCATGCACCGCCACCTGCGGGCGCTGCGGGCCCAGCTGCAGCGCCACGGCCACGGCCCCAGCCGCCGCCCAGTGCCGGAACGGGAGAGCCAGGCGCCGCACCCGCGGTGCTCGCCACAGCCCGCTGCCTTCACGCTATCTGCTCTCCCGTCCCTGGGCCACGCAGACCCCGTGTGCTGCTACCTGCTGCTGCTGCAGCACATCGTCCGCCTGTTTGAGCACCAGCGGACGGACCTGCTGCGGCGCCTGCAGCGCCGCCCAGCGGACAGTGGCCGGCGCCACAGCGGGGGGAGCGGGTTAGCCGTGGCCGCTTCCGGGCAGGGTGGGGCACCGGAGGACCAGCTGGGCGCGGAAGTAGCTGCCAGGGGTGGGCCCGGCCGCAGCTCACGCACCGACCAGCAGACAAGCGGTGGCGGCGGCGACGGCAACGGCGGCGGGAGCGGTGGCCGTGGCGTTGGCGGCGGCGGCGGCGATTATATGGAGTCGGAGGAAGAGGCGCAGGGTGCGGCCTCGGTGGCGCAGCGGCTGACGGAGGAGCTGCTAGCAGCGGCGGTGCCCGCCAGCCACCTGCCGGTGGTGCTGGGGCTGCTGGGGCCGCTGGGGCCGCTGGGGCAGCAGAAAGCACAGCAAGGAGGCCAGGGACAGGGTCACGGCACACGCAGCTGTGGACCGTACCACACGCGTGTGCGTGTGCTGGCCCTGCGCGCCCTCGGCTCCCTGCTGGCGCTGTCGCGCCCCCTCGCCGAGCGCCACGGAGCCCTGGTGGCGGCGTTGCTGGGGGCGGCGGCGCAGCAGCAGCCTACTGGGGCCACTCTGTGCGAGGCATGGGGTGCGGGAGCTGTGCAGCAGGAAGGGAGCGCGAGCCTGCCGGCAGCTGCGGCCCTTCCGCCTGCCCCGCTGGTGTGCGAGGCCGCGGGCGTGGCGTGCCGCATGGTGCTGGCGGACCCCAACCGCCACAGGGCGCTCCTGGGGCGGCTGGAGGGCACCGTGCTGGCGGCGGTGGAGCCCCTCCTGGAGCAGCACGCAGAGGAAGGGGCGTGGGGCGGCCGGCCGGCCTGCGAGGCCCAGCGGGAGCGCTCGGCCGCTGTGCTCCCCGTCCTGGTGCGCAGCCTGTGCCTGCTGCTGGCGTCGGGGCGGCTGCAGTGGTCGCCGTCCACGCTGCGGGCCATGGCCGCGTGCCTTCTGGCGCCCGAGGCCATGCAACAGCAGGTGCGGGGAGCGGAGCCCTGGACCTATGCATACGGTTTCGAACCCGTGAGCAGTAGATGCACCGCTAGTCATGTAGGCATCGCACACAACATAGCTTGCTGTTCCCCCGTGCCCAGGTCGCCGTGCCGGTGTTGGCACTCCTTGGCCGCATGGGTGCGGCCCCGCGCACGGCCGAGGCATGCTGGGCGGCGGCCGCCCCCATGACAGCTGCACCCACAGGGGGCGGGATACGGGGCGGCCGCCGCGCCGCCGTCGTCCTGGGCCTGCTGCACAACTGCCCCGCTCGCCACCGCTGCCGCCTGGTGGAGGCCGTGCTGCTGGGGCAGGAGCCGGGGACCGCAGCCGCCGGCCCCGTGGACACCGGTGGTTGGGCTCCCGGGTCGGCCGCGCTGCTGGGCCCGGAAGACCTCCGCTGCGACGACTTCGTGCTGCCCGCCGTGCAGGCAGTGCAGGCGCTGTGGGCCGCGGGACCGGGGGCGGGGGCGGGGGCGAGGCCGGGGATGCGAGGTAGTACGGCGGGCAGCGACGGTGGGCTTCGAGAGGGCAGCGCGGAAGCCAAGGCGCCGGCCAATGTGGAAGAGGAGGGGGCCAGCGCTGCGGCCGCTGCGCTGTTGCTGCTGCGCCGCATGACGCCCACACCCCGCGCACTGTCCGCCTTGCTGCCGCAGATGCAGGTGGGTCCAAGCGCGCCCAGTACTTCACGGGTTGATGCTATGTAGCGTTTGAGCCAAATGCTCGAGGTGCCCTCCTTTGTTTGCGTATAGAACAGGGACGCTTCGTCATGTTGCTGTTTCAGTCGCCACGATGGTTCTCGCCTCCGGCCGCGCAGGGTGCCCTGCGCGACCCCTGGGCTGTTGACGCCCTGACGGCGCCACGGGGCGACACGGACAGCGCCGGGGGCAGGGCCGGCAAGCGCGCCGGGGCTGTGGCCGCGAGCGGGGCCAGTCCCGACAGCACGCTGCAGGTGCTGTCGGACTTCGTGGCCAGGTACCGGGCGCCGGGCGGCACAGCACGGGGGGCTGGGGGGCCCAGGGACGAGGACGCCACACATGCAGAGGGCGGAGCGGCGCAGGCGGACGTGCGCCTAAGCGGGGTGGACGTGGGCCCGGGGGACTCTGCCAGTCGTGGCGGCGCTGCTGCGGTGGCGCGACGACTGCAGGAGGCGCTGGGGCAGCTGCAAGCCCGGGCGGCGGCGCAGGCGGCGGGGCAGCAGGTACGAGGTCCGTTGTGCCAAAGGCGGTGTAAGCACATAAAATGGTAGCTTGCTGCTTGATGAAACAATCTAGGACAGACATGGATGTCGTGAGCATAAGAAGTGAAGCGCAGCACACATGCTTGGCCACGGCAGGGCGTAGAGGCAAAGGAGCTCTGACGGACGTGCTGACCCCTGTGTCCATTATTCGCAGACACGTGCGGTGCGTCCTGCGGGCCGTATGGTCCCCGGCGGCGCCTCCCGCTGTGACCCGCAGCCGCTGCGGTCGTACGAGCAGGCCGTACACGCCTTCGTACAGCCCCAGCAGGCAGCCCCGGGGGCGCGTGCAACAAGCAATGCACGTTCCAGCGCTGGCGGCGGGCACTCTGGAGCACCCCCAGCTGGCGGCCTTGACGTGGCGGAGCAGCACAGCAGGCGGCCGCCGGCCAAGGGAGTGGGTCAGCAGGCAGGCAGCATGCATAACACCGTTCGGGCCACATTCACCCGGCGCGGTGCACTGGGAAGCTCAGCCGGAGGAGAGGGAGCACCGGCCGCTGTGGCATTGGCTGAGCACGCGGGAGCAGGCAACCCTAGGCCCGCAGGCGCTGGCCCCTCGCGACACAGCCTTCCCGTAGTGCTGCTGCCCAGCCGCAGCGCTCGCAGGCACGGCGCCAGCAGCCCGCCGGCAGCAGCGGGGCCAGGGGGCCACGGAGCGGCAGGCATGGTTCAGCGTGCTGCTGCTGGCAACGAAGCCGGCGATGAGGGGGCCGTGCAGCGGGGCGCCGCAGGTTCCGCTGGGGCTGCAAGCTCGGGGCAGCGCGCCAAGCCACCCCCTGGGGCCGCCCAGCCGCAGGGCAAGCGGCCCAGGCGACGGTGACACAGTGTGGCCCCCCTAGGTGACCCTGAGGTATGGATGTCAGGGCATCGGAAACGTGTGCATAGGGGTAGCCAAACTCAGGACGGCTAGGGCACAGGAATCTACGCGCTCGTGCCACATTCGATACGCCAGGGTCGGACGGCCACGCGTCGGTGTCAGACCCTGCAGGGCCTCGCTATGGGCATTCCAAAGATAGCGCCCATGTTTTTCCGGGATGTATGCTAAATATCGCCCTGCATCGCGTTTAAGATGCCTTCGCGGCACGTCGGCGCCACGCGGTGGTCGGGCGACTTTGTCCACGTGGCCCACTACTATGCTGGATGCGTGCCTTAAGGAGGCCTTTCATAACAGGTTTACTGCAAACTAATAGCTTGAAATGTACATGTATGCAAGTTCTTTAGAGCTGGCAATGCTGATGGCTATGCACTACGTCCGCCATACTAGCTAACCCCGTAGTGTCTTCACTCGACTGTTGAAAAGGACCAGTTTGCACCATCCATACAAAAGCTTAAGCTTGGAGATTGGAACATGTAACACATTTGGGCCCACAATGCGCGCGAGCGCGTTCGAGTCGTACAGGCGAACGCAGATATGTACGATTCTGGACTTTCAGGCATGAAGGAGTATTATTACCGCACTGAGTCCTTAGCGCACCAGCTGGTACGTTGACTAAGTAGCTATGACGCGCTTCACAAAGGATAGCGGCTCCCTGTGCGCCAAACGTCGTCGCTCTTGTTCGTGTCTCTTACTGTTAGGTGTCGTGATGCTTTTTGACCTGCACGCACACATGAATGGCCCGGGTAGTACCTGCCTCGACCACAGTCGGCCGCTGCAACAGAGCAGGGGGTGGTTCCCATCGGTCGCTGCAGAAATTCAAGTGGACTTGATTGCATCCTTCTTGAAAAGCTCAAGAGCAAAGGATATTTTCCGCAGCGATGACAGCTGTCGAAGTCTTGAGCAGGCGCTCAGTTTCATCGCGGGCGTTTCCTCCTCCTCCCAATTTCTTTCTCCCGGTTCCGGACAATGCACAGTGATACATGGCCTACACAGCCATCTTGCACTAGCGGTACAAGCTGGCTTATCCTTAAACTGCACTGCGTTAGTGGTAAACTCCTATGGGAACGACCAGCTGGTTTCGAGTATACCCAGCTTGGCACGATCAGCGCAGCAGATCGCTCAACGACTGCTTAATATGGGATGTGACATCGGCGGCTGGGGCCAGCCCTACGGCGAGGAGCGCAGGCTGTTGTTCAGGATTGCTGGCGCCGAGCTGGTGGCCAACGCCACCTCCGGCCCTCCGCCCCCCGCCCCTTCACCCAGTGCTCCAGTGTCAGCCATCATTGGAAGCCTGCTCAACGTCAACGTCTCGCTGGCCAACGTGAGGAACCTGCCTGACGGCGGTGTGCTCCGAGGCCGCCCGGTCATAAGGTGGAACGGCACAACTGCGTCCTCCATCTGTGGTGAGTTGACATTTGTGTACCCTGAGCACAAGAAGTGGGAGCGAGGGCCTCTAAGCTTGACAGGTAGGCTGTGCGCTGTTCGTGAGGTGTGCCCAAGCAACCCTAAACCCCGGCATACGTGTCTTCCCTGCCTCCCTGCTGCCTCCCTGCTGCCTCCTGCCTCAGATGACGGCTTTGGCGACATGCACGCCGCTGCCGTGTGCAAGATGCTGGGCTACCCGGGTGGCGGCTTGGCGTTCAGCGACGCACCCTTCGGCTTTGAGCCCACGCAGCCCGCCCTTGCGAGCCTCAACTGCTCTGCGGGGCAGGGACCGGAGGGCTGCCTCGCCTACAGTATCACCGATGGCACCTGCATTCCACAGGTGTGTACGCAGCAGGAAAGCCTTATGCACCAACCCAGCTGCAAGACCCTTGCCCCGCCTTGTTGCCAGAGACTACATTTTACGAGAACGAGAATCGTGCTACAACCTTGCAAGCCGTGTGCGATGCGTGCAGGAGTCTGTCGGCGTCGTGTGCTACCCAGCTGTAAACGAAACTGGTGGGTTACCGCGTGAGGGGAATGTTTCCGGCCAGTAGGAACGGTCTTCAGGTGTGCTGCTGCAAGGGATGGGAGGTTGGCCCTGGGCCGTATCACTTGCGTGCCGTTGGCAAACCGGTAACTGCATTGCTACGCCCTGGCACATTCTCCGTACCTTACAGGGTACTGCGCCTCTGTGGCCAGCGCCATCGCCTCCTTCCCGCCCGTTGGCGACTGTGGGCAGCTGCTGGCGGCGGGGGCCGCGGTGTCCGCCGTCCTTCGCAACTGGTTCCCCGGCAAGCCGCTCGACTATGCCTTCTTCTCGGCGTCCTCCCTGCCCTGCTTCGGGAGCTACGTGGCCCCCCTGCTGTTCAACTGGCTGGACGCATGGCAGGCGGCCGTGCGGGGGAACAACTGCACGCTGCTGCCCTTTGCGTGGATGGAGGATCTGCGGCGGCAGACCAACAGCAGCTGCCCCGCCGCCCTGGCCACGTGGCGCTCCAAGCACGGCTCCCTTGAGGAGCCGCGCTACATGGTGCTCCGTCGTATGGATTCTTGGCAGAGGTGCGGGGGCCCCACTGCATGGCCGTCGTCCAAGCTCGACTTCCTATGGCGCCCCAACACGTCGACGCCAAATGCGACGGCTGCAGCTTTGAATGCAGCTTCCTTGTTGGACAGCAATGTGTTTCTGCCTCGACGGCTGTCCAATGATAAGTTGATATCTGGCGTTCTGAACAGCTTCAGCAGGAGGTGGGGCATCAGGTACCAGTCCAACAGCAGCGCGCCAGCGACAGCCGCTGACCCGCTAGCCAACCTCACGATCAAACCCACTTGTGCTGTAATGACAAGGGGCGCGCCAGGCTGGAACCTGTACAATGCCATTCGGAATACATACAGCTCCACGTGGGGGCAGCGCGCCCTGATGCCCGATGACGTGCTGGCCGGGTGCACGGCGGGCAAGGTGAGCTGGACGAGGGGGAAAGGGACAGCCCGCCCGGCAAGCACGCGGGCTTTGCCGAAAGGCAAGCTGACGCTTCCTGCCACCCTTGCACCTTGACGTTTGTGGCATGTCGCCGGCGCTGTCCATAGTTTTGCAAGGGACCGTGCACGTTGTACCTCTTCCTTTACGGCTGCCGCATCATTCATGTCTGGTGCGTGGCTGCACGAGACTGGTCCCTGCGGTCGCAACACGTGTGCGTTCTTCCCCTCCCCTCCGGCCTGATGGCTGTCCCCAGGGCCGCTTCGCGCTGTCCAGCGTGACGCTGCGCGGCCTGGCTGACCAGCCAAGTCCCGCTCACGAGGTTGTGCCACAACTGCTGGGTGCCTTTGAGGACCCCATGGACAGCGCCGACACGCCACGCCTGCCGGTGGAGAACTTGGGCATGCTGGACCTTGCGGGTGCGTTTTGGGGGTATAGGGGCGGGCGGCGGAGGGGCCAGGCTGGGGCGGCTATTTCAGCATGTGTTAATGCGTGGGGTTGGGGTGCGCTGTGCCTAGGCCAGTATGTTAGCTGCGGGTCGTTGCAGCAATGGCCGCCGGGTGCTTTCCCAGTGCCCCCACTGTGCTCCATACGCGTGCGCCAACCAGTTCTGCTGAGGTCGTACTGTCCGAGACTCAGGCGCTTGGACTGGACGGTGCTGTGATTGCAGGTAACACGCTTACGGGCTCCATCCCGGCCATCACCAGCCCCGTGCTGTACCTCGACCTCTCCAACAACATGCTGGACGCCAACCTGACTGCGTCGCTGCAAGCCCTGCCGGCCGACGCCTTCAGCGCCACGCTGGTGCTGGACCTCAGCGGGAACAAGCTGTTCGGGGCCCTGCCGCCCGCCGCCACTGGACCGCGTTCCGGCCTCCCCAACGCGTGGCGCAATCTGCTGGCCTCGGCAGTGCGAGTCGACCTTTCAGGTGGGCACGGGACATTGCCTGGATGTACACATGCATATGGCCTGGAAGGTCAGTCGATACGATCTGCTGAGACGACATGGCTTGCATGGCCAAAGCCTGCTGTCTTACCCTTCTTAGCTCTGTGGCGCTCCTCCCTCGCAGCCAACGCGCTGACGGGCCCGCTGCCGCCGTCGTGGTCCTCGCTGCTGGACGAGATGGACCTGCTGCTGCACAACAACACGGGGCTGCGGGGCCGCGTGCCCGAGGAGTGGCTGGCGGTGGTGAAGAAGGCCGACTGGTTCAGCAAGGGGCGCATGCTGGACGTGACAGGCTGCTCGGGGCTGGACGTCTGGACGTATCACGAAGCCAACGCCTACGGGGTGCTGAGGGTGGGTGGAGGTCCAGGCTGCGTAAGAGCACGTGGCTTGCACCAGTGCGCAAGTCGCGGGCCAGTGCACGCGCCACACATTCGCCTGGAGGGGGAGGGCTGGACTTTGGCAGGGTTTTGAGCTGCCTGCCGTGTCCTCCTCCCACAGATGCGGGGCACGCCGCTCAAGGTGCGGATGCGGCAGGACGCGGGGGACGAGCCGTGGGCGCTCATTGTGGACCGCGTGGCCCGCCGCCACATGGACTTCAACCAGGTGGGTGGAAGGACGTGGGGTTGGGTTAGTGCCACGCGGAGGTCTTTGGCACCTTGGTGCGTGTGGGTGATGCTGGGTGGTGCTGATGTATCGAATGGGCCTGACCAAATTCCGCCAGAGGGGCTCAAACGGCACTCCTTTTCCTCAGGCTCCACGGGAAGTCCCTCGCATTCAGCGCCTCAGCTGCTGGGTGCCAGCGCACCAGACGCCTTGAAAGGGCGTTCACACGCGTTTGCGTCAAGTCAGCAACCCTCCGCCCCCTCACGAGTTGCTGCCCACCGCCTTGGCTTCACGCTGCACAGTCCCGTGTAGCCAAGGTGCACTGTTCGGGGGTATACGGTGTAGTTGCGTCTCGGGGCTATATTCCCATGCGGCGTGATGGCTACTGTTGATGTCGTGACGTGTACCGCACCTGGTCAACACCTCTTGCAGGTCGACTACGTGAAGAAGAAGACCGTCAGCGACGTGTTCATTAACACGCAGGACAAGGTGGACCCCGAGGACGTCATGTCCATATGCGCAGCGATAGAGGGAGTGCGGCGCAGCCGTGGGAAGGATCCGGCGCCCGCCAGGGCCGCAGCCTGGCCGCGCGAGCTGGACCATGTGCAAGTGCACGACAACTATAAGCAGTGGCAGCCCGACCCTACCCTGTGGTGCTACGGCGGCTGGCAGGCCAGGGTGAGGATGCCTGTCGTACTCCGCAGGGCTGCTCACCCGCGTCCCACAGTGCTTGACAGGCTGGACAGCATTTGCAACTTTGCATCCTAGCCAGCGTGCTAAGAGTCGTTGCGCCCTTCCCCGCCCAGGGCCGTGTTGCGGCCAAGGTGTGGATCCCCGCGCTGGTCATCTTCGTGCTGGCGGTGCTGCTGCCCCTGCCCCTGCACCGTTTGCGCCTGCGCGTCATTGCCCGCAATAGGGCCCGCGCCGCCATGGCCGTGGCCACCATGCAGCGCCAGAAGCAGATCAAGGGCGTGGAAGCGTACGGTGAAGAGGAGGGCGGCGTGCAGCTGCCGCGGTCGTTTTGGGGTGCCACGTGGGCCTACACCACGCGGGCCTGGGCCTGGCTAGAACCCGTGCTGGAGGTGGTGGAGCCGCGCTTGTGCGTGGTCATCTACTGGACGGACGTCGTGTCGGACTTTGTGTTCGTGACCGGCTACAAGGGCTGGAGCCGCCAGCCCGCGCCGGCCATCACCGTGCTGTTCATCATCCTGGGCAACATGGTGCGGGGGCCGCGGGGCCGGGCGCCACGACACAGCGGAGCGCGTGCTCTTTCGCTGGCCTTCGAACACAACGCTAGCAATGTGTATCATCGTACGTACAGCGTGCACCACATGCAGGTCGCCTGATGCCCATGGTCACGCTGTCGTGTGACCGCTAACGACGTGCTTGCTGGCTCCTCCACCCCGCTGACAGCCATCCCCCGGGCCCCGTCCCCCAGACATTCCTGTGGATCCTGCACATCATGGTGCACCGCAAGGACCTGGGCCGCGCTGGCTGGTCCCGGACCACCTGCGTGTTGGTGGGGCTGGCCACGGCGCCCCTGGGCATCGCGTTCGAGCTGGTGTGGAACGCCTTCCTGGCCGTGGTCACCTTCGCCACCATCGTGCCGGCGTGCAGCAACCACTGCTCCGGCGTCAACGCACACAGCGACGTGCTAAGCCGCGTCACGCGCAAATGGCACCCGCTGCTCAAGTACGACGGCAATGCACGCCTCTTTGAGATGTCGGTAGGTTCAGGTTCAGGCCCTGGATGACAATATGGTTTCCAGTGATGCCTTATGGCTCGGACGACAACCCGGCACTTTGGGCTGTTCGTACCGGCTTTTGTAACAGATGCATGATCACTCGTGAGCGCAGGCTAGTTCCGCCGCTTACTTACTCTCTTGGCTCTTCCTCTCCTGACGCCTCTTTCCCCTGCGGCCGCAGATGCTCATGGAGCCCCTCACCGAGTCGCTGCCCCAGGCCATCGTACAGACCACCTGCTACATTGTGGGCCGCCAGGCGGGCATCGTCATCTTGACCGACATCTACCTCTTCAGCTCTATCCTGGGCGCTATCTCCATCAGCAAAAGCATGCTGATCATCGCCTGGCGGGTTTTCTGGGCCGGGAGCTGGACGGACGTGAGTGGGGCAGCGAGCTGCTGCAGGGTGCAGTCAGGTTGCGATGACGCACACTTCGCATACCGCTGTGCACATGCCAGTACAGGCCTGCAAGTCTTCCTCCTTGCTGCACGGATTGAGGCATGGCCGACCGCCCCGTAAGCTGAATCACCTGCCCACCTTCTCCCCATGGCCGCCAACAGGTCATGTGCGTGCGGGATGTGGAGCGGGGCGCCTTCGTACGCAACGAGGGCAGGGCGCCTGCGCCCGGCAAGGCCGGGGACATTGGTGGCGCCGACCCACAGCCACCTCCCCCGCCTCCCCCGCCGTCCACCGTGGCGATGGTCGCGGGGCCGTTTGTGCCTCCAGCCCCTGAGGCCAGCCCCTCCAAGCTCCGCTCGCTCCTCGCCCTACGCCCCACCGGATGCCTTAAGCCCTGCGGCCGCCCTTCCGCCGACGGCGCCTCCACGTCTGCCGGCAGCGCCGATGACGTGCTGGTGCGTGTGTCGGTGCAGCAGTCAGACCAGGTCGACACGCAGAACCCGGTGTACGGCAGGTACGACGCCGTTCACGGCAGCCAACCGCCGATGCCTTCGTGGCCTTATAACACTCCGCCGCCACCGCCCACCTTTGATCAAGTCCCGCCGCCACCACCGCTCCTTGCCGTCTTGGCGCACTTCCCAGAACAGGGGCAGCAACAACAGCAGCAGCAGCAGCAGCAGCAGAAGGATGAACACGGCGTATCGAGCCCGTTGGCAAGCAGCTTCGTGCCGCCGCCTGCCCCAGCCTTCATTATGGGGTCAGGAAGGTTTACTTAGCTGGGCGTGGACTGTAATGTCGCCAACTACGCATGAGGTGCATATAACTGTCATTCATTGATTATGTACACATTGAACTCGGTTCGGCTGCCTTGGTTGGTGTTTGAGGCTGTTTTGCCGGTATGCGTATGCAAGCAAGTATGAACCACTGTGACATGTTGCTCTGCTTGCGCCGATCTTGATGGGCAACCTGGGCCTCATGTGCTGTCCTGTGGTGACTGTGCGCGATGCATTTTCTTGATACTGCCGCCAAGTGTCCGGAGGCAACCTAGCTAGGAGGCTGCGGCTTCAACTCTTGTAGGTTGAACTGACGCTTTGCATGCAAAGAGCTCTGGCCGTATGGCAATAAGAGGAGGCAGCGGGACAGCAGGTGAGGGGAACCTGTCGGCCCTGTCGGCCGGGGCGTGCCGGTACCAGCCCTGCAGCGCCCTGTTTGCTGGTTGGGACGAGGCTGGGCTCTGGAACGGGACCAAATAAAGTGTTGAAGAACACTTACTGTGTCACTATGGGTTGCAGTTGGAACCCGAGCTAGAGACTGCTTGCTTGACCGAGTCCACCGACCATAATTCGTTCACGGTGGCTGCAGAAAGCCATACATGACGCAGTCAGCGCAGCCTCGAGTACCATGATGGATACTATCCAGAAACGAGTGGTTGGCAAACCCACGCAGCTTGGTGGTAGAGGAGGTGTGGCTACGCAGCTGCCCCCCTGGACGTCTGAGTACGTGTTGGGGAGATAGATGGGGACACGCCTCACACGCAGCCACAGCATCGTGTCAAAACTCAGGTAAATTACCATAGGTTACATCCTATGCACCTAAGAACTTTAAGCCAGGGGAGAGTACAGAATACAGGGCCAGGGTGTAGGCATGCTGAGTCCATGTACACCTGAGACCTTCGGGGCAGAACATCCCCTCCCCTGAGGGCGCTGTATGTGCAGCCAAGTACGCACACCCCAACGCACCGAACTAGGTCATTGGAAGGGCCACATGGCAATACACCTCCTCACTAAACGGGATGGACACCACGCAACAACGGCTACAACTATCCAGCAGGCAAGGCAGGCGGGGAGTCAGCGTTCGGTGGGCCACCACACGTCCGCCGGGCCCCGACGCAAGGAAATAGTGCGTCTCCGGTACCGAGTCCCACGCGCGCGGGGGAATTCCCAACGACACAAACGATTGCAATCGCGCTCAAATGTCAACCAACACCTCGGCCGAGACACGAGTGAGCACTGACCAATCCTCACGGCTCCCCTGATTCAAGCGCTCCGAGCCAGGATGCCCCCCTTGGTCGAACCAGCTCCCTAGGGGTGCAATCGTCTCGCAATCCGGCGCACAGCGTCAAGGGTGCCAGTTTGCCAGTCTGAAAAGCCCTGTGATCGAAAAAGAAGCTATACTCGTTAAAAGACCGTTGGTGCCACCGGCCACGTGCTCCAGCGCCAAGACCGCTGCCCCGGGCCGCCACGGTTCCCACTGGTGGTGCAAACTTACAAACGATCTCTGTCATAATGTATGGCCGCACAAGGGTACGCCGGTGCGCATTCTCACGTACAGCACTCCGGCAAGGTAATGGTACAGCACCTTGCACGGCCTGACAGGGCTAGGGCTCCGCAGATGCCGCGCCGCACGTGCGCCCTGCTAGTGTGCAGCGCAACATCCCCAACAGCCTGCATGTCAGTGTACCCTGGCTCATCCCAAGCGCCCTCAAGGCTTCATGGCTTCTTGTGGCTATTTCCTGCCTTCTTTTCCTGGTCTTTCGCGTCACCACCCTTTGCCTGTTGTCCCCCCTGCGCCCCCTCCCCGTGCTCGTCCGTCCAGTCGTCCTGCTCCACCTCCTCCTCTCCCCCCTCCCCGTCGCTGTCGCCCCCCTCCCGGAACATGGCCTCCACGTCCACCTCCGCCTCAACCACCGCCCCGTCCCACTCGTCGCTTTCTGGGTTGTTGCGCACGGGGCCGTGGTCGGTGCGCGACGCGGCAGCATAAATGACGCGTCCGATCACGTTGGTGAAGGGGATGTGGCCGTAGCTGCGGCTGTCGATCACCTCGCCGTCCTCGGGCCGCAGGTTGGAGTTGTCCGCCAGCACCCAGCAGTGCCCCATGGGTATGAAGAACGGGGGCTCGCCGGGCGCAGACGAAACCATCTCCATGCCCTCCACCGCAGCAACACGCCGCACCTGCAGCGCCACGGCCACACAGCGGGTGGGTCAAACGTGTTTCCGTGCAAGAGTGTGCAATGAAGAGGATGAATGATTCGAGCCCTGCACGAAAGTTGCTGTGCCGCGCTGTTCCACAACGACATGTACGGAATGCCAGAGCAACAGGGCAGCAGTACAACAGGGCAGATCATCATTCCGCCAAAGTGCTGTCCTGGTGGGAGCAGTTGCGGCGAGACAACCCCGCCCCCAGCAACACAGCGTCAGCACCAGCGGTCCCAGCCACCGACGTGACACCTGCCTGCTTCGCCCTGCCAGCCCATGCCTCCAAACTTTGCTGGCCTGAACCTGTCTCATGTGCATCATGCCCGCATCGTGCACCGCATTTGCCACACCCACGCCCACGAGCCGCACCATGACGTGCGTGTCGTCGTCGGGCTGCGCCAGGGGCGAGTGAAAGGCCACCACGTCGCCCACCAGCACGCTGCGGGTCGAGGGACGCCGCAGCAGCCGCACAACCAGACGCTCGCTGGCGGCGGGGTCCTAGGTACGCGTGGGGGCGCAGGGTTGAGGGGGCCGGGGGGAGGGGGGTTTGGGCTGCAAACGGTGAGGGCGTACACACGTGTGCAGGTGTAGGTGCCAGGCCAGAAACAGTGCAGGTACCGACATATGATCAAAAGGAGGTTTGACCTAAACCCAAAAAAAGACCATGTGGATGCGTCAGGGTAAGTGGGAAGCGATCAAAGATAGGTCAACCCCGCTGTACACACACACAGCGCCAGGGACTCCTGAACGTTGCCAAGCGCTACCTTTGCTCCCTTTTTGTTCAGCGTCGGACACATGGCGGGCCCCGTGATGTACATGTGCTGCGTGAGGGGCTGCTCGTACACCTCGAGCGCACGGCGGTACGCTGTTGCGAGCGTGCCCCCCGGGGCGTGCGGCTTGACGCCATGGCGCGAGGCGGAGGCGGAGGAGGGCACAGCTGACGCGCCCAGGCCCTTGGGCGGCAGGCCCGCCGGTGCGTCTGCCCGGAAGGCCACCTGCAGGAACTCCTCCGCCGCGTCCCACAGCTTCAGCACGCGGTACCTAACGGGGGGCAGGCACGCCAGGCCCCACCAGCTCCGGGATTCAGGCCGCAGTGGCGATAGGCATGCCAAGTGCCGTTCATGTGGAACACTGTTTCGAGTGCGTCGTAAAGCGCCGTCGAGCCCAACTGCTGTGCGTGCTCCCCACGTGGCACGGCTCTCACCTATCGGTCTGTGGAAAGGGACTATGCAAGGAGATCGCAACGGGTACACACCTTCCCGCAGCAAGGCCTTTTAACCTGCTGGTCATGATAGCTGGGTGCACCTCAGCGGTAATATCCGCGCGATGGCGAGCTGCTCCTTGCCAGCACCCCTAATGTCCACTACAAAAGACTTTCCAACGATTCCACCAACATAATATAATTGAAATTGATTCGGCAGCTGCAATGTAAGCGTAGGCTGCAGACGTGTAGGTGTTGCAGCCGTGGTCACAGCAGACTGCAGAATGCCCCAGGATATAACAACTCACACATCGCAGGTTTGAAACGTGAGTTTGTACATTTCCACAAAGCGTTGTCAGGGACATCGTTTTCGCCAGCGACCAATGGGACAGAATGCTGCTCACAAGTCCTTTTTTTGTCCCTTTGCCATAGCTTCACTTGCTACGGCACATATAGCTGCTTTACCATAACACCTTCAAGCAACAACCGTGGTCATTCAGTTGTGTACTCATAACCCGCCTCGGGCCTCTACTCTGCAGCAGTTTCAGGCGGCGGAGAAGCATTTCAATTACAGCCAACATATGATGGTCATTAGTAGCTTTAGGGTGCGCCGCAAATGAGGGGATGGCGTGTGCCCGCGGCAGGGTGCCCCCGCGCTGGGTTTATCGATGCCGGGGCGCTGCAGGGTCCTTGCGCTGCCCCGCCACGGCCCTGCAGACGCAGTGCACGACGACAGGCGCTTGGTACTCAACAGATTTGCGCACCTCCGCTCAGAGCGCGCGGACATGAAGCAGCGAGCAGGGGCAGGAGCGCGTGCGGCCGCGCCACGCCGCCGCCCGGTCGTCCACGGGGCACGGCTGTGGGGGCTCAGCAGGGGAGCCAAGAGCAGTATCGCGGTATGCATGTGGCTGGGCGACTGGACCATGATGCGGGGGATGCATCAGAGATGGAGGGCGCCGGTCAGCACCAGGAGCCGCCCCATGACGGCGATCCGGGCGCATGGGGCGGGGCGCACGTGCCGCTGACCTCTGCCGACGCAGCCGAGCGCGTGGACGAGCAGCTGTACAGCCGTGTCGCCAGCGGGGACGCACCGCTCGGGCAGTGGGGGTGGGACGCGCTTGGCGCTACGGGGGCCCTGGAGGCGGACAGTGCCTGGGACCGGGCGCCACACTACGTGGGACCCCTCGAGGTTCAAGAGGTTCCAGGTACGTGACATTGTGGTTGGTTGATGCGTGGCGCAACGGCATGTGCACAAGCGCATGTAGAGGCCAAGGGGCTTTACCCGTTGGCTGTCCACTGGGTGAGACCATCTGCAGTTCACTTGCAACCTGCTCCTGGCTGTGTTGCCCACTCCATGCAATTGCTGAGCACATCATCAGTGCGATGCGGCCTGCAGTTCGGATGGGCTGTGCTCGCCTGCATAATTGCGTACTGGTTGTTGTCCCAAAGAGGTGGGGCGGGGGCGCAGGAGGCATCCGTCAAAGTGCTCATTCGCTACCTTGCTTGTGGCCTTGCAGGGATTGGCGTGGGGCTGTTTTGTACCGAGGATGTGGCGGCAGGGCAGCTGCTCATGGCGTGCCGCCCACTGGCGCAGCTCAGGGCCGCTCCCCACATGTCACCCTCGGCGTTGCCGCCTCAGGAGCAGCTGGCCAGCGCGCTCTTCACGGCTCCGCTGTCCCCTCTGGCTGCCACGTGGCTGCGCTGCATGTGGGGCGCGGAGGGGGCTGGCGGCCTGGCGGGGCGGCAGCGGGCCAAGGTGCTGCGGCAGCTGCTGGGCCAGGTGGGTGCAGGCACGACGCCGATGTCCCGACACACGAAGCCGGGGAAGCTGACTGGTATTGGCGGACAGTTTTAGCGCGGGCAAGGACCATGGCTTTCCCTTGGAAGCGGCAGGGCTGCTGACACTGACCACCCACTGCACCGCTGCAGCCTTTGCTGCCGGTGCAGCTGCCACTGGACCTGCCACCAGGCGGCGGGGCGCCTAGCGCCAGCAGCTCCCCCGGCTCTGCGTCCGTGCCGCTGTCGGCGCAGGGCCTGTCGCGTGTGGTGGCCCTCAATGCAGTCTCCACGGGGCGTGTGGCGGAGGACCCTGCGGTGCGGGCTGTCAGGTGCGGTTTGGGTGTATTGGGTGGACGGGTCCCTGTAGCAGACCGGGCTCGGCCCCGAATGTTGCCACTGAGCGTTGTACAAACATGAGCACCTGTCAGCATGCGTTGGTTGCGTTCATCGGACATGGCTAACACAGCACTGTATCAGTTTTGGTTTTAACCGTTACGGTTCCTGAGTCCCGAGGTCACTATGGTACAAAGCGGCATCGTCCATTGCACCCGCTGTCCTCTGCATTCGTGCACAACATTGAACATGTGAAGGCCCTGTGTAATACGGAATTGCCACTCCTCCGCTATTCCGCATCGTGTGCCCTAGGGGTGGCTGCTGGGAGCGAGGTGTGGGGAATGCGGACAGCCCGCGGCAGCAGCGCACGGGGCTCGACAGCAGTGAACGCGCGGCTGTGGGCTTGTGGCCTGCGTTCTCGCTGCTCAACCACTCGTGTGCGCCGAATGCTAGCTTCATGGTAGTGGGAGGCGTCATGGCGGTGCGAGCAGCGGCAGACCTCCAGAAGGGGGAGGAGGTGGGTTTGTGCCTTGCTGGGCGGGCACACCGGCAGAGTCCAGT
Organism: Chlamydomonas sp. KOR1; assembly: GCA_036984285.1. Classification (NCBI taxonomy): domain Eukaryota; kingdom Viridiplantae; phylum Chlorophyta; class Chlorophyceae; order Chlamydomonadales; family Chlamydomonadaceae; genus Chlamydomonas; species Chlamydomonas sp. KOR1. Next base: position 17,400 of record BQMZ01000377.1, on the reverse strand, counting down.
GGCACACGCAACATGTCTTTTCTGTCGGTAACGGCAAGCCCCATTCCGAACCAGCGGTCCACTGCATGGCCACGCTGGGTGCCTGAGGGGTGCGTGGCAGGGGAGGTGCTCGGCTTGGCCCTAACATGCCCTTGTCGGTGTCCTCGTTGACGGGTGTGCGTGCTCGTTCCACGGCTTCAGGTGACCGTGAGCTACCTGGGGGCCCAGCACGTGCTGCTGCCGCGCCGGCAGCGTGCCGAGCTGCTATCGCAACGCTTCATGGTGCTGGGCTGCTGCTGCCCACGCTGCCGCCTGGAGGGAGCGGAGCTGCCCGGTACAGGGACGGGCGCTTTGCCTCCGGGCCCGCACGTGGAGTGCCCACGGCTTGGCCCCAAGATCCGCACCTACGTGGACATGCTGCACGGCACATGCGCCCGCATGGCCACGCCGCACCTGCAGGACCTGCTGTCCGGCCGCCGCTGGGTGACGCCAAAGTACGCCCCTTCGGAGGCACAGCAGCGGCAACGGCCAGGGGGCGGTGAAGAGGCAGGGCACGGCAGCTCCCAGGGCTCAGACACGCCCGTGTCGGAGCTATTGGACGAAGTGCGGGAGATCCGGCAGCACCTGGCACGCAGCTGGCAGCAGCTGCTTGGGGCGCTCGCTGAGCCTACCGAGGAGGGCGCGGGCAGCGACGGTGCCGGCGGCAGCGCGCTAGCTGGCGATACAGGCGGCGTGTTTTTGACGCAGCAGCAGGTACTCTGGGTTGAGGGCAGCGTCTTTGTGTTGTTCGAGCTGCTGGCGGTGGCCGTATGCGCGCTGGGGCTGCTGTCCGTCGCTGCTGCAGAGGCGGGCCAGCGCGCAGCAGCGGGACAGGCAGGTGCACATCCGTCGCACAAGCCTGTCAGGGGCAGCGGCCCACGAAAGAAGGTGCCGAAGGTGACGCCCCTGGAGCTGGCAGGCGATGGGCTAGCTGATATCAGCGCGGCTGAGGCGGTGAGTGCTGTGCGGGGGCAGCAGTGGAGCGCAGCGGAGCTTCCGAAGGACGGCACCCAGCACGAATGGCTGGACATCCTGGCCCACTGCGGGGAGGTCGCGGCAGCAGTGATACCTGGATCTGAGCTGTCCGTAGCGTTGGCGGTGCGCCTTGTCATGTCTGTGCGGCAGGCGTGTGGTGAGGAGTCTGAGCATTTCAGAGAGGCAGAGCTGCGGGCGTACGATGCACACGTGTCCCGGTACGGCATGCTGGATTACGACATGTATGAGGTGGTGCTGCAAGCCAACTGTGAGCGGTTGGGTGGGGAGGCGGCAGCAGGGTCTGTGCAGCTGCTGCCGGGAGGCTGGGGCGTAGGTGGTGGGGATGAGGCGGGGTTGGTTGGGCTAGTGAGGCCTGTGCACGAGGTAGAGGCCGAGGTAGTGAACGGGTCGTGAAGGGCGTAAGGACCCCACTGCAGTGTTTGCTGACGGACTTAACCCCTGTTCAATTGCATAATTATGGCCCTCACTGTGCATTAATACCGGTACATGTTCGTAGTCGACATGCAACGAGGCGTAGGCCCACACAGACGTGGACGCAGCTCTGCGTGTTGCCGTCTGCATTGTGGCATGGGTTCCGCGTCTGCCCCACGCGTCCCAAGGGCAACCAGTTCCACCTCCCCTTGCCCACGGGTAGTGTTACGGCGGACAGCGGCGGACGTCACACACGGCGTTTCCTGCATATCGTGTTTTCCTGGCATAAGGCTGTTCGTCTAGTAGGTCGAGTGCTGTCGTAGCAGGTGTCGTACACGGTTGTCCCATGCGTGCCTAGGTAGACCAGAGGCGTTCTGGCCTGGACAGCAACGATGCGCCACTAGGGTGTGAATGCTGTTAAACACCAAACAGAGCGAGAATACGGCAATGTGTGTCTCCGATCGGGTCGCGGCACCTGGTGAGGGGGTTAAGGCTGCGCTTGCCTATCGGTCACTCACCGATCGTATGCGCTCTTCGACTCGTGGTTCCCCTGCTGGTGGGTGTCTGTAGGGGCGGCCAACCTGCGGCGCTGCGTGAGCGCACTGCAGGCTGAAGGCAGGACGGCAGGACAGCGTGTGGATGGGGGCAACTGGCGAGGAGGGTGGGTATCGTGCCTACTGTTTTTCTGTGGACGGCCCAGAACACCCACTTGTGACAGGTAGGATACGGAAGGGGGTTGAGATCAAGTCCTTTTCTGCAAGCGGCGGCTGGATACAGCACGACGTTGCGTACTTGAGTGGCTGATGGTTGGCTAGGTCGACGCGCGGGGGTGCTTAGGTGGTACATAACACCATTACTCATTTGGCGGTTGGTGGCTTAGGAGGCACACTCAGACAATATGCACAGTCAAGGCTGGGAGGTCTCCCCTGGTCGGGACCAGCAAGGTCCGTGTGGCCATTTCACCTGGATTGTAACGCAAAATGCCAAATGCCAACCACACAAGGCTGGTCCCCGGGAGCACACAAAGCCCAATCTAATGGGCCCCCAGGGCCACTGCTTCGACTCCTTTCCCCCCTGAGACGCACAAGGAGACGGCAGGAAGACAGGCCAGCGGGTGTCCGAAGCCCAACCACAGGCAAGCACCAGCACCCTGGGCATACGGTAGAATACCGTAGTGGCACAAATTTAATTTACACGCCCGGCGAGAGGCAATTAATTTGCGTTTTTGACAAGGGCCCCAGCTATTAATTTGCCGTTTTGACAGGCACATGTAACCCCATGGTGGCCACCAAACAGCGCCCGTATGGCCCTTTAGAAGTGCCAAGGCACGCAGGACCAGCCGGAACATACCTTGTAAGGCCTTGGCAAGCACCCACAACTCCGGCAGGGGCTTAGGCAAGCTTTCTGGGCCTTTCCTGGCGCCACCTCGGGAGCCGACAATTAATTGCACTTTTTGACAGGCCCTCAGACAATTAATTTTTGGGCTGAGCCCCCGGCGCGAAGCGCACTCGGGGGGGCGAAGCCCCCCGTGGTTGCTGCCTGCCTGCCTGCCTGCCTGCCTGCCTGCCTGCGTCGGTAAAAGTTTCAAACCTGGGCCCAACGGCGCATATCAGGTAGTAGATATAGCTCTCATCTATTCCATGACACAGGCCTGGAAGCCAGGAAAAATCGGAAGAAGAAGAACGGTTTCGCAGCAGGGACCAGGACACGTTGGAACATGCAGCTCGCTATCCGAGCGCAACGCAATGATTGCGACTTATAACATATCAAATTGAGCTGCTAGAATGCAAGAAACGGTGGCAAAGTCGCTGGCTGTCGCAACTTGCTGCAAACATTCAAAGCATGTCGTCAGCAACTCGGATGTGGAAATCGTGCTTCGTACATGCCACCTCAACTTTTCGGCCCTTGATGATATTATGTACCTTCCGTGACCAGGTGCACTTGCGTTTCGCAACCACTCTCGGCAAGAGGCAGGTTGGCACGTGGCACAAGGCGGAGTCACTGCCGCTCTGGCGTCTGGGCCCACACTCCAGACGCCCCTGAGCAAGAAGGCTCAGCCCATTTTCCCAGCTTTTGTAAAGCTGACACCGCTTGTTTCTTGACAAAGCCCCCAGAGCAATTATTTTTGTAAATTATATTTGTGCCACTACGGTAGGGCCGTGCATGCCAAGGTGGAGGGAAGAAGCAGAGGCGCATGGCGCGCGCTAGCCGTGGTGCAGCTGCAATACAGGGAAGGACGTGTACACCCTGGTCAAGGATCATTACGGGGCATGGAAGGTGCACGGCAGCAACACACACGGCAGCCTGCTACCAGTCCTACCCCACCGTACCCAACCTACCTGTACTTAGGGCTGCATGCGGGCTGAGTCCGCCGCCACCGCCCTAAGGGGCCCGGGGAGGGGAAACTGGGTTGGCTGTGTCCTACTCGTGGATACCCGTGGCGCAGTCCGTGGGAGGGGCTGTTCCTGTTGCGCTGTACCTGCATGTGCAGTAGTTGCCGGAATGTGTTTATCTGGCTTGCTGCGTCCCCTGCCACTAGCGTCCGGCAACCTGAGCGGGATGCGTTGCGGCCCTTGACTTGAGCCGCCAGCGGTGGTATCCGTATGCCAAGTGGGTACTGACAGCCGGGGAGCCGAATGCGCTCTCTTGCGTCTCGGGTTATGGCGGTGGTTGGGCGCGTGGAACCACAGCGCCCCGCCAGGGCAGGGCAGGGGCCAGCCCATGGCCTAGGAGTGCTGCCTTAACGCATTGGGTTGGCTTGGGTTGGCTGCCAATAGTTCTGCCACCACTGCTACCAGTCGCACCACTTTGCTGCTGCTCACGGGAGCTCCCCTGGCTGCAACCACCACGTGAACGCACGACAGCTGACGCAACCTCGCCGCCCGTTTGCATTAGCTTACACTACATCTTACTCTCAGCGTACGCACGTGCAGGGCCCAAACGAGCTTCGATACAAGGCGATATGGTGAGACCGCTCCTCGAGACATACCGTACCTGAACCGCAATCCAGGCACTCATAGCCAACTACTGCTATTATTACTGTGACCATAGACAATATTGTTGCCGCGGCAGCAGCGGCAGTGAGCCTGCTCCGCATTCGCGCTTGCTCCGGCAAGGTCCGGCTGTCGCGGCTCTGCGCGCCCAGCAGCGGCCGGCCGCATGAGCACTAGCATCAGCAGCATTACCTGCGTTAGCGGCAGGGCGGTGGTGCAGCATGCGGCATCCGGGCCGGGCGTGCACTGCCTTGAGGCCAAGCTGGCGGACCTAGGGCTTGGCGGTGCGGGGCAGTACGGAGCGGGGCGCGCTTGTAAGGCGGTGAACGGCAGCTGTTGGTATGGTGAATGCGGGTGGGCTGCGCGCATCCTGGCGGGGTTGCTGTAAGCGATGGCTGCGGAGGCGTTGGGATATGGGCCAGGAGAGGCGGGCCCTTGCTCGTGTAGTTCTGAAGGGAGGAGAATTGGGGTGTCTAGTGCTGCGTTTGCGGAGGATACCGGCGGCCTGGGGGTGTCGGGGCGAGATGGGGCAGTGAGGGGCCGGCCAGGGGCACTGGGGGCAAAAACGGGGCCAGGGGGCCAGAGCACACAGCATCAGGGTGGTGGACAACAGCAGCGGCGGCACTTGAGGCAGAGCCGGTGTCAGGGGAGCCGCTGTGGGCCACGTATGAGACGCAGCGAGCCGTGTCCTGACGGGTGCATCCGCAGCTGGTGGTCCAGCCGTGCCCCTGCTCGGGCTGGGAGGTATGAGGCCGGGCAGGGACGACCGTGGGGCCGGCGGTGCGAGCAGCCCCCAGGGCCCGGCACCAGCAGCACCAGCAGCAGCAGCAAGGGGAGGGGAAGCATGGGCAAGGCTCTGCTGGGCAAGGGGGCAGCGAGTTTAGGCCAGACGGCGAGGTGGAGGTGGAAGCGGAGAGTGAAGCGTGTCAGGCGCTGCCCTTCCTGATGGCCTGGGGGAGCCCGTGAGCAAGGTGGGAGGTGCACGGCGCACAATGGTGTGCTTTGCGGCTGTTTGTACGCGAACCTAAAGCCCTGAGTGGCACTCTTGTTGCGGAGTGCATTTACATGTTCCTTGGACTGTCCACTGATGCGCTAGGTGCTGCGGCGAGCTGCACGTCCTGGGCTGGTGTGGGTGGTTCCGGAGCACCATGCAGGGCAGCCTGCCCTTCGCCAGCGGTCGCTGTTCCGCCTTCCCTTGATCAACGTATGATACCGTATGTAAGTACGCATGCTTAAGTGCAGTGTACGTGTTGGCTTGCGAGTGCGGGTGTGGTACACGTGGGCCTTACCGTGGGGGGGCCTGCGGGCAAGATGGGAGGTGCACGGCGCACAGTGGTGTGCTTTGCGGCTGTTAGTATGCGAACCTGAAGCCTTGAGTGGCAATCTTTTTGCGGAATGCATTCATGTGTTCCTGGGACTGTCCACTGATGCGTTCCTTGCTTCCTGGATTTGCGTCCTTTGGCAGCTAGGTGCTGCGGCGAGCTACACGTCCTGGGCTGTCGGTAGCAGCGGAGGCGGCAGCTCCGCCGCCGCCGCTGACGTCCGTAACACCCGCCGCCATGGCGCCGGCAGCAGCACCGACCACACCGTTAGGGGTCGGCGCCGCGTGTGGCGGTGGGGACGGCAGCAGGAGGCGCAGCGATGGTGGGGTGGAGGTGCGTGGGCTAGGGGCGGTGGTGGACGCCGAGGGCACGGGGGAGGCCGAGGATAGAGGAGAGGCGGAGGTGGAGGGTGGGGGCCTGAGGCAGGAGGTGGTGGTGGTGGTGTGGCCGGGTGTGAGCAGCGTTGCACACGTGGCAGCAGAGGCTGCAGTGGCGGCGCCTGGCAGCGGGGGTCGCGAGGAGGCAGCAGGGGCGTGGGGCGCGGCCCTGGGGGCACGGAGGCTGGCGGCGGTGGCCCCCGCGCAGATGGGACATACTTGCCCGGTCGGGAGGATGGGGAGGCTGCGGGGCCCCAGCCAGCTGCGGAAGCAGGGGAGGTCCTAGGCGTGACCCACCGGACGGTCGCCTGTGCGGCTCCCAAGGAAGGGTTCACCCGCGAGGAGGAGGTGGAATTGGAGGAGGAGGTGGCTGGGTCGGTGCCCTCGTCGGGTGTGCCCCTGTCGCTCTCAGCGCAGGGATTGGGTTCAAGGGCCTTGTTGTTGGTGATGGGGCACAGCGGGACCTCGGAGGGGAGCTATCGGCGTATGCGGTGGGGGTCAACCTGACCCCGGAGGGTGTCACTGTTGCATGCACTGCCCCGTGCCGTGCCAGGCAGCATGCCGGGGTTGGACACTCTAGCGGCGGCGGGGATTGGCAGCTGTGTGCGGTTTGCGTGGTGTTCCGAGAGTCCGACATGAAGATCCTCAACAGCCTTAAGTGCTCGCCGCTGCAGACTGGCATGGTGCAGCGCAACACGGACCTGGAGGTGGCGGCGGGGGCAGCGGCCAGCCAGGGCGGGGACAGCGGCGGGCGTAAACAAGGAGCAGGCGGTAGAGGAGGAGGTGGTGGCCCTGTAGGGTTTGGGAGGTGCGTGCACGCTGGCAACGAGGAGCAAGCTGTGGGTGTGTGTGTGGGTTCCGGGTTTAGGGTTTGGTTCATGCAGATGGTGCGGGTGATCACCAGGTGGGCTGGAACTGTTGGAGGTATGAGCAACACATATACCCCAGAGAGATGAAGGGAAGTAATAGGGCCACGAGGGCCCGGCGCTTTTCCCTAACAACAGAAACAGAGTGTACTAGCGGCATGGGGTAGGGTTGTGTGCGTAAGGAATATTGGGTTGGAGGTTTGCTGCAGCATCAGGGCTCCATGCTGGCACTATTCATGCGAGTCGGTTGGGTTCGGGCCAGTGGGTCAGTGGGACCGCATGCCATTCCGGCCTTGTTAGTGCGGAGGTAAGCCTACAAACGCCACTCTTTTGCGTTAACCCACGCATCATACCAGTCATGTAAGGCGTACGTACCTGATGCGTCCTCCCTTGATACACAGTCCCACTTACCCCACACCCTGGCATTAACCCACGCAGCATGCTGGAGGCGTACCTGGCCCACACGCTGCTGGTGGGCGGATGCCCGTGTTGCTCCCTGCTGATCCCCTAAGACACAGCCCCACTTAACCCACACCCATGCGTTAACCCATGCAGCGTGCCGGAGGCGTACCTGGCCCACACGCTGCTGCTGGGCAGACGCCCGTGCTACTCCCCGTTGCTCCTCTAGTACACAGCCCCACTTTACCCACAGCCTTGTGCTAATCCACGCAGCGTGCTGGAGGCGTGCCTGGCCCACACGCTGCTGCTGGCCGGCCTGGTGGAGGACGTGCTGCGCAGCGCGCTTGCGCTGCCGCCTGCTATCGCTGCCGTACGGCAGGAGGCGGGCACGGTGCTGCAGGTGGCGTGCGACGTTGCGGTGGGGCGGTGGGAGAAGCTCATGGCGGCCAGGAGCGACGTGCACACGTGAGGGAATGCTGCAGCTAGGGAGGGAAGCAGTTTGGTCCCGAAGGGGTAGCTGTAAAGCCCTCGAGCTTGACTAGTTTCAGCAATGGTACGAGGCTGCTGTGCGAAAGGTGGAGACCGAGTGTAAGGGGCGATGGGCCATGCGTTGGCCACACGGGAAAGCGACGTGCTTAGTTGAGGGCCAGGTTGTGGGTTGGTGGGCCAGGGTGGCTGAGGGGAGGAGTTAGGACACATAGAGAGCGCGCGGCCATATGAACACGTTTGCACTTGCAGCGGTTGCCCCCGCCTCTCTCCCCACCACTCTCTAGCCGTCGCATGCTGTTTCACTTCCGTGGGCAGCTGGGTGCTCTAGGGACAAGCTTTCATGCGTCAGGCCTTGCATTAGGCATAGACATGTTAGTGACAACAACATGACGACAACTTTGCATCACCTGTCCGCAAGTTACGCGCATGGCTCGTAACTACATTAACCAGTATGTTCTCCCGTGTACTTTCAGTCGGCTCAAGGTGTATGAGTTCCGTGCGCTGCTGGGTGTGTGCAAGGCCTTCACCGCGGCTCCGGAGCAGCACGGGGCGCAGCCGGGGGCGGCGGTGTGGCCCACGCTGCAGGTGGGGGGTCAGGCGTTGGGGTTTGGAGGTTGGGTTTGGAGGCGGGGTGAGGTGGGGGTGGGGTCAGGAGTGAGTATGGTGGGGGCACATGCTGCAGGTGTGTCGGTGTAAGGGGAGTTGGCAGGCAGGAGCTGCAGGAGGTGTGGGTAAGCTGGCTGTAACGTAACACGGCAAAGGTCTGAGGGATCCGCGGGCATAGAGGTTGGGTTGTGGTGTTACCCGCTGGTGGTGCAGCCCAAGGGTTCAGGTCATGATGGTCGGCACGTCCACGGCCGCTTCCCCTGCACCATCGTCTTATTCCGTTTGGCGTACGGCGCTGCCGTACGACGTTACACCGGTACGGCGGCCCTGTGCTGAGCGCTGCGTGCCGTAGACTGTGCCGTGCACTGTGCCGTACACTGCAGGCGCTGTGCAGGGCTCACCTGGAGACAACACGCTCGCGCTGCGCCATGCAGGTTGGGTGGGGCGTGGGGCATGAAGGAGAGGATGAAAGGTGGGGTGCGAGCAAAACGTGTCTGTTTGTGCATGGTATCGGCCGAAGGGAAATGAAGGTTGGGGGGCATGGAGGTGGGAAGGCCAGCACTGCAAAGGGACGAGGGGGTTCCGGGGCAGTGGGCTTCCAGGCAGCCACCGACCGACATGTGTATTAACCACTACCGTCGTGTGTATATCTACCAACGCAGACAAGCACCGGCTGGAGGAGTGGGCAGTGGGCAGTGGGCAGTGAGGCCAGTGCACATGCGTCCTTCGGCAGCTAGGTGCTGCGGTGAACTACACGTCCTGGGCTGGCGTGGGTGGTTCCGGAGCACCATGCAGGGGAGCCTGCCCTTCGCCTTTTCTTGATCCACGTATTGAATAGTATATGTACCAGTCTAATACCAAAGCCACGTATTGGATAGTATGTAAGTACGCATGCTTAAGTACAGTGTATGTGTTGGCTTGCGAGTGCGGGTGTGGTGCACGTGGGCCTTACTGTGGGGGAAGCCTGTGGGCAAAGTGGGAGGTGCAAAGCACGCAGTGACCGGCTTTGCGGCTATTTGCACAAGAACCTGAAGATGTGAGTGGTGCCTTTTGGCATCATGCACTTACATGTTCCTTGGGCCGTCCACTGATGCGCTCCTTGCTTCCTGGATTGGGGGTGAAGCGGGGGGGAGGGGGCGTACTGGAAGGCTGGGGGGAGGGGCAGCGGGAGTCAGTGCCACACGTGGCACTTGTTATGGTCAGCAGCACTCTGTCGCACATAGGTCCGACCGTGCATTCGAGCTCCGTCGTCAGGTGTGGTGTGGCTTCTGGACTGGTCATGTTAGCAGACATGGACGGACACGACATAGACGCACGGAGGCAGGAAGGGAAGGGTTTTGGTGGAGTCAAGTGTGCTGTGCATAGCTGTATGCGCTTACCCCTGGGGCCGTTCCAGTGCGCCTGCCAATCCTGCATGACGGTGTGTTGGCGACATTGCAGTTGGGTCGGGCATGGAACGGACATGGCGGGGGTGCATACTGCTTGGCTTGTACACTGGCTGGATTTGCTTCATTGCTGGCGCGCATGTGGACACCTGGCAAAGCGTTGCTGAGCGAGACGGTACATGTTGGTTGGGCAACATGGTAACAACAACTTTGGGGGCGTTGGGTTGGGCCTGGTGCACGTTGTCGGTACTCCTATAAGGCACTACTTGGTGCTAGCTCGTGATCCTTTGCTGGTGGCAATCTAGCAATGTGTGGGTCTGTCGGTGTGGCCGGCTGCAGTGGGCTCCCAGTGACTGCTGTTAGGTACCAGGTGCAATGGCGCGGAAGCACTTTGGAATCCTTCCGGAGGGGTGGGGGGTCTTCCGGCGTGGAAAGGGTGGGCGTGTATACGTGTCACAAGCTTGGCAAAATGTGTGCCTATACTGCTGTAGGCTAGGACCTCCTGGCAGGACAGCGCTTACCTGTAACGGTGCGCCAAGCCTCGGTGTCGGCGTCCAGGAGACTCCTCCTAGCTAATCAGAGAGAGCGGGAATGCATGTAATGTGATAGGATCGCATGTATGTAGGGGATAACAGTGTTCCGGTCTTATTTGGCGGAAAGTTCCCACTGTTCATAATTTCCAAGCCTTTGGGTCTGGAAATCCTGACAATCGTACATTTTCCAGGATTTCTGGGCCAAGCCTGGGGGCAAAACCTCTTGAAAATCCTGATTCGGTCAGAATTCTGCCTCGAATAATCCTGGCACGCAGCCCAAATGGCCGCCAAAATCATGATAATCCTGAAGACCGGGACACTGGGGGATATGCAACCCCAGGAGTGTCCGTAATACTCTTATCCAGGTTCTTCCTCATGCGGCGTAAAGGGGCACACCCGTGGGCACACCAGTGGAGATGCCGAGATGTAGAGAAACCCCATGCAAGACTGGTCTGCCAGTCAGCGTAATGGCATGTTACCAAGACATACTGCATTGCAAATCGTATTGCTACATACGAGAAAATCTACCTTGTGTACAAAGGAGTCGTGTCCAAGGGAGTCCTCTCCAAGGGTGTCCTCGGCCCTTCGATCATGATGGAGGCACCCCCATAGCCCTTGCCTCATTTTTGGACGAGGTATGGCAATAAAGGCATCGTATCCTCCAGCGGCGTGCTCGGCTAGCTGTGAGGCGTGTGGGTAGTGGCAAATAAGCCCCGCCGCCCCTGCACACTAGTTATTATTTTGCACTACTCGTCCTTATGGCCCCCTGGCTCTCCGGACGTGCCCCTCTTGGGGTCTGTAACTGTAACTGTAACTGTAACTGTAACCTTACAGACTCAGGTACTGTATGTGGCGGTGTCCCTGACCCCGCTCAGACCTGCAAGCAACATGCCTTGCGGTTTGACACTTGCACTGATTGTGCATCTCATGACATTAAGCAGTTCTGCATTTTACAGCAGGACAGCCCTGGACTGCCGTACACTCTCAGGGACGGGCGGGGATGCTGGCCTGCAGGCACATGGCCAGAGGAGCCTTGGGACTAGACCATGGTGCAAATGTCCGTGCGGCCGGTTAATGACTGATGAATGTCTGTCTGGCACAGTGCACGTGGTGCCCACAAATGCAGCATACAGTCCGTTTCAAGCATTTCAATCTTCATCGGTTGGGTCAAACCAGGGGCATTATTTGCTCGTTTTCTCCGAACGTCAACGGGGCTCATATCCAAAAGACACGGGCCTGTGAGGGGTCCCGATCAAACGCAAAATTTGGGGCCCCCATCCAAAACTTGGGTTCCAGAGAGGCACCTGTTTCGACGTGTCATCCGAAAGCCCCCACGGAAGATCGAAACACTGGTCCATATCGTAATGCTATTAAGACATTCAGCAAATGGGATTGCTAATCCGGTCAGGGCGAGGGGGCGTGGGGAGGGGGGCTGCCATGTTCCAACATAGGGGATGCATGGCGGTACAGCAGGCAGTGAGTTGTGGCGCTGTGCGGCACCCGTCACAATTGGGCGCAACGGCTGAAGACAGCAAGACAGGTGGCAAGGCCCCGGGTGCATGGTAGGGTACGTAGCGTCGAAGGAGGGGGGCTCTCATTCCATGGTGTGGAAGGGAGGGCGACAGTGGCAAACACGCCCGTCTTGTTTGGGGCTGATCCTGACCCTAAGAGAAGCCCAGGTACGAGGTGAATGTAGCAATATGCCAGACCCCACCAGCCTTCGCTCTGGCTTCTAAGCCACAGTTACCAATGGTGCAGTGTGCAGCACATTCTCAGTCATGCTCCAAGGTCCTCAGTCCAGCGGTATTAAGCTCAGAGTCGTACCAGGCAGAGACTGCGCCCTGTTAGCCTCAATGTGAGGCCAGGAAATTCCCAGGCTCTGTTTCCGTCTCTACCACACTGTGCAGCACCATGCTGCACACGTCATAATGGTACAAAGGCAAGAAGCCCAGACGCTAATTGATGGCACCACACGGAGTTTTCAAATTCTGCATGGTAGGTACACACATGTTATAGCCACGGCACCTGCAGCGCTGCCCAAACTACTCCAGGGTGTGGCCTGTTTTGGGCCCCCAACCTGCAGCACTTACTGCTTAGGGCCCCTACCGGCAGCAGTTACTGTTTTGGGCCCCGGACCAACAGCACTTACTGCTTTGGGCCCCCACCGGTCACACACATGCACTACAACAACAGCCAGCAGCGGCCAGTGGCAACGTCCCCAATCGTTCTCAATGCGTGTGCAACTGCCGCCTGCTTTGCTGAAGCACCCGCCTGACGTGTGTCGGATGCATGTGTCAATCACACCTCTTCCTGCTCCTGATGCAGCCTTGAGGCACACGCCCCTGGCCAGCAGCACCCCCGCCGCAAACAGCATTGCCGCGGGTACCGGTATGCAGCCACATGCACCGCCACCCTGGTGAGACACGGCGGCGCCCTGTGGAACGCAAAACGCGCTGCGATGTGCAAGAGGCCCCTTGTTATCAAAGGACCGCCAGGAAGGCCTATTAGTGACGGCATGTGCCCCGCCTGTGGCCAAGAGGACGGAGCGAGTGGGCCACATCATGGGTGGCTACAGCCACCCGCATATGCACGCAGCATACATAGTGCGCCACAATAAGGCTGTTCAAACCCTAAGGCTGTTCCTGTTCCCTAAAACCCTTTAGAGGTGGCCAAGGCGACCTCTAAAGGACCTCAAGGTGGATGCTACATGACCATGGATGCAGGCTCAGCAAACAACATGCCTGCGCACGTGGCAGTCACCCGTCTCCCCGCATGGCTTTTTGCAGGCCTCACTCCAAAACAGCGAGCTGACAGTGTCCTCAAGCGTCCGGACCTCCTAGTCATACCCACTATCAGCCGGCGGAGGGAAGCAGCAGCCGTGTGCCACGTACGTACAGTGAGCGCCACAAACACAAAGTGTACATGACTGAGGTAGGATACACTAAGGACACCTTGCACGACCAGAAGACAGAGGCGAAAGCCCAGCAGCACGCTGAGCTTGAATCTCTACTCTGGCGAGCAGGCTGGGATGTTGAATACAGCATCCATGCATGAAACTCTGACCCTAGGCCGAGGGGAAAGCATCCGCTCCACGCTTCCCTACCTGCTGCTCCAAAAAAATGGCTTAAGCCCCAAGCAGACCCGCAGGTGCTGCAACAATCTCCACCGCCACGCAGTCATCTCTGCCCACAGTATTGTGTGTCTTGGCAGGGAGCTTGAGCACGCAACCAATACCCGTCAGCCGAGGCCAGGTGAACCACCCCGATAGCCCCACCACTACACCTTCCTTTTGAGGGAGTTCTGCGCCTCTCCCCGTGGGGAAAGCGGGTTCCCCCTTGCCACGGTGGCTGGGGTAGCCTGTGGGGTCTAACACCCCCTACCTGCTACTCCACCCCCTTAACCCACGCCACGTGGCGCCTTGCCCGGGCGTAACCATTATTATTATTATCATAATTATTGCCGCGGGTATGGACCCCGGAGCAGCACCAGACACAACAAAACACAGAAAGGGGCAGCACACAAACCCTGCCCTGCACACCTGGCCCATGGGCGTCTACACCTGCCCGTGGCTCACAAATGCGGGTACGGCTTCCCCAGCTCCTCTCCATCACACACACCCTACGCCGCCCGCGCCAGGCCCGGCTGCCATGGCTGCCCCTGCTGGGCACGGGCACAAAGGTCACAGCGTTTCGTGTACGGCTCTTGCCCGGCACACGCAGCAGGACCTGTAATGGGGCGGCAGCGGGGAGTTGGAAGGGGTGCAACAAGCAGTTGGTCCCAAACCACGTCTGAAGCCTGCAAAGCGACACTTCTCAACCGCCACAAGGGCCGGCGTAATGCATCTTCAGATGTGCAGTACGTGGCAGGCGGTGGCAGCCAGCCGGGGGACCAAGTTACGGCCAGGGGTGGGGGACACCGCAAGGCCGCGTACGACAGGAAAGGTCCGGAGCGCTGGGTAGGGAGGGCAGGGGATGGTGACCATGGAGGAGGAGTCAGCCGGCAGGAGCAGCTCATGCCAGTGTGACGTGTCACTCATAAGAAGGACATGGCCGTCGAACAGGTTTCATAGTGTCTGTGTGATATGCTGGCTTGCAAGGACTGTGGCAGTTGTGCTGGACCTGAACGAACATACCCGCCACATTGCCTCCCCACCACGCACCATGTGCGCCTGCCTGCAGCCGGTCCTCCCACTTGGCGCCTATCCCGCCAGGTGCTGCGTCGCTGGCTACCCCCCCGCCACCTACTCCACGGCCCAGCTGCACCCGCGCATCACTCCCAGGACCGGGAATGGTGTCACGGCCCACTACCGTGCGGCAGCCCACACTGCTCACGTCGCCCAGCAGGTTGCCACAGAGGCGCTGCTCCTCCAGGCATGGCAGGTCCCCGGCGCACGCCACCAACACAACCACCATATTGTCAAATTTGCCCAGTGTCCACCCGCAGCCGCCCACCACCACACCCCTGGCAGCGCACGCAGCACCGGGTCGCCAGCCAGCCGCGCAACCTCCTCCTCTGCCAAGCTGCACCTGCAGGGGCCATGGCACCCCCTGCGCCGCCGGTCCTGCTTGGCTCCTGCTGCTCGTGCTCCATGCACGAGGGAGCACCAGCAGCAGGACGGGGATGCAGGGACCGGTGCTGGAGGGAGCGGAGATGGGCGAGTTTCAGTGTGGGGACGCGCGGGAGGGGGCGGTGGGGTGGAGACTGCTAGCAGCGGGATGCACACCAGGGGAGGCGCCAGTGGAGCTGGGAGGTAGGGGCATCTGCGTGGCAGCATGCGAGATTGGGCATGGAGCAGACTGTATCAAAAAGAACTGGACAAGGAGGAGCTGTAAAGGCAAGCGTATGAGGCGTGCATGTCATTCAGCCCACTACCGTCCTCATGGTAGGGACGTGCAGTGGTTGCAATGCCATACGCCAAATTGACCCTCCACAGGCATGCCATAATCCAACATGGCGACATTGCATTTCTGACCTGTCGGCAGCCTTACACTTGCGTGCAGCAAGGCACCTGGCAGATACCTAGGCTGTTGAGGTAGTGGGAGTTGGTGGGGTTTGCTTTGGCCACCTTGGAGCTGGGGCCGGGGCTGGGGCCAGGGTTGCGCGGTGGTCCAGCCCCGTAGCATGGGTTCCAAAAAGTCCTTGGTGTGGTGTAGAGGAGACCAACACCCGGGATCTCCGCAACCTTCAGCTCCTTGCCCTTGATGGCCCTGCAAACGGAGGGAGACAAGTTGATACATCACGCTGGCAACGGTTCAGAAAAGGGTGCATTGCGGATAGGCTGAAAAAGGCAAAGATAACAGCATACAGCAAGAATGCATTTATATGCACTTGATACAGCGTTCTGCAGTGCATTTGCAATCAGACTTGGAGCTTGTGCTGTGGCCCTAAGACATCCATGACCAGTGTCAGCGGAACCTGGCCCACACCACTGTGTCCGCTTGTTGCAGCAGAGGGGACTATTGCATGTGCTTGCACATGTGTTGCCATGGTTATGACCAGGCAAGTGTCCATAGATGATGCTGTGCTGTAAAGGTTGCACAAGGACATGTGCACGGCACCACAGGTGCCCACCTACCTTCAGCTACCCCCTGGCTGCCCTGCCCTGGTGCCTGTTATGCCATGCCAATCAGCGCATGTAGGGCTCTGGCAATAAGTAGTAGAGCTTTCTACACTCCCTGCAAGTAGGGAGGTCAGCCCAGGTGAACTAGCGGCGCAACCAGGGCCTGACCAGGGCGTCCAAGAGCTGCGCTGACCCGTTGACCGCTTCCCCGGCTGTCTCTGAACTGATCCGATAAGCAGCCCAAGCAGAAGTTTGCATCGAGCTGTACGAGTTCTCTAAGGGCCGGAACAGGTGACAATGAACAGCGACCAGGGCTGGATGGTCGTTGGAAAGCCATGGGCGAATGGCGCCATGAAGACAGCCTCAAGTGAAGGGTGCTGTAACGGTTTGAATAAAGGACTTTTAACTTAATGCGCTCTTTTGACAGGCCAGGAAGGTGTTGCGAGTCTAGCGCGGGAGAATACAGGCGTGATAAAATTATCTTGCGGCCATGAAGAATACAAGAACAAGAGTTGCAAGTAATACAAGTGCCTTGTCGATCAATGGCGCCTTGGCGTCCCAGCACGCGGGCCCAAATGCACCCAATAGCGATCCGAGCACATGCGGGCTGCGCCCTCATGACAAAGTCATCACGTCACAAGCATACAACTAAGATGAGTGCTAAGTGGTTGCAAGTTCCTGCAGGAAAGCCAGGCCGCAGTGAACTCTTTCCCAGAAGCTCTCGAGCACCAAGCACAGCTCATTAATAGATACACAACCTCTTTGCCTACATGCATGCGCACTTTGCTGCGATTCCGAGCGCTTTTAAGAAACTTTTTGATCGCTCGGCCCACTCGGAAGTCCGACATGGAGGAGTAGGCGTCGTTCTCTTAACTGCATACAATAATACTATAGGCTTGAGCGTGCTTTATCGTTTGCACTTGGGTTGCACGACACAGCTTGGCCCAGGGCTGACTTGTTGGGCAGCTGACTCCCGAGTGGGAACTGTGGTGGCCAAGTCGGCCCACAGCGAGGATGCAGGCACAGCCAGTGCACTGTACCTGCACAAGCAGCTCATTCCACCTGTACTGAGCACAATGTGACGATATTGTAGGGATGGGAGCTGCCTGTAAGCTGGTGGCCCAGCAACCCTCTGCTTCCCTGCCAGGCACTATGTCATGTGAGTGGGCATGGTGGGGCAGGGGACAGGGTTTAGGGTTGGGTTTAGGGTTTTTTTTAGGGTTTTGGGTTTAGGGTTTAGGGTTTAGGGTTTTAGGGTTTAGGGTTTAGGGTTTAGGGTTTAGGGTTTAGGGTTTAGGGTTTAGGGTTTAGGGTTTAGGGTTTAGGGTTTAGGGGTTTAGGGTTTAGGGTTTAGGGTTTAGGGTTTAGGGTTTAGGGTTTAGGGTTTAGGTTTAGGGTTTAGGGTTTAGGGTTTAGGGTTTAGGGTTTAGGGTTTAGGGTTTAGG